>JAJJKD010000008.1:0-482473 GCA_022376535.1 Xylariaceae sp. FL0662B
TTCGGATTTTCTCTCGATACCTGGAATTCCTGGGTTCAACTGCTGCAGAGAATAGGCGTCAACGTCTGTATCAATCCAGGCGGTGTGGCGATCAGGGGGGGCCGGATGGCAGTAAATGGGATTCTGGCTATTTTCTAGCTGGTTCTGATCTAGACTGCTCTTATTACTACCGGAGAGAAGGATGGCAGGTCGGAATCGGGATGATTTGGATAGACGTAACGTCCGCTCCAGTGTCGATGATAGCCAGGCTAACAAGGGTCCCTTCACTGATTTGAATACTGTAGCAGTATTTGGCATGCAACATATCATGACACCGGCTGCCTCTTCAGCCATTCTATAAAGTTTAACTATCAGTAAGTGCGTGTCCGGATATTTTAAGAGGCACGTACGATGTTGCCCATAGAGGAACAACGAGACGGATATTGTCTTCGCCGGCCGTATAGTATTGTACTCTGTAAATAAGGCCGAGGATGCTAGATACACAGGCACTGGCGCATGTTAACTTGATGAACGTCTAAACTAGAACGATTAGAGTTAACACTTACCAGATACCGACTAGGAACATCGCCGAGATTGCGGAATAAGAAGAAAATTTTAGCCTTATAAATAAAGCACTATCAGTGTGAGTAATTAAAAATAAGAAATTCAGGCATAAGGAAACCGAGAGTTAAACATTCAAGACTCTAAGACGGTTTCATCTCGGGGGATGGGGGCAGAGGGGTATAGGGGGCACAGAGCCTGCCAGATTATGCGGTCCACCTTCTCACAACATGCAGTGTTGACAGCCAAGGGGCGCCAACCATCAAGGCTGGCATATTCCACTTCCCACTGGCTCAAGATGGAGAGGTCGATATTACCTTCAACCGGCCGTATGTGACCAATAAAACAGAGCTAGGTCTCTATCTACTATATGAAAATCATATGCCATTCTCACGGCCATCCGCCGCTGGTGCACCATATCGGTAGATTTATCGTCACACGTAGAATCTTCATGAAGTTCCGACTTATTGGTGGATGTAGAGGCAGAATCATACACAGTGACGACTGGGAACGTACCAACAACCACTGAACTAATCAGCTGGAAAGGCTACTCCGGCTAAAAGAGCATCAAGATACCTATTAAAGCTGCCTGCTTAATATTCAAGGTCGGTTATATATGTACGGTAACCACATCGTAACACTTAAATAATTACCTTATATAAGAAATGTATATATTTCCTTTCCCATGTTGCCCTCCCTATTTTGCGAGAATGTTTTAATAACCTATTATTGTTAGCGTTCTTAAATTAGGTTGGGTTAAGTGTGGCTATTAAGGGTAGGGTAGATTTATTAACTAAGCTATGGAGCTAATTTATTATATTAGGTAATGTTTTAACGGTTTAACGCACTTCTGCGTTATTAAAGGCGCTTTTTACGCTCATAATAAAAGCCTTTTATTAAGAATAATATAAGCCGTAATATAGTAATAATTTATATTTAATACTTTTTAAAAAATTTATTATTAATTAATAACTGTTTTTATTTAATTTTTTAAACGGTTTTTAATTATAATAATATAGCGTTATTAAGTTATAATAAAGGTAAATAAAAAACGTATAAAATATTAAATTTATTATTTTTTATATAATAAAGTTTTTTTAATATTATAGACTTTATTTTAATGTAAACAATATATTTATAAAATATTAAAACCTTTAATTAACGCGTAATTTAAATAATAAATTTTATATATTTATAAAAAGTAATATATTATATTATTTATTTATTAAGTTTAAAAAGTTTAAGCTTACATTAATAAGCTAATTAAAAAGGAGCTTAAAGCTAATAAACCAGCTTTAATATAGCCGAAAGTATTATTATAATAATAAATATACCCTATTATAATGCGTAGCACTATAATATATAACCTAGCTTAGGAATTTTAAATACGGCTTAGATTTTTATATTTTTTTTAAATAATTAATATAATAATAATTAAAATTATATATTTATTATAGCGCTATACTTTATATTATATAAAGTGGTTTATATATTAATAGTTTATATATATATATATTTATAACTGTAGGGCTTCCCACCTTACCTTATACGGCTAACTAGCCAGTTACCTATTATAAGTCCTTATAGTAATTAGTCCGTTAAAAAGGAATCTTTCCTCTTTAATTATTAGTTTTAAATATACGTCCCCGTTAGCTATACCTGACTATTTATATATATTATAGTATATACCGTTATAATTTTAACAATTTTTCCCGGGTTATTCGCAGCTATATCGTTATATTATAGTTATTTATTTATAATATTTATATCTATATTTCCCGTTAGCCATATCGGTAAAACGCTACCGGAAATAATCCGAAATATCCCCGAATTGTTTTCGTAAAACCCGTTAGCTTTTATAGGCTATATAACTATTTAAGCCCCTATAATAAAGGCTATTTAATAAATAAAAAAACAGGTATAGCGGCTATAATAAATAGCTAAATTATAACGCCGCTATTATAAACTATAAAGCTAAATAGATAATTTTTTATTAATAAAATCGTTATAAAAACGGCAACGTATCGATTCCGACTTTAAACCGGAACAGGACGTTAATTTAAATAAATTTATTGGAATTTTTACCTTAAAATTTACCTATAGGTAAAAAGACGAATAGCTAACGGACTTTTATAAGGCTTTCGATAATATTTTTAAAAAATATCGAAAATTACGTTATTATATTAACTTTATAATATCGAAAATGAATTTCTAATACCGCCTATTATAAAATAGGAAGGTTTAATATTTCCGTACCGAAAACCTTACAGAAATAATATAAATCGAAAGCAATTAAAAAGCGTTTTTTTAATAAACCAATATATTTATTAAAGATACCGGCTATTATAAAATAGCCATTATTAAATTACTAAAATAAACTAACTAATATTTTACTTAATACCTTAAAAACTTCGATAATTACCTTTAGTTTTTAAAAAATTAAAATAACAAATATAAATTATAAATATATAGCATTCGTTATTATTTTATAAAGCTATCGGAACTACTATAAAATAAGCTAAAATTATAGCTATTTATACTTTCCGGTACCCGTAAAGGTATAATAGCTATAACTATAAAATATTAAAAACTAAAAAACCTAACTATCCTTTAAAACGTTAAAGCCGAAACCCTTTATATTAATAATAAAGCTAATATATTATTTTTTCGTAGTTTTTTTATTAATATACTTTAATCCTTTAAACTATTATAGCTAATAGGAGATTTAAATATACCGTAAATAGTTTAAAATAATACTTTATCAACCCTATTAATAAATAATATACGGAAAAATAAAAAAAATAAAATAATACCTTATCGTATATATAGTAATAAAACCTATTAAAAATTAAAATGCCCTAAAAAAAAGAGATAATTATAAAATAATTAATAAATAAATTATAGGGGGCTTTATTAATAGTATAATTTTTTTTTATTAAATAGTAGATTTTTTATTAGCCGTAATTATTTATACCGGTTTCGGGGGTAAATCGCCTTTATTCCGGTATTAATCCGGGGTTAATATATAGTTAATAGTATAGAAAATATCCTATTAGTTTTTATTTTTATAGGGTTTTTTTAATAAATAGTTTAAATTAATAAATACGTATCGCTTTAAATAGTTAATCGTTTATAGCTAATATAGCTAATTATATATATAATAATATTTTTAATATATTATCGGTAATATTAATTGTTTATATAGTATCGGTAATATATTAATACCGGTCCGTTATTTATTCGGGCATATCCCGAAATCGTTCCGTTATCCGTTAATCTATTAGCTAATATAGCTAATTAATTAATCCGTTAATCTATTAATAAACTATTACCGATATAAATAAATAAGTTTATTATTTTTCGCCTAATATAATAAAGTTATCCTATAGCTAATAAAGCCCGTTAATTAATCCGTTCGTTAATTATTTCGTAACCGATAAAGCCAATCTATTAATTAATATAACTAATCCGTTAGTTAATAATAAAGTTAAATATTTAACTAACTTAATACTAATAATAATAATTATTAAGCCTAGTATAAATAGCCTATTATATTAGCCAGTTAAAATTAAATACGTATTAGGTTCGAAATACCCTCGGAATATTACCGATATAACCTCGAAACCAGTTTATTAATTAGGTTTATTTAGTTAGTCCATTTAAACTAATTATTACCTTTATTAAGGCAGTTAATAAAGGGCCGCCATATTTAACTAATATTTTATTAACTCGCTATAGTTTATTAAAATAAACTTTAAATAATAAATATATATATTATAAAGGGTTCGATTTAAATCCGCTATAAATAATAAATAGTATATACCTTAAATAGGATTGGGATATATATACTTGTATTTTAAGCGAATCGGGGTCGATTTTTGTCCAGGAAGGGATATAATTATAACTGTAGGGCTTCTTACCTTACCTCATACAGCTAGCCAGCCAATTACCTATTATAAGTCCTTATAGCAGTTAATTTATTAAAAAGGAATCTTTCCTCTTCAGTTATTAATCTTAAATATACGTCCCCGTTAGCTATGCCTAACCACTTATATGTATTACAGTATATACCGTTATAATATTATTAATTTTTATTATAAATCCTTTTTATAATTATATTTTTAGCTTTATTATATTATATTAATTAAATAAAAAGTATATAACCTATTTTTATTATTTATTATTATAATAATACTTTTATAATATTTTCTCCCTTTTTTAAATTCTTTTTTATATTTATTAAAACTTATAAATTAACTTTTTAATTAAATTTAAATTTATAATAAATCCGTTATTATAAATAAGCTTAAAAGTATATATATTACTTTACTAATAAATATTTATTACGGTAATAATTTAAATTTAAAGTATTATTATATTAAATAAATATATATAAAAACTATTTATATATATTTATAAACTTTATAAATAAGATTTATTATTTTAATAATACTTTATTTTTAATAATAATATTAAATATTTATTAATATATTTAATTAACGTTAATGTATTATTTTAAATATATTTTAAATTATAACTTAAAGCTTTAACTTTAATTTAAAGCCTTAATTATACCTTAATTATTAACTTAAAACCTTAAATTAACCCGTATTTTAACTAATTAACCTTTATTATTAAATATATAAATAATACTTTTTATAATTATATATATATATATAAAATCCGGTAAAATATTTTATTAAATAAATAATAAAAAAGTATTTTTATTTTTATTTATAATTTTATACTATTATTAAAAGTGGGGTATTATTAAAGTATTAGAATTTTAATAAATATTACTTAATAATTTAAGGATTTTTTAAGTTAAATATTTTATTAATAATATAATAAAAATTTTAAACTTTATTATATATATATATTATAATAATGCCATTAATATAAGGTACCTCCGGGACCTTATATTAGTTAAATAAAATAGTCGATAAAATAAAAGATCTATAATTAAATAATTACAGCTCCGCTATAATAATTTAATTGCTAAATCTTTATTTTTTATATAATATATAATACCACCTTTAATTACTCCTTTTAGCCATTATAATATATATAAATTATATTTTAATATTAAAATAAAGTAATATTTAATTTATATTATTATTTAAATAATAATTAATATAAAAATTATTACGGCAGTAGTTTTAATATACTTTATTTATTATTATAACCTTATAGTTATATATAAATAGCGTTTAAATAAAATAAAAAATAAATAAAGGTTTTATTATATATATATAATTATATATATTTATACCTTTTTTTATTTTTATTATTTTATTATAATATACTTATTATTTAGCCGTACTATATATAAGTATTATTATAAAAATAAATTATAATATTTATTATAATTTATATATATAAATATATATTTAATATATAAGCTATAATTATATATATAAATAGTTTTAATTAGTTATAAATCTTTTCTTTTTTTTTTCCTTTTTTTTATTTTAATATTTTTATATAATATATAAAAATTAATAATTAAACCTTTAAAAACTTTTATATATTATAATAATATTATAAATATATTTAAAATATATAAAAATTATATATTAAAATATATAAAAATAATATATTTAATAAATAAATTAATAAAATAAATACTAATAGCGCTATTAAAAATCGAACTTAACTCACTTTATTAGCCACAGTAACTTTAACATATTATATAAGGCATTACTAAAAGTGGGGTACGGCTGAAGTAAGAAATCTCATATCTCTGCCTAACACCGCAGTAATGCACGCTGTGCTTAAACGCCCCTCGACCTGGCAGCCAGTAGGTAGGAGTCTAATTTTCCCGCACTGCCAAGTTGATTATCTTATCTACAGGAATGCGCCACCTCCGCAAATGTTCATACATACATGGATAATCAACCTTGAATACAGCTAATTGTAGAAATATATTTCTTATACTGAGTAACAAGTCCATACGCTTGCTACCCAGCTTTACTCTGTATCTCCCCTCCCCTTAGCTGTTAGATTGCCTCGGCCTTCTGCTTTCTCAATTTCGCAATGGCTAGCGGGAACAACGAAACCGGTGCGCTTGTGCATCCACTGGAGACTCGACATAAACCCACTGACTGTTTTGCCAGTCAATCTCGATAGCCTAAGCGTTCAGCAGCTTGGCCAGGTCAAAAAGCAATTGGACGACGAACTCGAACACCTCACATCCTCCTTCACCCAGCTGCACGCCGCGCAGTCCAGATTCCGAGAATGCTTGCGCTGTGTCCAAGGCGATAAGTCGTCCGCTCTCCAAGGTACATACCACGACAATATGTTATTCGACGCGAAGAAAGCCAGCTTCTAACGTGCGACAACATAGAAAACAAGTCCATCCTAGTCCCTCTCACCAATTCTCTCTACGTCCGCGGGAATCTTTGCGATGCTTTCCACGTTATGGTCGACGTCGGTACTGGTTTCTATGTGGAAAAGGTACGAAGCCCATCAGCGCCTAATATCTGGGATGCTGACGGTTTGTGGCTAGGAAATCAAGTCGGCTGCGATATTTTACGAAACCAAGGTAGGGGAGGTTGGGGCCAGCATCAAGGACCTCGAAGCAATCGTCCAAACCAAATCAAACAATGTTCGTGTTGTTGAGGAAGGTAATAAATAACCCCTCTACCCGGCACAAGCTCCTGCAACTAGCAGCTAATACGGACACGCGAATCTAGTGTTGAGACAGAAAATGACCTCCGCACCCCAGCAAGCACCTCCGTCGTAGACTGTAGGGAGCAGTGACAACGAGTTAATTTCATAAGTTCTCTAGGGGTGCCTATACTGAATCACTACCGCTCATGAGCCAAGACGACTCGTGTGACATCCCTTCCTAGCGCAAATCTCATCTCACGAGGTCGTAAATTATAGCGGAATTCCACCTATAGTTCACCCGATTTTGAGAGACAGAGGGAGAAAGAGAGAAATGCGCTGTAGAACACGCTATTTGCCGACCCTCAGACCGTCACACTTAGAAAAGCGGATCAAAGACATCACGGATATCCCTGATTGTTTGCAGGAAGTTGGCAACCCTGGCCATGCCGTCATGCGGTCCGGCCCGGCCATCGCGGAATAGATGTTGGAGCTCATCTCCCCATGTGTTAGCGGCAGCTTGGTCTTCTTTGTCCCAGTCTTCTCCGCACACGCTAATGTTGACGTCGATTCTGGGTCTTGTCGAGTCCATCATCGCACCAATGCTGGACCATCGGCGGTTGATAACGACCAGCACGGCGTATGATGTGTCTTTCCACCCGAACCGGTAGACCGTCTTGATGACCACACTTGTGAAACCCTCCACGGTCGCATTTTGACCACTGAGCAGTACGCGCGGATATGTATCAAAATCTCCAGTCTCGTCAGGGTTTTCTCCTTGCACTTGGACCCTGGCTGAATCCATGAATCGGACCATGCTAGGATACTTTCTTGGACCTTTTTGCTGATTGATGCCTTCGAATTTCCAGTCAAGCTTTCTAGAGAAGATCAGATGATATAACTTATCGATATCACTTCCATGTACACTTACTTTCCAACGCTCAGATTCAATATATCGAGCTCAGCGAAGGCTGCGTTCTTCTCCGACACTTTTACGCTCTGCAAAGAACCACCAGGTCTGCCTCTTTTCAGTCCATTCACGCTCAGATGTATCTCAAACTTGGCACGTGGGGAATCCGCCTCGAGAAAATATTCTGGCAAGACGTGTGCCGCTGAAGGCGCCCGGTTGTCGGTGGGTTGAAAGGGACTGCTGCTATCGTCTCTTCGGACAAAGTCCAACACCTTTCTAGCCAGCGCTTCGTCCCCCATCCTATTTAGAAGTCAGCAACCCCATCAACCTCGTTCGGTAGGACTCTACATCTCGTAGCACGTACCCGGTTTGTAGTCGTCCAGAGGCGCGCGGATTCTTCACCATAGCATGGAAAGCGCCATAGTCATAGACGTCGTTGCCTCGTTGGTAGGTCTGTAGCATAACGACGCCTAGATCAACTTTCAATGCGAGCGATAACGAGAGGCGGACCGCTTTCTTCAATGCCCTGTACAGGGCTCCGCTCAAGCCTGCCGCGTAGTCGTCTACGCTGTCATGGAGCGCCGGGGCGGTAATATCGTCTTCCTGCGCTTCCGGTCGCGGTTCCAGCCGCGGTCGTGCTTCTCTGGAGCTTGGTGTGATATCAAGCACAATGTGGAAACTGGTATAAGCTTTGGGGGGCGGCTCTTGGAAGATCCCAACGACTGCTGTCGACTGACCATAGATTAATTCTTCGGCCAAATCACGAGCCGCTTCAACTAGTTCTGCGGTCTTCTTTGCCGGCGCGGCAATGTGCAAATATGACTCGGCTCCGATTTTCCGAAGTTCGATGGCATAGTGTTTGTTTGCCCAGCTGAGCTCCTTATACACAGTTTCTATGACGCCCGAGGCTAGATCTGGCGTATGAGAGATAATGAAGTTGGCCTGCGGAGAGGGGAAAAAATGAAAGATGGGATTAGCTGATATGATCTAGATAGTTCATTGTCGGGTATGTACCTTGACATGCTGGCGGGCGCGCGCCTTTGGGTCCTGGACTCTGGCCGAATGGCGTCCAAGATGGTGAGATAGATTAGGGAAAGATAGCGGGCCGGGCGGTTGGTGCTCCTCACAAGTGCTATCGAAGTTCTCATTCTCATTCTTCGGCGTGGTTGCAATGCAAGAACTATAAGCAACAGCGTCCAAAACAGGACAGTTCTGAAGGTCGCCCTCATGGTCAAACTCTGCCAGCAGGTCTACCGGGGCCGCGCTATAAGTGACGCGGTCACTTTGGTCGGGTAGTGAAACATCGCTGATGCACGCAGAGGTACACATGTCAGCCTAGCCCAGATTACAGGGAATGGCGAACCGAGACGAGTCACTTACATATCGATCAACGACTCCATGTTGATTTGGTGCGGTTTGGTGGATCTAGATAACGAAATCTCGAGGGAGGAAAATAGGGAAGAAGGAGATAGTGTGTGCGCGTGCGTGCGGGTGTGAGAAAGGAGTGAGAGAGAGAGAGAGAGTATGTGAGAGAGAGAGAGAGAGAGAGAGAGTATGTGTAAGAGAGAGACAGAGCAGAGAGAGACTGAGAGATTGAGAGAAATCGGGGTCTTAGGCTGGAGGTTATATATGTAAGGAGATATCCAGGTAGATAGACCAGCACCGCCGGGCAAATAATAAGGTGTTTGTTTGCTCATGTATCTCTATTGTTCTTAAGGGGATGATCACACAAGGTTCACCAAGGTCTCATTCTTAAGCATGTAGCATTGTGGCATTGAAGGAAGGCAGTTAGCTGGCTGCTCTAATAGTGGCAGTCTCCTGTGATTATCTAATGTATTGCACAGTGCTTGCGGCTTAAGGATTGATCGGGAAATACCTACCTAGAGTAGACCATCACTGACAGTAGCAGAGCAGAAACACTGTAAATGTGTAAAAGGGGAGGAGGTAACTGTATAACTACTGCATATCCATACCTAATACCTACCTAGGTATTTAGGTAGTTACTGCCATAATATCTGCTTAATATATTTATATAAAGATATATATATAAGTGGATCATGTGACTTCGTGTTTCTTAGTCTTAGGATAAACGCGTTTGCAGTCGCGTTTTTTAATACAACTTTAATCTTCGCCATTTATAGGAGATACATATAACATTGAAGGAAGCAAATACCCAACTGCTTTTCCCCCCCCGCCGACATCGATAGATATCGCAATGGTTCGACGCCGCGGCCATTCTTCCGCTGTCCTGCCGAGAATCGCCAGAGATGACTCTAACGACGAATTTGGCTTGGACGATCGCCCTTGGGAATGGATTTATCGTTCAACGCCTACATCCAAGCGAAGAAAGGATGTCCGCCATGACATCATCGGTGCTCGCATGGGCACCTTAGAGTGCTATGTCGGCGACTGTCTTCTCTTGCAGGCCGAAGGCTCCAACGAGGCGTGGGTTGCTATCGTCACTGAATTCCTAGAAGAGGACCAAGATGGAGACAAGGCCGCCAACTTCATGTGGTTCTCTACCGAGAGGGAGATCCGCAACGGTGACCGGAAAAGGACAGACTTCCTCCCGGTTCGTGAACGAATAACTAGCTTGGTGCCCGATCTTTTGCTATCACGAGTAACTGACAGCCTTTGTCTAGAACGAGCTCTACATCACACCGTCCTCCGATATCAACCCCCTTGCATCCATCATCGACAAAGCTACTGTCGTGTCCCATCAAGAGTTCCTGCGGATGTACCCCAATGGCAAAGTGCCTCGTACATCGTCCCGCTACAACAAGACGTTCGTCTGCCGAAGAGGGTGCAACACAAGAACCACAACATATACTGATGAGTTTGTCTGGGAGGACATATATTCGGGAAAGGTAGAGGACATAGATAGCCTCGTAGAATTGGTGCAGAAGGGCACGAGGTCGACAAGAAAGCGGCGCAACTCGACTACGGATGTCGCTTACGTCGCCCCTCACCAAGAGGACCCGGATGATGAGTATGCTTCCGATGACGCCGCGCGTCGGACTGTGGCGACGCCAAGGAAGAGACAAAAGACATCAAGGGTTGTGACACCTTCCAACCGCAAGTAAGTCTATCTCATCGAGCCGTACGCCTTCAGGCTCCCATTCCCTGCAGCTAAAATTGGGTGACAGGGTCATGGTGAAAAAGACACTGGAGTTTACACCGCTCGGTACCCGCATCCTTTCTCCGAGCCATCATCAGGCTTCTCCCTTCCAAATTGCACGGACGCAGCTGCACGTTGCGTCCGTGCCGACAAGCCTACCGTGCAGAGAGTCCGAGTTCTCCCTAGTCTACTCGCACCTCGAGGCTGCCATAACCGACGGCTCTGGAGCATGCATTTATATCTCGGGGACCCCGGGTACCGGGAAGACCGCCACCGTCCGAGAGGTGATATCGAGGCTGGACGAGGCGGTACGATCCGACGAGCTGGATGACTTTATATTTGTCGAGATCAACGGCATGAAGATAACCGATCCGCACCAGTCGTATTCTCTTCTTTGGGAAGCTCTACGAGGACAACGGGTAAGCCCGAACCAGGCCTTGGATCTGCTGGAGCGGGAGTTTAACAACCCGAGTCCCCGTCGTGTTCCTTGCGTCGTCTTAATGGACGAGCTCGACCAGCTCGTCACCAAGAATCAGAGCGTCATGTATAACTTCTTCAACTGGCCTGGACTGAGACACTCGCGGCTTATCGTGCTGGCGGTGGCCAACACCATGGACCTCCCGGAGAGGACGCTCAGCAACAAAATCAGCAGCCGCCTGGGGCTCACGCGCATCACCTTCCCGGGCTACAACCACGAGCAACTCATGAAGATTATCCAGTCGCGGCTCGAGGGAGTCCCAGGCAACATCGTCGAGTCCGATGCGGTTCAGTTCGCAAGCCGCAAGGTGGCGGCGGTGAGCGGCGACGCGCGCCGGGCCCTCGACATCTGCCGACGAGCGGTAGAACTGGCCGAGGCCGACGTTCGGATGCCAGGGCCCGATCCGTCGACTCCGAGCAAAAAAGAGAAGACGAGGACCGGCAATTCGGGCGCGGCGAGAGCCTCCAGAGGCAGAGTCACCATCGCAACGGTGAAGCGGGCGATCAACGAGGCGACGACCAGTCCCCTGCAGCTGTATCTGCGCGCCCTCCCGTTTGCTTCCAAACTAGTCCTCACCTCGCTGCTCGTCAGGAACGAGAGGACGGGTTTACCCGATAGCACTTATGGAGATGTGATGGAGGAGATGAACCGGGCGTTGGTGCTGGACGCCGGCAGCCGCCGGGTTGGCTTGCTGAAGGGGATGGGAAATGAAGGCTCCATGGCAGATACGTCCACGCGAAGGCGAGATGCAAAGTCTGCTAGAGTAGCGGGAATCAGTACCGCAGCGGTCGACTTGACGGGCGCGGGGATCATCATACTGGAGGGTCAGCGCGCAGCGCGGCCAAGTAAGATTAAGCTTGCTGTGGGAGACGAAGAGATTAAGCTCGCGTTCCGAGACGACCCCGAGATCAGGGCTTTGGGTATAGCATTCTAGTGTACAAATATTCAAAGTTACGTGATCACCGCCTACGATGTTGTTTACAATGCCGTGCTGTACCTTCTGGGTATATCATCATTACACATTCTCGCAAGACCGCGAGCCCTTTCTTATCAACTAACCCCTGGTGCGCTCTTTCTTCCCTTTCTGCCTCCCTAACCCCCATCTCCTACTCGCATCGTGTAGGTATCGGATTGCTTTAATGGGTTCGTCTCCCTAAGCTCGGCTTCCAGTCGAGCGGATGAGTTTCTGGCGTCGCCTTCTCGTCTGGTTTCCAGACCTTGATGGTTTTATCCGCCTCGCCAACGATCAGACGCAGGCCTGTGCGGTCGAAAGTCGAGCTCATGATGCCGGCCTCGGCGTCTAGAGAACCCGGCTGCGCGATGGAATCCAGAGCCTGAAACCGATGTCCCGACTTCCAGTCCCAAAAGCTCATGGACCCGTTGTCTCCGCCGGAGAACAGGACGTCTTCATTGAGCGCTAGAGAGTTGATGATGGCGTTGTGGCCGTCAAAGTTTCCCATGAACGCACCCTCGGGACATTTCCACTGCTTGATGCTGCCGGTGCTTGCCGATGCGAAGGTGAACTCGGTAGGGTGAAGAGCGAGGGCCCGGACGCCCTTCTTATGATGGGTCAGAACGCCCATCGTCTTGCCGGCGGCTAGATCCCATAACCTCACGGTGGAGTCCAGGGATGCGCTAATGACTTGAGGGTCCGCATCTTGACACTTGACATCGGCGACTGTTCCCCGGTGGCCGGACAGGACGTGAACATTGCTACGCGTTCGCATGTCCCAAACTCTGGCCACGCCATCTCTTCCGCCCGTGACAAGCACATCGAGTGTCGGATGTAGCGACAGCGTGTAGACGCCGCTCAGGTGTCCATGATAATGTCGAATAACCTTATTAGTCTCGAGGTCCCAACACTTAACCCTACGGCGACCCGAATCAGTATTTGCTCTTCATGGGAAGTCCAAGATATATTCCCACAAGAAACCGGAACAGAAAGGGTACCACCTACATTTTATCTTCTCCGCAACTAAAGAGGTATGGATGTCGGGGAGACACTGCGAGGCCGCGCACGGTGCTTACTACCAGCTAGTCAGCTTAGACAACTACAAGACAGGGCGAGAGGAGAGTTTGGTACATACTGTGGCCAGTCAAGGTCACTCTTAAACTCCCCGTAGCTAAGTCCCATATCTTGATGGTTCGGTCCCCGGCTCCGCTGGCAAACCATTGGTTGTGTGGTTCAACGGCAAGACTTCGAACCCATCCTAGATGGCCAGAAATGACCCTCATGAGCTTCCATGGTGGATGCCATTCTGGTTTGACTTGATGTGTTGCTTGAGCCCTCGCGGCGCTCAAGGCTTGGGACGTGGTGTTATCGGTTCGTTGGTGAGGAGTGGGAGGTGGTTTAGGTGTGTGGACGAGGGCGGTCGACTTGGTTGACTTGTCGTGGGCGATGCCTTCGATCAACTTTTGCGGCGCTGTAGGCTCGTTGGCGGTGGGCTTCCTCCCCTTCTTCCTGGCGCTCATAGCACTAGCCTGCTTTTTAGCGAGAGCAGGTGGTAGTTGGTCGAGATTTCGATATTCGGCATGGAGGCGAATGGACAGGGCATCCTTCTCCCGTTGCGACTCGATGGGGTCGGAGGTCAGCTTCAGCTTCTTCCGCGCTGGATCTGCGTAGAGAGATTTTGCCCGTTTGGCGTTTTCTAGCATCAGAGATTGGAGATCGGGCTGCACAGCCTCCATTGCGACTGCAACTTTGATTGTGTGTAAATGGGGGAGACGTGACAATACAAAAGTAGGTAGAGGCAGGTAGAAACAAGTTAAGTTCGTAAGAGGCTAGGTAGGACAATAAGAGTTAGGTAATCGTGGAAAAGATCCACTGCCGCGGGTACTGTACTGAGGTATGTAAATGAAAGTATATAACATAACTGGTGTATATGCAGATATCGGGTCACGACCAGTCTATATGCAATATATGCAACTCTATGGTTTACGAACTACATGTATGTACTGTCTGTTATACGGCGTTGCTGAAGGCTAAAGGTATATTCTCAAACCTCCACACATCGCACATTTATCAGGTTCCTCGTTCCTCTATACCTTAAATTTCGCGTTCACGTCTAGCCACTATAAGTATATTATTGGCTGACTTGACTATCCTTCACTCGCCGACAAGCCAAGCCGCCTCTCTCCGTCTTATAGCTATTTAAGCCCCACTTGCTATTGAATATCGTTGACACGACACATCATCATGGCATCCCACGAGTCAAAATATGCCATACAGTACGTCCTCGTGGGTTCTCGTTATATCATCATATCTACCTAGTCAGAAGTTCGCAAGTGAATATTAACTCTGGCTTGTGTATAGTGCCGCGGCTAGGGAAGGCAAATGTACGAGAATCCCTCCTACGCAAGCTTCCTCGGGTCTCCCCGTCGCCCGCTAATTAACCACTAACAGCCACGGTCGTTGAGTCGTTGTTAAATGTAAGCTCATGAGATCGGTCCGGCGCATGGCCTTGGAAGTGACTTAGATTTCGGGTAGGCGGACCCCAAATTGTCACGTCTTAAGGATCAGGACGACCGTCTTGCTATACACTGGGCTGCCTCCTCGAACCAGCATGCCATCGTCCTGAGGCTGGCTCAGGAGAAGGACTTTGACCCGGATGTTGAGGTGAGGCAAATGCTACCGGCATAATAATTTTCTTCTTATTTTGCGGACCATTGACATCATCGCAAAGGATGCCAGCGGCTGGACCCCTTTGATGATTGCGGCCAGCGTGAAAGACGGCGATGCCATCGTGGACCTGCTTCTTTCGAGAGGTGCGGATGTGAATCAGAAGAGTGAGACCTGCTGCTCCTCCTGGATGCTAAACCGCTCGAATACTGATCTCGCCAGACAATAACGGACAGGTGCGTTGGCGAGTCGGTCTAAGCGTGACCAGGCTGTTGATGACAGTGTAGACGGTCCTCCATTTTGTGGCCTCGAAGAACAATTTAGAGGTGGCTCGCAAGCTCTTGGAAAACCAGCCAGCGGCCTCTGCCAGAGTTAGGGATAGGCGTGGCCAATACCCTCTCCACCGAGCTGCGGCCGTCGGATCGGTACCCATGGTCAACTTACTACTGAAGCACCGCAGCCCGTTGAACGCAACTGACAACGCAGGTTACACGGCCTTGCACCACGCTATCGCCGAGGGCCACGGTGAGTCCCCACCTATCTAAAGCGACCACTGGTCGAAGCGGACAGGACGTTATTAATAGAAAACTAGGAGATACCGCGGTGGCACTGCTCAAGGCCGGTGCTGAGACCGACAAACGAGACGCTGACGGATATTTGGCTTTGGATCTTGCGCCGGATAAAGAGGTTCGTAGACATTGCGCCCCAACCGAGTATCGGTCTCCGATGGAAACATAGCTGCTTACGATGGGTCTTTTAGGTACGCAAGTATATCGAGCGGGAGGCTGAAAACGAGGGAATCGACCTGTGAACCGATTGCACCATTCTCCGTAACCATTAGGGGCACCACATTGTGCTATTAATTAGATTTTTGTTTTTGTTGCATTGTACCCAGAAAATCCGAGGCCGAGTCCTAGGCTGAGTGATCATCGCCTTTACTTGATCGTGCGTTCTACAAGGTCCCTGTACATAGCCTTGACATCTTCAACGTCGGCACGTAACTCTTCTACGAGCTCGCTCTTCTCTCCGAGCATCTCTAGCGTAGTCTGGTACCTTTCGTTGATAGCTGTCACTTCTGCCTCCAAGTCTTGAACTTTCCTTGTTGCCGCTTTTCCAGCCTCTGCCTCTTTCATGAGTACAACTATCTCTGCGCGAGCCTCATCCCGCTGACTCGAGATCCTGGCGAGTTCCTCCTTCCCTGCTACCTTCTCACTTTCTAGCCGACGTATGGCGGCACTCATTCTTTCAACAAGTTGCACGGACGGCCCGGCCGTCATGGTTGACACCGACATCATATCCTGCAAGACGTTCTGAGGAGACGCCGGCGTCTCCAGATTCTCGAAGACGTCGTCTCTGTCAATGGGATGCGTCGAAGGCGAAGCGAGCATCTCCAAGCCGCTGGCCAGAGACGGGGGTGTCCCTGACTGCGCGGGCGGCACGGGAGACATGGGGTATCGCATAGGAGGCTGCGCCGACTGTCGCCGTCCCGAGGAGGGTCTGTCGCCCGGGCTCGGCTCACCGTTGCTAGAGGGTGCCGAAGTCTTGCGGAGCCTCGTCGGGTAGCTCTGCAGTCCCAGAAAATCGCTGCTGAAGGTTCTCTGCGGTGCTGACAATAAAGGGGATTCTGGGCGGCTGATATTCCGAAAGGGGGCAGTTGGGACATCTTCCACCCAGTTGCGCCGGTCCTGATCCGTCCTTTCAGCTTTCTCCGCTTTCCAAGCCAGCCGCTGTCTTTCGAAGTCGGCCTTCGCTTCGGCCAACGAAGCTTCAGCTTCCTCGGCCCGCTTACGAAGTGATTCAATCTGAGACTGGTACGATGATAGATCTCGCTGGACGCTGGGGAGTTGATTTCTTGCTTCTTCTAATTCCTCTTCCTGGTGTTTGGCCCGTGATGCCTAATCAAAATGTTAGTATTTTGCATCCTTTTCGAGCCATAACTAGCGCCTACCGTCTCTCGAGCCTTTCGCCTCATCTCTGATTCCCGACGCAACGCCTCATCCCTCTCCTTTTCTAAAGTTGCAGCCCTGGCGACCAGGGATGCTTCCATGCCTTGCCAGTTCTCACTGGCAATGAAGTACTGCGTCTGAAGAGTTTCGATCTGGCGGAGAAGTTTGGCCTGCGCATCTCCAACGGCGCCCGACGAGGCCTCTTCCGCTCTAGCTCGTAAAGCTTCTAATTTGCTCTCTAGTATCTGTACTTCTCCCTTCAATTCCAGCTCTACGGCATTGAACCGCTCCGAAGCCCTGTCAGCCTTTTCGCGTAGCTCTGTTGCCTGCAGCTTCGCACGGTCAGAAATCAAGCCCTTTTCCACTTCCAGCGCTGCGACCGCATCCTCAAGCTCCTTTACACGCTGCTGGCCGGCTTCCCGGACGTGATCATCGATCTTGGCAGCTAAAGCCTTGGCTTGATCTGACTCCGCCTGGAGCTGGCTCCGGAGCCCAGAGATGGTGTTGTCTTTTTTGGTGATGTCGACCTTTAGCTTCTCTATGTCTCTTTTCAACTGAGTAGTCAGCTTCTGTGATTCTTCGTGTGCCTTTTCGAGATCGCCTATTTCGCCCGAACGCCCCCGCAGGGCGTTAAGCTCGTTCTCCGTTTTCTGGCGCCATAATTTTTGATCATTCAGTTCCTTTTCGGCTATCGCAAGCTGGCCTCTCAGCTTCTTAATGATACTTCGGTGTTTCTGCTCAGTATTTGCGAGTTTCTGGCCTTCTTCCAATAGCTGCGCAACTTGTTGATCCTTCTCGGCGATCTTCTTTTCTAAACTCCCAGCTGGTGCCCCAGCGGCGGCAGTTCTCGCAGCGTCAGATGCTTGCCTAGCCAAATATTGCAGCTTCGCCTGGAGAGCGTCGACCCGTTCAACGTGGCTGTGAAGTTCTTCCTGGTGCTGTACTTGGATTTCCTCCAGTGACTTTTCTAGATTTGCTATACGTTTTACGTACAAATCGGACGAGGACGGCGCTGTTCCGCTAGCGGCAAATCCAGTAGGCGCTATATCTGCGCTCACAACGGTGGGTGTTGGTAGGACTTCCTCGGTCTGGTCGAGGCTATCATTCTGCAGGGAAGAACGAGGGATTTCCGCAACGGAATTTCGGCCATTGGGTGCAGGAGTTGAAGGATCTACCTGGGTTTCGTCGGTCGTATCTGGCGCAATAGACGGCGGACCTGATGCTTCATCCCTCGAAAGGCTAGACCTAGGGGTAGTTGACTGTGGCGGAACGGCAGATTCCGTGGCAGGAGCATCTGAACTAGTTCGGGGGCTCTGACTCGTGATGGGAATTTCTGTACTTGGTCTGCGGCTGGGGGAGGAATCGGCTCTTTGGGCAGCATTCCTGGCGGCAATAGCGCGAGCCAATCTCTCCTGTAACCTATCATTGGTCGGCCTAGACGGAGTGGTGGATCGCGGTGGTGTGGCAGAGGAGGCAGATGGCGGTCTTGAAGGTTGTTGTGCAAGTTGTTGTGCAAGTTGTTGTTGCTTGTTGGAATCCTCTTCGGCAAGTATATTGTCAAGGCGAGCCTCGACGCCGGCGACAGCCTGCGACAAGAAGGAACCCCATCTGGACGACTTCTGAGGAGCCGACATGTCTCTCTGGGTTCGCAAGCCGGCGGGCTATATGTGTTCAGGCGTAGTTTGTTCTTCTCGACTGGGATAGGAGAGGGAGAGGGAGAGAGGGAGGGAGTTGGCGCATTGTACAAAGATGTATCGGATTGCTGACGTGTCGCAGCGGACGTCGATATATAATAAGATTGTTATTTTAAAAAGAGCCGGATGGATAGCGCTGACGGGCGGACCATTGCATCAAGATGACGCCAACAGCGCTTGCAAGGCTCGCCCTACACTCGTAGACGTCGCAGTCTTCGTATATGCCTCTTCGTATATGTCGTAGACGTCGTAGTCTTCCTAGTCTTCGTAGTTCTCGTTGCTGCGATGATAAGGCACAAAGACTAAGGTGAAAATAGACAACAGCAGCAGCAAGCAACTGCAACAAGCAACCTAGTCAAGTACTATGTAGGTAGCGAAATCAATCCGTCGTACTTAAAGTGGATTCGAGATGGCGACATGTGCACGTTTAATGGATGGAGAGTGGAAGATGGTGGTTGTTTATTTCGTATTTGGTACATACAATACATACACACGAGGCACTAACTGCCAGCTAGCCAAACTAAATACCTTAGGTAGGCTGCTAGGGTAGCCCCCGATGCGCCGTGACGCCGGAGCTATGTATATTAGGTACCGACCTACCTAAGGACCCTGTAGATTGGAAGCCTATACGGATCTGTGCTATACCTGTACTGTACCTACCTAGCTGCCTAGGTGAGCTTATGCTCAGCTTAAATTAGGGCTTATGAAAGGTGTACTATAAAAGACACGAGATATTTACCTATCCACATAAACAATAAAAATGGGTTTTTATAAAAGGGTAAATAAGTTAACCTATAGGTCTATATTAGCCTACCTCCGATTTTTTAAAAACTAAAGTTATTAATAATTTTCCAATAATTATTTAATTATATTTAATCTTATTACTTTATTACATTATATTTTTTAATTAAATAAAATTAAAGTAAATATTATATAAAATATATTAATTAAAATAAATATTTAAAAATTTTTAAAAAATTATTATAATAATATAAATTATATTATTATAATTACTTTATAAATATTAATAATTATATAAGTTTTATATTTAAATTTTAATATTTAAAAATATTAATTAATAAAATTTATAATAATTAATTAAACTTTTTATAATAAATTTATTTTTTATTAATATATTATAAATATTTTTTAATTAATTTATAAATTAAATTATTTACTTTTTTAGTTTTTATTTAAAAAATAATTAAAAATAATATTATATATTATATAAAAAATAAAAATTTAATAATTAAATATTATAATAAAGCTATAACTTTAATTATAAATCTTTTATTTTATTTATTATTTTATTTAATTAATATAAAATTTTTCCGGGACTTTATATTATTATTAAATATATATTATTAATATTTTTTATTTATTTAATATATAAATTATTTATAAATTTATATTAATTATTATAATATATATAATAAAGTTTAAAGATTTTATTATATTATTAATAAAATAATTAACTTAAAAAAATTCTTTAAATTATTAAATAGGATTTATAAAGTTTATAAATATATATATAATTATTTAATATAATAACATTTTAAATTTAAACTATTATTATAATATTAATAAATTATATATATATAATTGTATATTTAATAATGATATATTTAATATTAATAAAACACCGTTTATAAGCATATTTTAGGTATATACTTAAATTACCCCATTAGGTAATGTACTTAGGGTAAGGTGGAAGTTACCGTAAGTAAGGTTCTTCCTATCCCGGACACTCGGGATCGTCGGATTGTCATGCTTACCAAACCTAATCTGACCTATCTTACCTGCCTACTCACTTTATTTTTCTTCTTTATACTAAGAGATACTGGTTAGTTCATGGTACTAACCCTTTCCCTCTTCATTACACTCACTAGTGAGTTGTGACCCCGCTGGTTTGATAGGTAGGAAGACATATCGCTTGGCAGTGACATGCTCTACCTATTTTCTTCTTCTTCTCCTCCCCTGCTTTTTTCTTCTAGGACTGGGACTTCTATTACTTCTTACTTGCCCTTGAACGGCTCTAATTAGACCAGCGCTTAAAATCATACCTGCGTAGAAATAACTGATGCACCTGTTTACGCCATAGTCATGTCCATTCAAAGCCTCCTACAAGCCTTGAGCTTTCCTTATCACGAGCCGAGGCACGGCTTTTGGGGAGAGAAAACATCAACTCTGAATTTTTGCGAAGAGGTGAACTGCCGACTCCTTTACTCCCACCTAATCCTGAGCTCAGGCTAACGACTACAAATCTAGGATTATGTTATAAGCTACTACTGTGCTGAAGTCTGCAATGTAGGCCGTTCCTTGTCTTAGCCTTAGGCCTTAGCCTCAGCCGTAGCCTTGAAGCTGACCGATTCTCGCGTCTTATTACTTTTAGACCCTCACCAACCTTCTATTCGTATGGCTAGGTTACAAGGGCATCAGAGGATGCATCCGATACTCTCACCCCCCAATCTTCCCCGTGACCTTTGCCGGGTACATCATCGTCGGCTTAGGATCCACCTTCTTCCACGCTTCCCTGAAGTGTAAGTCGGTAACATCAGCATTTCCCTCCCAAGCTGGTGTTTACGCCCCCCGAGACTGTAATCTTCTCATGTCATAAACAGATCCGATGCAACTTGTCGATGAGCTCGCCATGATATACACTACGTTTTTCATGTGCTTCGCTACATTCTCATATGCTAGACCCGTTCGCTTCGCCTCCGGCCTCGGCGTCAGTCTCTTTGGTCTCGCGTGGTTCATCACTGTTCGTCTTCGTATCTCACCGCTGATTGATCAGCCGTACGTATTAACTGTAGACTAGGCGAGGTATTATAAGACAAAGGACCCTCAGTTCCATCAGGACGCTTACGCGATTCTAACCGCCATTGTGGTGTTCTCCAATATGTACGTCATGGAGAGGACCGTCAGACCCGCCCTGGAGAGAAGAGAAGAGGAAAGGAAAGGCCAACGGCCGATCCTGCCAACGAGCGACGAGTCAATGAAGCAGATGTGGACCATGGTGGCAACAGGTAAGCAACATCAGAGGCGGGACGAGCCGACACAGGTAGAAGCTGAACATGTCTCGATAGGCCTCTCGATATTTTTAGGGGGTTATCTAATCTGGAACTTGGACAATATGTACTGCAACACGATTCGAAGGTGGCGACATCAAATCCGGCTCCCGTGGGCTATATTCCTGGAAGGTCATGCGTGGTGGCATCTGATGACTGGATTAGGTGGTAAGTGTAGCTTCTGGGCGGAGATGGAAACATATCGCGACTAACTTTAGCTGCTACCTGGTTAGCATACTTTTATATCGTATGGCGTATATGGATTCACCGCTGTTTAGACGGCGACGATGATAAATATCGACTCAACTGGCCTTCGGTATTCAGCATTCCGGAAGTGGTTCCGATAGAGGATCCATCAGGTCCATCGCCGGATAAGAAGAGGCAGTAAAGTTGACATCACTACGTGGTACAGGATTGTCACGGCATGCCCTATGCACTGGTAGCGAGTCACTTTAGTGGCCGACAGTGTTTCCTACAGGACTAGAGGGCTAGATGATAGCGAAGGGTAACAACGAAAGGGGTTGCTGCCAGTGATTTACGAGACTTTCTCCGCACACAACGACATCGTATAAGATTACAATAGAAATAACCTGGAAGCTAGACTAAGCTAGACTCAAGCTAAAGAAAAAAAGAAGAAAAAAAAGGGTTTAGATTGACTCGGTATAATTAAAAGTGCAAAGAAGATAGTATATATTAATACATGAATTAGACCTTGGCAAGTCACCTTTTATTCATTTTTATTTTTTCTCACAAAAACCAGTTGATGTTGAGTATGCATGTCTAAATGTCAAGTTATACTTACATGCTCATTGGTAGGTTAGCCTTTAACCTAGCTGCCTAGGGAACCATGTAATACCGTACAGAGATGCTTACGTACTGTCAAATATACACTGTACACAATGTGGGGTTGACTTGAGCCCCCATCTCCCTCACATATCGCGCTGTACATGTATGTAGGCTGGTAGGTACTTGTACCTACTTCATACCTCCTAATCCCAATATCCTTATCGACTGTGTTTCGCCCAACAGTGAAGAGGAGGAGGATAAAAATGTCCATTTCAAATGAAGCATTGCAAAAGGTATGCATGCATGCCACCCCGTGATTCTTGAGATGAGGTCTACCTGCTGATTCCCCAACTCCCTCCCCTCAGCTACTGCGCGAGGTTGAGACGCAAGCAATCGCCGCACAGCAGCAGGTCTCCCTCGTCAGGACTCAACAAGCCTCCAAGCAGCGCGAGATGCGAATGGCCCAGTTGACTCGCACAGAGATCTCTTCTTTACCGGCAGACACCAATGTCTACGAGGGAGTTGGCAAGATGTACTACTACTCGCCCACATTTGCCCCTGCCCACGTCGTCGCCGTTTGCTGATGTTGAGCTGCAAATGCAGGTTTGTCGCACTGCCCGTTTCTGACATGAAGGGCAAGCTGGAGTCGCAGATCAAGGGGGCCGAGGGTGAGGTCGAGGCACTGGGTAAGAGGTTGCATTACCTCGAGGTTTCTCAGAAGAACAGCAAGGACCAGATCGATCGCATGTTGAGAGGTGGTGTAGGCGCATCCTGATCGGGGATTTCCCTTGACCAAAAGCCGTCTGTCGCCCGGCGTGCCTATGACCAAAAGAAAGGTTGCAACCTGTCTACACTACATACGCGGTGTCAAGGACGGTTTCGTGGCACGCAAGTGAGGATGAGGCTCTCTGTGAAACATAATAGACTAGGTACGAGCATGATTCGAAGGATTCTGCCGAACTAAAAATACACATTTCCACGTCACTGCTGACCATCCACGAACTACGTGAATCACAGAACAAACAGCACGCAAACTATATTATATAGATACATATATATATCTGCAAACATACAAAGTGTTTCAAGGAGGTGTTGTATTCTCCCTCCCCTTGTGACTAACAACTACATCTATCAAGTGGCGCTTTTCCATCGATTACAGCTACGCGCGTATGCTTGGCGACGTTCCTAAAATAGCCAGCCCTACAGGTCCTGTACACATATACATACAGATTATGTCTGTACGTTGCATCTATCCATCAGGTATATCCACGAAACACACATACATATATATATGTATACGTATATAGTATATAGGTTATATACTCCGCTACGTGGCGTACCATGGCGTATATACATACATACATACATACTGTACCTTCAAACTGCATTCAAGAAGTACATACGTCTATTACGTGCTTACACCCGCGAGGTATTACATGTATCTATCGTCTTGTATGTACGCCAGCCCCTCATCTCACCGTAAGTAACTCCACTTTTCAGCGAATATGTACCCACGCAGCTGAACAAGCAGACAAGCAACCGGACCAACTGCCCAATCGCACATCAACATCTTCTTGCATGGATACATACCCTCTCGGCCTCTACCGGCAAACCGGTCGCTGTGACTGGTGCTGAACCCGACAAGTCCAACCAACAAATAATCTAACCCTTAGTGTAATAGAGCCGCCGCCGTGCCGCAAAAAATGATAAATGGTGGCTGACACGCCCCCTCTCTCGCCCTTGATCCTCTCCCACACTAGTTATTTCTTACCAGGCCATCTTCTCACCTCGATAACCACCTTGTGCGACCCCTTCGCCCTTCGGCGCTTTTTTTGTTTCTAGAAATATTGATCGCTGCTGCCCGGCTAAGTATTCAACATGAGTAGGTATGCATCGTCGTATTCCGACGACGAATCGGACCTTGACATCCGTGTTGAGCATCGTCATGCCTCCCGGTCCCCTCACCGCCGGCCTATTGCCAATTATGTGGAAGCCCGCCCGTCGCGTCCGCGCGGCTACGACGTCGGTCCCCGCTTTGAGGACCGGTACTTGGCGCCCGTAGGCGAGCGTACCGTCATGACCACCCGGCGATCGCGGTCGCGTGATCGCCGCGCCAGCTCGCCGAGTGCGCCGCCTCCCGTCATCATCAACAACCGCATTTACAACAACTCCGACTCCGAGTCTGATGATGACGACCCCAAGACATCTCGCCGCCGTGCCCACTCGCGTACCTCGTCCGCTTATTCGCGTGAGTTCGAACATGATCGTTATGCATTGGAACGCTTGCATCGGGACCACGAGAAAGAGATCGAGAGCACACGCCGCGAGTACGAGCTCGAGCGCGCGCAGAAGGAGCTCCAAGAGATGAAGCTCGTCACGCAGATCGAGGCGGAGGAGAAACGGCGCGACCGCACCTGGCGGGAAGAGCGCGAGCTGCGCGAGGCCAAGAAGGAACTCGAGGAGATCCGGCTTGCTAAGGACCGCGAAGAACACGAGCGTCGCATCAAACAGAAGCTTGAACTCCAACGCCTCAAGGAAGAGGAGGCCGCGCTCGAGGAGAAGAATCGTCGCGACAAGGAGGCCAAGGACGCCATCGAAAGGTACAAGAAGGAAGAAGCCGAGCGAAAGCTTCAGGAGAAACTGGCCGCCGAGGCCCGTGAGAGGGACTACAAGGATGCCGTTGAGCGCTATAGGAGAGAAGAGGCTGAGCGCAAACTCAAGCAGCAGCAGGACGCTGAGGCGCGCGAGAGGGAGTACAAGGCGAAGATGCAGGAACATCTACTCAAGTCTGGCCTTGGCGAGAAGGAGATCAATGCTATCATCAAGGGCAAAAAGATTGAAAAGAAGGAGGAGGAGGAGGCCGTTGAGGAGAGACCACGCCCAACTTACACGAGAATGGCGCGTAAACATCTCTCCATCGAGACGCTAAGGGTCTATAATATTGACTACCAGATCGATCCCGTGAGCAAATGCCCCTCCCTGCTAATCACTATAACCCTCGACTTGGCTGACCCAGCACCTCAGGATCCCGATTATGTATTGATCAAGAGGTGGGTCTCGGAACCGGAGCAGGACATGTTATGGAGGCATACAAAAATCATCCGTGAGAAGCGATCCTCCGGGAAGCTCCTTATGTCTTTCGAAGAAGACAGGCACCATCACCACCATCACCTCGAGCCCGAGTTTGAATGGGTTCGCAAGAAGGAGCGTCGAAGGAGCCGATCCCGATCTCCGTTGTTGATGTATCTAGCCGGCGCGAAACCTGCATAACCGGAGACTCGTCGCGGCGTGTAAAAGACTGGCCGCTATGCTCCTCAGTCGGCGGTGTCTCGACCTGATAGTTTTCCTTTTTGAAAATCTAATATTGGGCGATGCCCAATATTCATGAAGCAGTATATCCCCCGAAAGGGTGGCTGGATGACAATTGATGAGTAGGGATTTGTTCTAGTTTAGCTTTGGCATCGGTAACCAATGAATATCACAGTGGTCTAGTCGTATTTCGACTCCACGTAGTCTCTGCTCTTCGAATTAATTCTTCGTACAGCATCCACGCAAGTGCAGAACTCATGGCCTTGCGTGTCATGCGCAGTATCAGGCCGTCGTAGAGAGATCGTATCCCTTCCTCTGTAACCATCTTGCGGCATGCCTGCACCATGTTTCGATATCGGCGTGGTTGTAACTGTATGCGCGTTTTGACGGCGTCGAACGGATTCGATACGAAGGAGCAAAACGCGCCTGCGAGTGCACCAGAACTGAAGTTGATTGTAGCCGATATCGAACTTCCCATGGTCCCGCCTGGAGGTACGTGGGACATGACCGAGTTCGGGAAATGCCACAAGCTGAGCTGTTTCTTGAACTGTTCGTACGAAACGACATATAAACCAGCGTAGGGGGCATCCCGAATGGCGGTTGCGCCAAAGCCCGCGAAGAAACCTGGGAGACGTTCCGTCTTGTATATGTCCCGAGTCGCACTTACGAGCGACGGATACGAATAGAAGCTCGACTCGTAGCGGACTTTGATGACGGTCAGTGGCATCAATATGAAGCCGGCGAAGGCCCGGGCGACAGCGCCTGCGACGAGATTGGCTGTGTTTGAAAGTTTCGGGAGAGAGGAGGAGGAATGGCGCACGTCGGAAGATGGCGAGGCTGCGAGCGATAGAGTCACGGCATGTTGTCGAATGCTGTTGAGTGTAGTAAAATAGACGGCCGAACCGAGACCCGTTCGTAGGGCCGACGGGACGGTACCTCTCCAAAAGGCAGCTAATGCATTCGGAGACTTTGTTATGTCTCTAATGGCAGCTCTAATTGAGTGTGAGCCGGACTGTTGAACCCGTGTCTTGAGTAGGTCGAACGGTTGTAGAAGCACTGCCCCGAAGGTACCAGAACCAAGGCCAGCAACGAAGTGGAAAGCTGGGCCGGATGTGTCAGTCCGTTAGAAAAGCGCACGATGGGCATGCGAATATCTCACTTACTCGAGGAAGACTTGTTGGTTCGAGTGCCTTGTGACATCTCGGAGCGAAGTGAATCCCGCGGAGGGAAAGGTGGGCCTTATTACCAGGCCATCTGATTTCTCTCAGTTGATCCTACGAAGTCCGGGTGTACGCGTTTGCCTGCGAATATCATCACCTCGCATGATTGGAGGAGACAGTAGGCAGATTTCTTTGATTTCTCGTTTGGTCATAGGCCCGAGGTATCCGTTATGTAGGTAAATTTTAGGACCCACTGGACGTCATGGATGGATGCATAGGGTGGTGTCATGTCATATGGTTTATAAGCATAATAACGACAAGTATGCTTAAACTGAGGCCTCGGATTGGTACAACCGGCCCCTCGAAGAAGCATATCGATGTTCGACTTTGGACCATCCGGGAACCACGTGGGAACTAAGACCATAATACTGTTCAGAGGGCTAGGTCCAATGACAATCTCATCGTTCACATGGGTGACTGCTGTGAAAAGGTCTCCTCAATCTCCGATAAAGATTGCATTTCCTAATATGCCCGCCCAAGCCGGGGTCTCGTCAGTAGAGGTGGTTGCACTGCTCCGAGCGTGGCCGTGAATACTCTCATTGGTTAGGACAGCCGCTCCGATGTTTTGGCTATGGCTTCCGGTACACCTTTATCTTTCCCTCCCACGATCGATTCGAGCCGGCCCGCCATAAGTCGATGCTATACACAAGTTAACGTTAGCAAATACCTACTCCTGGTAATTTGGGAGATGTTGAGCTTATCGACACCCAAAAGGAGTAGAGTCGGTTCCCAAGATAGGCTTTTTTAAAAAAGGACTCCGTCGTACGTACCCGTTTGACTACCTCAACCCATTCATCTTCTGCTTCGTCCCCTACGTCAATGGTTGCTAAGAAAATCCCGAAGTCTCCTCCTAACCGTCCGAGACTACCGGCGCAGTAGAGTACTTGTGTCAGGAGGCTGTCGCGGGACGGTTGATCCTTCACACTAGGCAGATAAATCCGCAGGGTTTCCATTAGCATTTCGATTAGGTGAAAGGGAAATGTGGACAATGCCGAAGGTATCGGCTGTAAAGGATCCTGTTCGCTACTTATAGAGGGCTCCTTGTTTAAATGTGGAGGGAATATGCTGCGGAACATAGAGATGATTGCGAAACTCTGTTCCCTGAAGATCTCAATGTATCGCTTGAGATACCTCTCTGTCTGCTGACCGCCAGACCATGCGCTTCCGCTTCCGCTTGGGTGCTGCTGCTGCTGTCGAACTTTTTCCTGTTCTGCCAAGTCGCGAAGCGGTTCCAAGGCGGCGAGCATATTCATGAGTGTCGACAGGCGGCATACTAGGAACAAAGCCCCCAGTCCTCCACCATTTCCAGAAGCTCCAGCTGGGTCCAGATCCGGTACAACACGCCGAAGCCAGCTGATGGTTCTTAGGGCGGACACTAGCTTGAGACCAGGGGCGCGTAAACTCGATATCAGGTTTTTGGCCATGGCCTGCATTGCCTCGTCGGCTTGAGAAGATATAGATGTGATCAAAGGCGATCCGGCATAGAGGCTATGTAGTCGCCGGATGTGGGCGCTCAGATCTAGAGCGGACGAGTAGTTGGCGGCCGGAGCGGAAGCGCCAGTAGTAATGGCAGTGGAAAGTAAGGTGGGCAGGTCCAGGACGTCGACCACGCGTTCAACGTTTCGCGATAACATCAAGGCGCTCTTTCGAGCATTGAGGATCTCATTATCGCCGGTTTTGTGATAGGTGGTGGAAAAGCGGACTGCTTCGTTATCCAGCTTGGGTATGGCGTTGGTCAGGTCAGTGGCAGAGGTGGCGAGCATGGGAAGGGCAGCGCGTAGGCTGGAGTGGTGTTCTGCTGAGGCGATGACGGACTTGTGGGAGCGTTTAGAGAGGGCCTGCAAGGATAGCAGCAAAGAATGAGAGGACTGGGCTAGAGAATGCTGCTCGGAGCTTTCAAGGTGGGAAAGAGGCATAGAGGTCAGGCTGGCCAGGTACTCCATGGCCACGGGATCGGTACGGGGTGTACCGTGCGAGGACGCGCTCAGCAGTTCGTGAAGCAAGTCAGCCATCCTCTCTCTCTCTAGTTAGACGAGGCCGGGCCTATGGGCTTATAACGGGGAAGTCTTTAGAGTGAGGAGAGAGTCTGCTCTCAAGTTGGCCTATACAAGGTACCTAAGTAGATATGATATATAAGATAGGTGGGTACCTAACTTAACATACCTAACGGCGTCGCGTAGAGATCGGAGTTGCACGTGTGGACTTTGGATTGTGGGGTGTGAAATGTGGTTGATAAGTACAGTACATATCTCATGCGATTAAGCGATGTCGGCCTGTCGATACCCCCTATGTACATACATAGGCACCTAATATTTAGGAAGAGGGGCAAAGCATCAAAAGGGAAACCTAACCCAAGCTGCCAAGCTAAGGTGCTGAACCCTGACAATTATGTAACTCTCCACATCTTATCGATACAACACTTGCCTAAACTATATGTAGATAAGCGCCCCAACAAAATACCTTAAAGGTGCAGTACATACCTAACATATCTTACATAGTGGTCATCAACTTCAATGCACTTACAGTATTACATGTCTGTATGTACATACTTACACACACACACACACACACTGACACATTCTCCCTCCCCTCGACTCTCCACCTCCCTCTCCGTGCCCGAGAAGCCCAAAGCCTTGAATGTATCGTTAAATATTATTTAAAGGTTACATCCGTGCGTCAGTCTGTATAGGTCTAGAAGACCTAAAGACCCGTCCTCAGGAACCCCCCCCAAGGTTCAAAGTCCACAGGACTGCAGCCACCTGGTCGACCCATCACACGCACCTGAGGTCATCCAACTGACCGACTCCTCCCCCTACTCCATATCGGTGCCCTATCGATAGATCATCAGTCATAAACTGCTGTCCTGTTGCTCCCACTATTAGATATCTTACCCGGGAGAGAAGCATAATCCCAAAGCAAAGCAAAGCAGATCAAAACAAGCAAATCTTGGGATTTAGACCACCTTTCACATCTACTCCCACTGCATACCTTCATACCTTGTCAGCACCATGAGGGACCCTTTCCCGATCCCGCCCATATCCGCCCTCAGCAAAGCCGTCCAGCCATGGGCTGACTACTTCGACCTGCCGACGCTCCCGCTGCATATTCACGAGGTCGTCCTGATAGCTGCATTCTACCAGCTTGTTGGTGGTGTCATCTCCCCCGTGTTATCGAGTCGTCTATTTCCCGCCCAGTACAACGCCCTCTCTAGGGGCAAGAAGCTCAACTGGGACGTCCATGTCGTCTCTCTGGTCCAGAGTACCGCCATCAACGCCCTCGCCCTGTGGGTCATGTTTGCCGATGACGAGCGGAGGAATATGGACTGGCAAGAGCGCGTTTGGGGATATACAGGTGCCGCGGCTATGGTACAAGCCCTTGCAGCGGGCTACTTCCTTTGGGACCTCATTGTCACGGCCTTCCACGTCAACATCTTTGGCCTGGGAATGCTCGCACATGCGGTTAGTGCGCTGCTTGTGTATGCCTTCGGCTTCGTAAGTGCTCCCTATACCGCCGTGGATGTTTGCGACCGAAAGCAAGACTGATCAAACGATCGCCCTCTACAAACAGCGACCGTTCGTCAACTACTATAGTTGCAACTTCATCCTATGGGAACTGTCTTCGCCTTTCCTCAATATCCACTGGTTCTTTGACAAGCTCGGCATGACCGGGTCTCGAGCCCAACTGTACAACGGCCTCATGCTCATCTTCACCTTCTTCTCCTGTCGTCTGGTGTGGGGTACGTACCAGTCCTTCTTGGTCGCTCGGGATCTATGGACTAGTCTGCACTCTAAACCTATGGTCTTTGCTACAATACTGCCTGAGGATGCCGACAACGCTACCTTTCCTTCCCAGTACGCGCATACCATGCAGTTTGTCTCGGACTCGACACATGTCCCTTACTGGTTAGCTGCCGTCTATGTCGGCAGCAACCTGACTTTAAACTCGTTGAACTTTTATTGGTTCTTTAAGATGATCGATGCCGTCCGCAAGCGATTTGAACCGAAGGAGAAGGTGGAGGTCAGGGTGGAAGCAAGCCTTGATGAAAGTAAACCCGTAACGTCAGGGGCAGACACTACCGAGTCGACGAGGCCCGGGCTAGCTCGGCGTAGAACCATACTAGACGGAGAGGAGGGCGACGAGCCTCCACCGATTTGAGACCTTAAGAAGACAAGAACCATTCCGCATGTGCTCTGTCACGTTGCCGTGTCCTCTGCATTACATATGCTTCCGGGGAGAACTGTCAATATGATACATGTGGGCCTTCGTGATTAAAAACGCGGGTGCTCCATTGGTCGTTGACATAACAAGCTTGCTTGAATATGAATGAGCCCGAGGCTGTATGAATGCTGATGTCGTTTTGGATTAGAAGATTGACCTGGCTTGGAATTTGGAAGATGGGAAAGCCGGTTTTGTTTCCAAATGGCCAGGCAGTGTCAATAACCGGGGGTGCTTACCTAGATTGATTAGATCTCTAGTATCCTGAATCATAATTTTCCGCGCCTAGTTCAAGGAGCTTCGGGCTTCCACTATCTATAATAGCTCCTGTTGCTGTCAAATTTGCATTATATTGGGGAAGCAGCACCGTAGATATTGTCTGAATATGGGGTAATGTGATTAATTACGATGGTGTGTGGATGCGTGTGTGTGTATCAATAGATACGTTAGGTGGTAAGTACAAAAAGTGCGTCCTGACGGAGGTGGGCTATATATATATTGAGGACGTATATCGTACTCGCGAAGTGATTATGTCCGAATGTCTCTGTGATTCAGCTCTGGTACTTGTAATTTTTTCTTCTTTTCTTTTCACTTTTTCTGTTTTACCTTTCCTCTCATCTTGGTAGGTTCGCGTGACCACCTCCGAACTTCCACGATTGATCATTCTAGAAGCGACGGAGGTCTGCCCCAGACACATATACACTTCACGAGAGACCAACGACTCATACATCACTATATAACACCACACCCCATTGCACCAGTTATACCTTCCGAGATATCCAGAGCGAGGTAACCAAGCTGATCTTATATCAATACTTATTTATATCTCGTCAAATGGCCTCAGAAACCGAACGGGTTTTGCGGGGCTATAAGAAGGTTAGGTAACAGCTACACACAGAGGTACAAGGGATTCCCGGTACTTACTCGCCTGTGCAAGATTGGCACGACGTCCAGTCGGTTGTGGCGCAATTTTGTCCGAGACACCGAAACGCACCGGCGGCGCGGGTCCGGTCTTCTGAGGCTGTAAGGGTGCCGAAGGCGGCTGCTGGGTGTTCGTATTGTTCATGCCAGGATTGAAACCTTGACCGAGTCCACCGAAGCCTGTTGGCTGCGGCTGCATTGCCGGCATGCCAGTTCTCTGAGGCTCGAGCGCCGCCGGAAGGAACGAGTTGATCCCACCCTGTTGTGGGAATTGTTGGCTCGGTTGAAAACCACCAGGGAAGCCCGTGGGCTGATTTTGTATGGGCGAAAATTGTTGAGAGCGAGGGTCTGCGAATGGGCCCTGCATCGGGGAAGCTCCCGTCATCTGCGGCGGCATGTATTGACCAGGACTAAATCCAGGCTGGTGCATACTTGCACCCGTATTGCTGAACGGCATCACGCCTTGGCCTGTCGGTTGTGGTTGAAAGCCGCCCATGAACTGTTGTTGCATCCGCTGTTGGCTCAGTTCGCCCAAACTTTGTCCTGGCGGTGCAATTCCGGTAGTCTGCGGCTGTAGTGGAGGAGGTGCGAACCCGCTAGGTTGTGCCGATTGCGGCGCGGACAACGGCCGTGCCGGTGGCGGAGGCATTAAGGCCCCTTGTCCTCCGGTGATCTGGGGCGGGGTCGGTCGCTGCCGGTTGCCCAGACCAAGGTTCAGAGGCTGTGCCAGCGGAGCTGGTCCAGTCGGGCTTGGTGAAATACCTGTCTGCTGCGGCGCGATGCCCGTAAAGAACGAGGGCGTCGCGCCCTGGGGATGGGGTGGGGCCGGTTGCGGTTGCGTCTGTGGTTGCGTTTGAGCTGGGGCCTGAGTGACAGCTGTATTCGTAGGGCTTGGTTGCGTTTTAATCGGCTCTAGCGGAGCTGTGAGGAGAGAAAGATCTTGCATAGCCTGCGTTGGCGGTCGTTGAGGCTGCGAAGCCGCGGGATTCGGCTCCGACTTAGACGCAGATTTTGGTTCGGGTTCTGGTTGCCTCGATGGCTTCACATCCCAGGCATCATCATCAAATCCACTGGTAGTCTTCCCGGGAGCCTGGGGACGAGTTGTACCCGTCAAAGAGGATGCCGAGCTATCGTCAATATTATCTTTCTGTTGAGAGAACGCCTTAGGATCGATACTGTCGCTTGTTTGAACAGTCGGGGCAGGACGACCCTTTCGGGTGTTATTCCGAAGTGTCCCACCCGGTCCTGAAAAGAGACCGCCGGACTGCCCATCCTCGTCCCCGGCAGAGCCGGTATTTCGTTTCTTACCTTCACGGCCATACCTCTTGTCTAAGTGGCGCATAACCTTGATGATATCGCCCTCCCTCAGGCCGAGATTGCGGAGGACACTGGCGTCGACGTCGGGCAGAACACTTTCGTCCATGGAATCCCTAGCAAAGGCTTGGGCGTAACGCTCACACAGTCCAACGGCGACCTCGCAAGATAAAAAGAACTGGAACCAGTCGTAGTCAGGCTTTGCCGGCTGGATTGACGCCCCGATGTTGCCAGATGTTGCTTCCCTTGATGAGCTAGCTCTTGATGATTTCGCACGCCTTACTTCCGACAGGGGTTTATCCTCGTCGAGAGACACTCCCACAATCCGCTCAACATACTCGATATCCTCGATCGACATCTTGGCTACTGGAACGGCAATCTTGACCCCATTCAGTTTGTGCAGGTTGATCTTTCCATCCTTCAAACCGAGGAATTGAGCTTCGACACTGAATGACTTGGATCGATCGTTCCAGACTCGCACCTTGGACGGATCGGGTTCTGAACTATTGGTTAACACAATCAGTCCGATGGGGATGCATCCAGAGAAGACTTACTTGACTTGGACGAGCCAGAATGGCTGCCGTCTATTCGACCGTTCTCTCGTCTGCTTCGCTGTTGTCCAGAATGGTTACTACTATCCCCAGCTGACAAACTACTATGTCTTTCAGGTAAACGCATTCCAGGTCCTACCTCTGCTGCTCTCTGGTCCCTTTTGATAGCTTCCTTGGTCAAGCGTTCCTCCTCTAGCCGATTTTGCGCTACGGTAGACCTGCCGGCATTGACACCTGAAGTTGCCGATGACACGATGGTGTCGGTCACCTCGATATAACTACTTGGAACGACACCCTCTTTTCCGTTCTTGAGCCGCCGCACTTGCCACCATTCTTCGCTCTTGGTGTCGTCAACGATTATTACTTCATCCCCAATGGAGACGGTTACCTCGTCGTCTCCTTGGGCTGAGAAGTCGTACAGAACCTGTCCCCTCTTCTGACCGCCCTGACCAGTCCCAGCCATGATGACTTCTCGCAGGCCTTCAGCGCGGATAGCCCCTGCTAATTCGCCAAGGGCGCTGACGATCTCCTCGGCAGTATCTTTGGCGCCCGCATGAAAATCAATACTCTTACTAGGGCGAACGAGCTCCAAAAACACATGTTTCCCTTCTCGCGAGTAATGGGTCATCTTGTCAGCAGTCCACTCCTGCGTTGGGCCGTCCTGGGCACGTTCAGGAGCAATCAAGATGATTCCCGTCCTGAGATTAATGCCAAGCGTCGTCGGCATCTTTTTTTTCTTGCCCATAACAGATACCATCTCATTGATGTTATACATGTGGAAACTATCTGGCGCTAGACGGCCCGACTGGGCTGGGCGGGGCTCTTCACTGTAGCCGTGGCGGCTGGTCAACCTCGGTGGTGGTGACGCCGCGGACTGGTCGGCCGATAAAGCTGATTGGGATCGGGGTCGGGCCGGTAAAGCGGGACTCGGCTCCTGGTCAGACTCTTCTGGTTGGTATTGGTGACGAGGCGGCACATGAATTGGCGGAGGCGTCGCAGCACGGGTGGAAGTCCTGCCTTGCATGACCCCGGCTAGGGCAGCAGCTGGACTGGCCGTCGCCGTATCGGAGGCTAACGACGGGCTTCGTCCGGGAAGAGGCGGGCTCTGAGACGCCTCTGGCTCTACTGGAGCAGCAGGGCGCGTGGGTAATGATGGCGGCAAGGGCGCTGGCGTAGGCGTAGACTCGGGCTCCGGCTCCGGTCCAGATCCCGGCGCAGACCTCTCGTCAACTGCGGCCGTGCCCAACTCGATGTAATTCGCCGGGACGAAGCCATAGTCATCGTCGTAGCCAACGAGAATCCAGTCGGGGTCCGAGGTGTCAAAGACTTGTAGCTGGGCATCTTCAGGAAAGGATAGCTCTTCATCGGTCTGTCGGGTATATTCGTATAAGGATCGGGCTTGGCCTGCAGGTTGTGCCTAGAAAGAGACACTTAGCATAATAATTCGCAGACGAGGGACGAGGGACGAGGAACGATGGATGGTAGACGACAGAGCGGGTAGTGAGCGTTGTACGCACCTCTTCTACGTAATTGTTAGGCACAAGACCAACAGGCTCGTCCTCGTCATCGGCGCTGGCTTTCTTTTTGGCTTTCCACCAGTCATCCTCATCGCTCTTCTCCAAAATGTAAAGAACGTCGCCTTCACTTATGGAAAGCTCCCCTTCAGATTGCGGCGCATAATCGTATACGGCCTTGTACACGCCCAGAAACCCCATGATGCACCAAACAAAGGAATATTGTGTTCAACGGCGGTTGATTGGACTTGAAAACGGCGCATACGATGAGATGAGGTTGATAACTAGGCAGTGCGATGGAGCCAGGGGACCCAGGGGACCCAGGGGATCCAGGGGATCCAGGGAGGAGACGAAGAGGGCCTAGCAAGCACGATCGTCGGTCGGAGCCGGAATTCGAATTAGCGATACCTTCAAGTAGGTAATCACCCCAAAATCCACGGCGCGAAGACAGTAACGGCAAGATGATATGATTAGACGAAGACGGTGCACGGAGATGAGGTCAAAAACTTCCAAGGACTTATCACCGTCGCAGCGTCGCCATACGCACACATGATATGTCCACCTCGTCGAATCATGCGGTTGGCCAGGGCACACAAGCGTAACTTGGGTTGCTTGGAGCTAGAAGTAAATGGAAGTATCGGTAGGTAACCTGTCAAATAGGTACAGTGGGTAGGTAAGTACCTAAGGTAGGTTGGCTAGACGTACATTAAGTAGGTAAATAAGAATTAGTAGATCGTAAATACCTAAGGTAGGTAGGAAAGATAACCTAGTAGGTAGGTAAGCAAGGTTGGCAAAATGTCTTGACACAATTGCAACGGCTGGCGATCTGCGACCTGAGCTGAGGTTACCTAGTATGTACCGTATTACTGTAGGTACATATGTACTCCGTACATACATGAGTACATACATGAGTACCTTAGGTAATTAAGCCGCGGTGGATGGACGCCACCGCCACCACCCCGGTCACCGCACAAAATATATACATACAAGGACGCCACACTCGGTACGCATATATACGAATAAGTATATGAATAATTGCGTATTTCCACACCTAGATACATAGCGGCATGGGTAGCGTGGCTTAGTGATGTTTTTCCTCTGAATTAATTAGCTACATAGTTGAGATTCCTTTCTAATACAACATCTTGGCACCCCAGTTGTCAATGCTTAGTGCACAGCAACAGTAGGTAGGTCAGATACTCCATATTCCACACTTCAGGACCTCGAAGTTATCATTATGCGCCTATGTCACGGTCAGCCGCCCATCAGGTACCTGTGACAATGAATACGAGATTAATTGATTATGATGTTATCCACTCAGGCTCTGCAATTTAACCGTCTTATCTATCATCTTTTCTAGATCCGAGATGCCATCCCGCAGCTCAAAATTTCCCAAGGGCCTCAAGCTGTCATCTTCACCTTGGTCAATCAACTACATCGGTTCCTCTCTCCCACCAATCCTCCTAAGGGTGCTGCGAGTGGAAACCGCATCGTCAATATCGTTCATAGAGCTACGGTGAGCACTATCACGCCTCGAGGCTCTCGATATCATGCCGGGAATAACCCTCGGCTCATGCCCAGATAGATGCATGTCCCGGAGGTTTTCTGTCGGCCATGGTTCTCGCTGCGTCATGCTAAGCGGAGACCCCGAGAGCGGAATTGTTAGGGTATTGCCCAATCCGCCGTTCGGACTACTCGTATCGGGGTTCGCCGTGTTGGAGTAGGTATCCATCGTCGTGTTTACATTCGTCTTGAGCGACGGAGTTAGTGATGCTGGGTTTGGGGCGACCGCTGGGTGATGCTCGAGCACCTCGCGCAACTCCGTTGTTGAGGTGTAGCTCGAGATCCTGGCAAGGAGTTAGCGTGATGCTAGAGCGCACGACTATGAGGCAAGTACTACTAACATGCGATGTTCTTCAACCCAAGTATGATACCTATACTCCTCTCGTCGATCTGGTATATTCGTCTTCGCCATGCTATTTCCTTCTTTTCCCGGCAGATTGTACTTTTCTCCCAGCCATTGTTGTTTAATCAAATGTTCGAAGCCGCTCTGCTTGACCGAGTTCTTGGCTAGTTCACACATGTCGACTGGGCTCAGCTTGTAGATCTGCGCTGCTACTGCATACTCCTCCATCAACGGTTCCTTGGTATATGCAAACTGCAGCGGGTCGTCTGTGGATAGGGATACATTCAGGCCGCGTCGGAAATATTGGTGGAATGGATTCCTCTCGTAGGCCAGGAAAAGCGCATTGTTACTGAGGGGTGACATGGCGATACCAATCTGCTCAAGGTAGAAAATATACTGTAGTAGAGGCACCTTTCTCAAGAGCAACCCGTGACTGATGCTGTGGCTACACAGGAGCGCAACAGCCAAGTGTTCACTGTCACCTGCTTCCCCACAGTGCGGTCGTAGCAGGAAGGTGTTGAAGCCACGCTGACGGCGCCAGAAATTGAGCGAAGTTATATTGGCAAAGAGATAGTAGATCCAGTAGCTGTACGGAGGGTTCTGCTTGGAACTCCACTCGTGCGGCACCGGGAATTTTTTAAAGAGTCGACGCTCAACCTTGCTCTCGTCATCTACACTGTCGAAACCAATGACTCGCTGTAGAAAGACGTGAAGCTTGGGGTGGCGTTCGGGATTTTTGGTGACCTCGAAGAGCGGCTGAAAGACGTTTTTGACGACTTGCTCAAAAGACCCCATCAAACCGGTAGCCTTGTAGACGTCATATAGTCGTGGAATTTGGATAAGCCAACGGACATTGGGCGAAAACAATTTGTTATCTACTACCCATGCTGCAAGCTTGTCCCACTCGTCGAGAGACCTTCCGTAGATCGAGATTCGCCACTCGACCATCTGATATTTGCTAGACTCAAGATCGGACATGACCTCTTTAGTGATTTCTGCTAGGTATCGACCGTCGATGAAGTTATCCGTCTTGAGGAAAATAGTCCGCAGCCGCGATTCGCCAACAGGGTTGTATTTGAGATTGAACTTGTCGAAGCGATGGAACGAATCAGTGTGTGCCTAGACTGAAGTCAGTTATGTTCCATCTTCATAAAAGAGGAGGCAATGCAAAGGGATGTAAATCCACAGCTTACATGCATGTCCAGGGTGTCGATGCTCAGATCGTACGCAGTCAGATTGATACTTTCAAAAACTTCTCGGAGAGTGAGGTTCTTACCATCCCTGAAGAGCACATACTCATCCGGGCACTTCTTCATCTTGCTTTTAATGAACCGCAAGAGGTGCTTCTGGTTCATGCAGGCAGAATGATGGACATGGGTATCTACTTTTCTCACGTTGTAAAAATCCCGATGCGGGACTCTCTTGCTATCAGTAGTCTCTTGGTACTCGTTCAGGAGAACGTAGAGATTGAACTTTCCCTCTAGATATTGAAGCCGCCGGAATGCAAAACTCTTGCTGGGCCCATCCGATGATATAGACAGGATCGCTTCAAGGTCCAGATAGAAATCTTTGATCGTCGGAACCCCCACCACCGGCGTATTAGCTTTATCGGCAGCGTCATTTTCGAATACTTGGTAGACACCATTCTCATCAAGGCGGAAGGCGAACTCGCTCGCCGGCGGAAGAGGCAAGAGATCAGTGATATCGAAATCTTCGCCGATATCATGGCCTGGTTTGCGCCTTCTTAGCGTCCTCTTCTGTTCAGAACCCGCACCTGCAGTTCCGTGAGGGTCGCCTGAACCCTGTAGAGCAGTTTGAGCAGACAAGACGACGCTATTTCTCACACTATTTCCCGCGTTTACACCGTGGCTTTGTTGATCGGCAGGGGGTCCGACCCAGGCCGGCTCAGGAGGCGGCGGATAAATTTCCCAACTTGGATCGTCCTTGGGATTGTCGCCATCCCTCTGTAAAGACAGGCGAATGTACTTGTGACGAATATCCAAGATTTTCTGGATATTTTGGAAAATAGTACTCAGCTCTGCCGTTACATGCGGATCAGTACTGCCAACCCCACTAGCGATGGCCGAAGTCGCTCCATCAGGGAGCCCCATATTAGGCTGCACTTCCACGTGAGGGATTGTGGCGGTTGAGCGACTTTCTCCTAGGGACGGCCGCGTGGCCGTTCGTGGAGCTGGCTCGAACCCACGAGGCGGTGCCATGGAGGATCCGGCAATGTGAGGGAAGTTGTAACTTTGCTGGGCGGCAGAAGGCAACGGTGTGAAGCTTGCATTGGTGGTGCCTAGGTTAGAACAAGGATGGGCAGCCGGAGAATCAAGGGGCGGCTTCCCAGCTACCGGACCAACAGAAGCTGGAGGGCTACCATGAGGTGTAGGCTGTTGGCTCCAGTTGCTTCCTTCAGTCCTGAACTGGTCCAGGTGTCGCCTTTGATAGATCAGCTTGGCATCGGTTTGGGACATTTGCCGCTCGGCGATAGCATCATAGAAAGTGGTCTTTCTAGGACGATCTCTTGGTAGCATGCCATCTCCTGCCGCGGACGAGGGTGTCTCGCCTCCAGAGGGTTGGGGGGTTGTGATTGGGTTGTTCGTTGGGCTATGCCAGGAAGTATCATGCTCCGGGCCGTCGGCGTCCGAATCGCTTTCAATAGCTTGGGCGGTGGGGTCAGACCCATCCGAGTCGAAGTCGAGGGCTGGATGGGCAGCCGAGACTCTGGGCGACGTCGAGGGGCGAGTTGCTGTCTCAGATAACTCAGGTTAGCCAGCGGTGCAGGATGGTATATAGCGAGTGCAGTGCGTAGTGGGATAGCTAGTAGTAACCAGCAAGCTGCTAAACACTAGCCAACTAGTATCTGGTTGGGGATTCGAATCGGCTGACTGACAAGGCATGTTGGTGATGTCGGGACGAGGAGCAGGTAATTTCGATGCAGCCGGGTGGCTATAACGACAAGCTACCACCTCTTGGAGACAAAGGTTGTATTGGCAAGAAAGAAGGATTATGAGAATCACCGGTGGTTGTTCTCTGGAAGAGTTCAACTTCCCCCGAGGTCGATCTGCAATAATAATTAATATACGACAATTCCTGCTCTATGTAGAGTCAGGACAGGACCCTCGATGATGCAGACACGACTAAGCTAGGTACCTTATTGGGTAAGTACATCAACGAGGTAGCTTTCAACCTTGCAAGGTACGTATGTACCTAAGTAGGGCATGGAGGGGCAGGGCAGGGTTACCCTGCTCGTTTATTCACAACTATATATAGCAGCGCGTTAAGGGGTTTATATTAAAAAAAACCTCCTTTATGAAATTAATATTAAAAAATAATAATATATAATATAAATATAAAAATATTATAATTATTATTATATTTAATGGTATTTTTTTAATAAATATAATAAAATAAATTTATATAATATAAAAATAATATATACTTTTTATAAGCTAAAAGTTATTTAATTATTAAGATAAATAATATAACAGCAAGGTATTCCGCCTTAGCCTTATATAACTAGCCAGCCGCTGTCTTATTATATAACCCTTTACTGCAGTTAGCCAGTTTTAAAGGAGTAAGGTCTTTTCCTCCTTTTTAATTATTAGTCTTAAAGTCATATCCTACCCGTTACTAGCTGTGCCCGACCACTGTGTGCGTGTGAGTGTGCTATTGCAATGAACTTCGTTTCGCGGTTCGCTGATGGATGTGTCCTTTATTAGGTACTTACTCAGCTAGCAGGTAGCTACACGCGGTAGATCGCTTACACACCCGGCCTGGGCAGCCTAGTCCTGTAGTCAACTAGTTTCACCTTCTCACACAGAAGATGCTATTGTAGAAGGCCTAGAGCAGCCGAGCAAAATCAACTACATTGAAACCACCCGTCCGCCAACATGTATGCAGAAAGATGCAGAGCTACCTGGCGTATGCTACCTTATGTTAGCCTCCTCAGGGAAAACCGAGGATACAACACCTATGCTGCTGCCATCTAGAATGGCTATCCACCTTTCCCAATGCCCACCTTTAGCTTCGTTGCCGGCTTCTTCTTCGAGTCAAGGGAGTATAGACCACCTGCAGAGAATACCACAACGGCTCCTACAAGGGTTCCCATGGCTAAGCGGTTCCCGAAAAGCCATATGCTCAGCAGCAAGCTGACCAACTTGCGAATGTTGAGCACGATTGTGACCGTCAATGCTGAAGAAGCGGCGGCTAAAAGGTTGACACCTCGGATACATGCATATTGTGTTAAAACGTTAAGTCCCAGGTAGCCGAGTTGACTGGGAATATAAAACCCTTCAATCCTTTCTCGCATTGGGTCTGGTAATGCCGACAAATTCACCCTTCCTGGTGGCAGCGCGAGCTCAAGAGGTGGACTGTTTGCCAAGCGCATAAACTGGCTGACCAAGGATCGAGAAAATGGGATAAAGAGAGGCAACGAAAGTAGATGAGAGTAGAACAGATTTTCTTTCCACTGCGGCCCGTACTGCCTATATGTCTCTTCGGTATACAAGCCCATCACCGCCGATAGAATCTGGGCAATGAAAAGGATTGCAAGACCGCTGCTGAATTTCGGTGCCGAGTCGCGAGACTCCGCGGCGGGGGTGTCCTTGTTCATAGTTAGCCCTAGATATCCGCGATCAGATGGAAGGAGAACCTTACCTTGGAACGGGCATCCGACCATGCTGCTGTGATGACGCCAACCGTAAGCAGGAGCACGGCGACAACTTGAATACGGGAATATCTTTTCCCATATAAGCTGCCCGCGACCATGGTAGTGATACTACCGCCAGACCGCAAAATGATGTGAACTGGTACGGATATATCGTAGCTGAAAGCATGATTATTCAACACGTTAATACTGAAGAATAGCACGATGTTGACTAGCCAGCGACGAAGAGGCACTCGATTAGGCCGGAGAAAGAACGGCGGCCGTGTCGAATCGAACTGCGAGATGTATCCCGTGGCAGCCACAAATAGGAATTGTACGAAGGTCAACAGCGTTCCTAGACATGCGTCCGTAAGCTATTCGTTCAGGTTGCCGGTGTATTCTCTCGGTTCGGTGTCATACCACTCGCCGGTTCGACTCTAAAGAGAATAAAGTCAGCCGGTAACGTAGGCGAGAAGCCTGATGGACCTTAGGGACGCTTACTTAATGATAGCCTCGAGGGCAAATACCTGCAGATTACCCCGGGCATTAGCGCGTGCTCTCTCTTGCCCCCCACAGCCTCTCCCTCTGTCTACTCTTTAGGTCTCGCAAAGGTTCGGAGTCTTACATTGGAGCAGCAGCCGCCAAAGATGAGGGTCAGCATGGCCCCGATGGCTAGCCATTGTGGGATGGTCTCGATGAAGATGCGGCCAGCGAGGCCTACTAGCTTAGAGAGAGTAGGCCGCTGATCGTATATGCCGTACATCTCGGCCTTTTCGAGGGACGGACCAGCATTGATGACCTTGGGTGTCATGGTGCCGCCATTTCGAGGAGTTGCGTGCGATTCTCGCAAGGTCTGGCGTCTCCGAGGTGCAGATCGGCTCGTCATCGAGGTTGAGGATGGGGGGACAACAGAGGAAAGGTCGGGGAAGGCGAAATGGCCAAATGGCAAAAAAAAAACTGTTGTGGCTAACGCGACTTGTTTCGGGACTTCCGGGATAAATGTCTTGTAGGCGTGGGGAGAGCCGTGTTAGAAGCGTTGAAAAGATATGTAAAGATACCACCTATCCGCTCTCACACACAGTCAGACAGTAAATCAAGTGGTGAATGAGATAATAAGGCCCGCTATCTTGAAAAAGAGATTGTCATAGACCCTTTTTCGTGATGGCTCTTTACTTTTGCCGTGCAACCTACCGCTTATTTCCCTCCATCTACCTTGATAAGAAGTAGGCAGGTATGTTTGAGCAATAGGGTGAGGACATTCATTGAACGTGGCTTAGGCTATTTATATGACACCTAGCAATTCATGGCAGGCAGGTAATGCAGGTGGTACCTATTTGATTGAGAGAAAGTCACATCTAAGCTTTTTAGACCGGCTGCTTTCCCGATCTAGTCTTTTTATTAGGCGTAGCTACATATTAAGAAGTACCTATAAATGTACAGTGGGTGGAAAAAAGAAACGTCTAATCCGGTTTTTAAAAGTTAAAAAATAAAATATTTACATATATTTACTTATTAAATATATACGTAATATATAAAATTAAAAATTAAAAAAATTATTATAATTATTATTAGCTATTAATATATATATTTATATATAAATTTATTAATAAAATAACTTAAGTTTTAATTATTAATATTATTCTTTATATAAAAATATTTTAATAACTTAACGCTAAAAATGAATTAAATATTTCTTTTTTTTACTTATTATATATATTTATATAATGTTAAATACCTTAAGGTTTAACTTTAATTATATAAAATATTACCTAGTTAATTTAATTATTATTATTATATATAATAATTATATTTAAATAAATATTTTTATTTAATATAATATAATTGTTAAATGGCCTCTATTATATATACGTACGAATTATAATAAAATCGCGATTTATGGTAATAATCTGTTATTATTAAATTAAAAGGTAAAAGTTATAAGCTATAGTGGTGGGGATTTAGTTATTATTATTAAGGTTTTATAGGTTATGTAATGTAGTTATATAATTATATTAAACCTAATTTAAACTAGCCTACTATGGGTTTAACTATAGTGGTTTAATTATAGTGGTTTAATAATAGTGGTTTAATATTAGGCATTTTTTATTTTATTATTAAAAAATGCGTTTTACGGCTTTAAATTTATTTATTTCCCTTTTATATAAATATCCCGTTTTCTTTTTATATATAACCTTATTACGTAATATATATAACGTTATATTATCTTTATAACGTTACTTTATCCTACTTTATAGTATAATGGTCTTATCGATAAAGGCTTCGATTTATGCGGTAAGTTAATTTATTAAAATCAGCCTTTTAAAGGCTAAATTCGGGGTCTTTTTTATAAACGCGTTTAATGGATTATTTTTACCATTTATTTACCTAATTTTTAATATTTTTCGTTATTTATATAACTTTCGAAATAATATTATATCGATTATTAGCCTTTTTTTTAATATTATTCTTAGTTTAATTAGGTATTTATATAGTAATTTTAAATCTATATAGATAATTATAGGTATTTATAGTAATTTAAAGGTATCGGTAATTTAGTTAATCGTTATATTAAATATAATAATATTATCGAAACTTAAAATTATCCCATATAACTTATTTATTAGTATATTTTTAGTAATTTTTTTATATTTAATTAAGTTCTAGTAGATTATATTATTATAAATCGTAAAATTTATATTTAATCGAACTTTAATTATTAATATAATAATGAACCCTAATTAAAAGTTAAAATCTTTATTATTTATAAACGATTTATTTATAAAAATAAATAATTTAATACTATTAAAGTTTAAGGGTATATATTTTAATCCCTTTTTTAAATTATTTATTTACTATTCGATTCGGTTATTAAAAGGGTTAATATCTTTATTTATTAGCTATATAATTTATATTACTATTAATAGATTAAATAATATTTCCGGTTAATAAATTAAGGCTATATATATTTCTTTTATATATTAAATAATATATTATTATAATATATCGGTTACTGATTTATTAATTTTTTATAGTTATTAGCTTTAGCTATATTAAATAAATATTATATTTTTTTCTATAAATTAAATTCGGCTACCGTTAAATTCGATCTCTTATATAGTAATAAGGTTCGTTTTTAGTTTTATATAAAATCCGGCTTTTTTAAATTTATCCTTTTTTAATTTCGAAGAACTTTCCGTAATAATATTAAAGGTATTGTTAGTTTATAATTCTATAATGGCAAAATCCTCGGCATTTCCGTAAGTTATTAGCAAATACGGGTTATACGTTAACGTTTTTATAGCTAGTTTTTTTTTATAGTATATATAATACGTTTTAAACTAATATAATCTTAATTCCGTAAGGCTATATAGGGGTTTAATAATTTTAAAATAGATACTTTCGGAGTATTTACTAACGATCTTTTTTAATAATTATATATAGATTTTTTTTTAAGCTTATTATTAGTTTAGATATATATTTAAATAATATCTTATAATTCCCTTTTTATATTATAAATTTTAAATAATAAAGGTATTAATACAAATATTAAACGTTAATTTATTTATTAAATAGTCGGTAATTATATAAAGATAAGTTCCTTTTTTTTATTTTTATAGCTTTAAATAATTAATCGTAATTTTTTATATAGCTTAGTTATTTTTCCTTTAACTTTTTATATAAGCTATATATTAAAAATCTTTTCGGTAATATATATCTAATCGAATTTTATAAATTCGAATATTCCTTAAATAGTAAAATTATTAATTTTTATAACGTTTAACTCCTAAAATAATTTCCCTAAGGCTTTTATAATTTTATTTCGTTTTAATTTAATTATTAATTCGAAATTAACCTTTTTTTTATATAATAGAAATACGTTAAACGTATAATATATAATAAAAGTATAATTTACGATAGAATTTACAATAGGATATTTCCGGGGTTTTTTTTATCCTTTTTTTATAAATTATTATCCTTTAAGGGCCGTTATAGGTTTTTATATCGGTTTTTTTATCGTTTTCGGCCCTATAAATTTTTATATCGATTTTTTTATCATCGTTAACGTTCCCGGCGTTTCGGTAGGTCTTTATATCGATTTTTTTATTATTACTAACATTACCGGTACCTTAATAGGTTTTTATATCGATTTTTTTATAGCTTTTGCTATTTTTTATTAGTTATAGTGGTATCTTTTAATTTAGGTATATTGAAATTTTATTAATCCGTTTATATTAATAATAACGTTATAGTTTTTAAAAGCAGTAATTTTATAAGGTCTTATTTAGCCTTTTTTCTTTCTTTATATTATTATTTCTATCTATAATAAGAATATAAGGGTTTTTTATACTATAAAATTATTCTATATATTAACTATATAATTTATATTAACCTTAAATCGTATTTCCTTTAATATTTTTATAGCTTTTTATACGGCTTCGGTTCGTTTTATAATATTAAAAAACGGTAAAGAATCGGTAGTAATTTTTAGATAAATACCAAATATTAATAGCGTTAATATAAGGCCGTTAAGTCCGGCTATATTATTAAATATTTTTACGGCTATTTAAAGGATCGTATTTGGGTTTATATAGTAGCCGATTTCGTTTTTTAGGATTTTATAAGTACGTTTTAGGGGTTTATATATTTTTTCGATTTTTTTAACTATTTAATAGGCCTTAACGGGTATTTCTTTATAGGTAATACTAATAATTTATACATTATTTTTAAATTCCTTAAATATAAAATTTATATCGGAATTATAGGTAATAATATTAAAAGGGCCTTAATATATATAGATTTAATATTTATAAAATGCGTTTTATATATTTTTAGCTAATAAGAACTTTAAAAATATTACTATTTAAAACAATATAGCCGTATTAATAATATATAGTATATTTCGGCTATTAAGGTAGATTATATTTATTATTATTTTATAGTTAAAGTTATATTCGTTTCGGATTATAAATTTAAACTTTTAAAAAGTAGAATTATAAATTTAATAATAGTAGTAAAATTTTTAAATTTCATTAAAAATTAATATATTAATATTATCGTATTTAGTTATTTTTAATATATTATATAATTTTTCGGTTTATAGGTATCCGAATTAATAATATAGTTAATATAGTTTAACCTTCGTAAAATAAATAACTAATTTATTACGGCTAACGTTAAAAAAGGGGTATTTTTATTTTTATACTATTAGAATTATTTTTTTATTATTTTTTATAATAATGTTAAGAATATTATTAAAATAAGCTTTTAATTTATTTACGTTCTATAATAATAATAGAAATAATATAGGGGCTTTTATAATATGAAATTTAATTTAATTTAATTCGTTATTTATAATTATTATACCGATAGTTATTAATTAATTTTAACCTTTAAATTAAATAATTATATTACCGGGGGTTTAATCGATTTATATATTTAGGTATTTTTTAAAGTATATTTTTAATTATACTTTTTTTATTATTAATACCTTAATAATACCGGTATTTTATAGGATTCCTTAATATTTAGTTACGTATAAATCGTTAAATACGAATTAATTTACCTTTATTATAATATTTTAGCTATATATATTCTTATTAATAAACCGGTAGGAAAATAAATAATTAGCGAAATATTATACTATTCTTTCGTTTTTATTATAATTATTTTTATCATTTTATTAATTATTATCGTTATTTTTAGGATTTCTTTCGAATTCGAATAAATATACGGCAAATTTCTTAAATATAGGTAGATTTCCTAATATCTTTATAGCGTTATAGTATTAATTTTTAGCTCTATTTTATTTAAATAGGGAATATTTTATTAATTAATAGCCGTTTTTCTTATAAATAAAATATTTTTTTTAAAATCGTTATTAATTATTACCTAAATAAAGTTTAAGTCTATTTTATTATCTTTTTTAAAATAAAGGTTTATAACTATTATTATTATATTTTTTATTAATAAAGTTTATATTATTTAATTTTTAATTTTATAAATATTATTAATTCGTTTTATAGTTTATTAATATTTATATATTAAATCGAAAGTTTATAAATAAAGCTTTAAACGTCGGTTTTATATTAATAAATGCGTATTTAAGCTTAAAAACGCCGGTATAAATATATATTATATTATTATAAAAGTTGATTTTTTTTTATAACCTTTCCTAAATATACGTTAAATAAAGACTATTTTATTAAACAATTCTTTTAAAACCTCCATTTTCGACTTATTTAGGCTTAAATTTCGAACCTTAATATATATTATAATAATTTAATCGGTTTAATAATAAATATAATTAAGGTTTATATTAAAATAAATATAGATTTAATTATATATTTTATTTTAATAACGATCTAAACCAATTTTATTAATAAAATAAATTTCGGTATAATTTATAAAGATATTCGGAAAAATAATATAGTATTAGTTTTTAATAATATTAAATTTTTAATATATATTAATAAAAATTTTTACCTTATTTTTTAATATATTATACGGTTTACCCGTATAGTTATAGGTTAATTTCTATACTTTTTAAAAGGCGATATATACGTTAGGTTTAATTATACTATTATATATAATACGTTAAAAAGGAAGTTTATATACCTAATTACTATAGGTAAATAAAGCCTGGCTTTTTAACATAATTAATAAGGTACGGGGGCCTTATAAATTAGGAATAAATATAGGTCTTTAATTATTAATAAATAAAATATTTATTATTTAAGGGTTAGGTATTAAGGTATTTATTATGCTTTTATTAAAGGTTATAATCTATATATCCGATATATTTATAATACGGGAAGGTTAACGTATAAATATAAAAGTAAAAGGTAATAGTATTATAATTAGTTAGGTAATTATTAATATGGAATTTGGGATATTTAAAATATTTAAATTGTTAATTATAAATAGCTTTAAAAATTTATATACGTTTTTTTCATTTCCTAATAAAAAGATTCTATATTTTATAAAAGTTCCTAATAGCTATATTCTAAAATAACGGTTTACTTTATCGAAATTACGGTTTTTTTATTTTTAAAAGTTTCCTTAAAATTGCTTAAATATTTATTAATCTTTATATAAAAAATTACTATAGATCCGAATAGTATTATTTATAAAAGTTATATAGTATTTAAGATTTTATAAGGGGTTATTAAAATCGATATCTTTATTAAAAAAATCCGGGTATATATATTTTATTTATAAATATAATAAAAGTAATAATTTTTATTATATTCTTTTAAAAATAAAGGTCTTTTAGGTATTAAAATCCGATAGTAACGGGATTTTAACTAAATTAGCTATTTTAATAGTATAGTTAACGTAATATAATTAGGTAGTATTAAAGTTAATAGGGGTATCGGAAAACGTTAAATCTCGTTAAAAAACGTTAAAATCCGATAGAATTTTAAATTCGTTAATAATTAAGGTACGGAGATATTTATTATTATTACCGTTTAAGGTATATAATATTTTCTTTTCGATAAAAGGGCTTACTATTTTACTTTTTTATTAATTAAAATATTCTTTATAAAGTTAAATATATAAATATCCTCTTTTTATTAGTAAAATAAGGTTTTTAATCTTCTTATCATATAATCGGCTAAATATTTAACTAAAATTATAGGATTAGATCGGATTAAGTATAAAAGCCTATTTTAAAAGCTAACTGCGGTCTATTTCTTTACCTTTATTTATTTATAATTACCTTTATAACTACTAATTAATATTAAATGGCCTTTATTATATGTACGTACGAATTACGATAAAATCGCGATTTATAGTAATAATCTATTATTATTAAATTAAAAGGTAAAAATTATAAGCTATAGTAATGGGGATTTAGTTATTACTATTAAAGTCCCGTAGGTTATATAATATAGTTACGTAATTACGTTAAACCTAATTTAGACTAACCTACTATAAGTTTAACTACAGTGGTTTAACTACAGTGGTTTAATAGCAGTGGTTTAATAATAATAAAGTTAATAATAATTATAATAAATTTATTAAAAATTTATAAACTTATAATTATAAAAATTTAATTTTATAAATAAAACTTATTTATAAAATTAAACTTATATTTAAAATAATATAAAAAATTATTAATAATTAAACTATATAATATTTATTTTTTATTTTTTATTATTTAATAATTAACCTATTATAATTAGTTATATTTTTAAAAATTATAATGTATATTTTATTTAATATAAATATATAAGTACTTTTTTAATTATTATAAGCATTTTATAATTAATTTAGCCTTTTATATTAGTTTAATACCCGGTTATGCCCTTTATTAATTAATAACATTCATAACTCCTCTTAAAATCTACAATCGTATATGCTTCATGTCTCAATTGTCTTCGGCTATATGGGGCCTGTGGTTTGCCTTGTGAAGCCTATGACAACCGCACCGGCGCGCTGTTTACCGGCCTACCTAATAGCAACTGGCTCCTCTTAAGGACTCCATTACCGAGTGTACACGCCTTCGGTTCTTCTGCCGTGTTCTTGCTACGCTCCCTGTTGCCCGGACCTCGCCAGGCTTGGTATAAAATCAACCTCCCGAATGCATCGTTTTGGTGTTATGAGCCCAACGCTATCTCATTTATAACGCGTCAGCTTCCATTGAATAAGTCAGCAGTCCTAGTCACCAGTAGCACTACTAGCAGTAATCTACGTCTCAAGGGACTGTACAACTACCAAGATACCGCTAACCCTGTGACGTAAGTCTTACCCGATTCCTATCCCTCGTGCAAACCGAGAGGACTTTGCGGATTCGGATGCCAGCTGCAACAAGCCCGGCCGCTATCAAAGAGCTCCATCGAGTCTCTAGAGCGCTGAAAAGACGAACAACTACGCCATGTAAGCTACCATATTTTCGGCAAAGGCCAAGGCATGTAACACTTACGTTATTTGTCGCGGCAATCGCGATGCTGTCCTCGAATGGATGCCAGCTCATATGCAGAATCTTTTTGTTAAAGTCGATCTGGTCTGCATCCGTCTCTTTCCGCATCCTCTGTCCCTGACCTGCTCCGGCCGCGGGGCTGCCCGCGCGGGACCCTCCCTTCTTGCCGCCGTTGGTCGCCGTCGGGCTCGTTGATGAATTGATGGGCGTAGGAATGCCCACTTTCTTGGCCTTGAAGGCTGACTTGTCCGCTTGTAACACAACCTCGACCTCTTTTTCGGGGTCTGATGGATATATCATGAAATTGTTGTTGTAACTACCAGTCATGACATTTTTCGCATCACCAGAGAAGACTACCTCGAATTTGTCAAAGATGCTGTCGTTTTCATACGTGTCACATAGACGTGGCCGCAGATGCTCGTGAATTGGTATGGTTTTGACGGGTTGCCGCTCCATGTTGACATCCCAGATCTTGACGGTGAGATAGTCTCGGGAAAGAATGTACCTGCCGTCATACGAGAAGCGGACATCGGAAATGGACGAGATGATTTCGGAAAAGAATGATCTCGACGAGGGGTCCTCCTCCTGTTCGAAAACTAGTACTCTATGGTTAGCTCAAGAACCTAAAAAAGACCGCGAAGTTTTCTTACGTTTCGCATGTTGGTCGCAAAGGGCGCTTTCCCGCATGTCTGCCAGCTTGATGGTGCCTTTCGAGCTAGCATACATAAACCAATTGCAACTAAGGGGGTGAAACTCGGCGGCAGTAATAACCTCGGTCAACTCCTCCATATTTGCGGGCTTGATGTCCACGATGTTGAAACTTTGATCCTGGATGTTCAGGTTCCAAAGATTGATTCGCAGATCGTCACTACTTATAAACGTCTCCCCGTCACTGTTGACGGAGATGCTGTTGATGTGATAGGCATGCGCGTTCGCGTAGGTGCGCCGAGGCACGGCAGCAACAACCGTATCGTGATGTGTCAAACGTGGGAGTTTCAACTCGCCAGCGGTCTTGAAGTGAGACGGTTGGATAGGCCTGGGCGCCCCTCCTCCCGCGCCGGCTACGTTACCCGGCGTTAGATCATGCGATAAGTTGTTCTCGGCCACTACTTTCAGCGATTTCTCGAACACCTTCCACAGCTTAATCGTCTTGTCGTTGGTGGAGAGCAAGTAGTGAGACGCGTTCTGACGACGGCACCATTTTATCTTGTTGATTTTCTCTTCAATCTCTAGAGACTTCAGATAGTCAAATTCGGGCTCATGTGACTGGAACTCGGTATGGAACTTGTATTCGCAAGTTTTTTTCTGTACGCTGTATCAGCCTGAACTATAGCTCCCGTAATTTCACCCGTGCTGTTCATTAGACTGACCGTCTCATTCCTCTCAAACAATACGACTCGGCCGCCTTTGTCTCCTGTTGCTAAATAGTTGCCGGTATGGTCGAACTCAACGGTAGATATGATGTCAGCTAGAATTTTCTGTTAGTCGGGAATGCAAACCATCGATAAGGGCTATGTGAAAAGAAGAAAAAAAGAAAGAAGAAAAGAATATCCCCGCAGATAGTCTCCGGAGTCGTTGAATTCTGAAGAGATTTGCGAGGGTGCCTCCTGGTAGGATAGCAAGCATACCTTCTGTGATATCCTCAACATCTCCCTTATCACCGAAGCACCTGAAGGAGGTAGAAGTCAGCAATACAGTAAAGCTAGCAAAGGGGACACCACGTCTAGCCTTCGAAATGGAAACGAAACGGGTAAGATTATTTCGGTGCTCGGGGCGGCGACCACGGGACAATAATAACGACTAGGGCTGGCAGCAACGGGGGCAAGGGGAGTATCCTGAGGGGCTTACTGAGTGAACTTCCAGGTGGGAGAGCTCGAATCTGCTTCCACCATATTCGTAATGGGATGCCGGGGTGAAGCTAGTAAAGCTCCGGCCCGCCTTTCAGTATGGGTAGAGAGCGCGTGCGAATTAAGCAGTCGGAACAGGGTAGGGGCGTCGCGACCAGGAGATCCTCGGGTCTATAGGGAGGGTGCGCGACTCGAGTTGTCGACGAGTTTGGAATTGATCTGGAATGTGCTGGCCGTTGAGACAGACGGGCCTTCAAAGCACAACTAGAGGCGGGGGAGGCTGATAAAGAACGGCCGCCAGAAGGGGTCTGGCGAGACGGTTGCAGACGGTAGGGTGTCGTTAGGCGTACACTTAAGTACTGACGTGGTGATGGTGGAAAGGTCCAAAAGCTAAGGCCAGACGATGCACCCGCTCCCAACTACCTAGGTATTCTGTGGTCGGCACGACAAAGGGATGATGAGTTGAGAGACGAGATACCCAGTCAATTAGTGATCCATGCACGTAGTAGAAAATATCAAAAGCACCCGCTTGGCTATCAAGGAAATCCACAAGAAGCTCCAAAATGACGGCGAGGCTTGGTGGTTGTCGTAGTAAATAGTAGTGGGTGGTGGTGTTGGTGGTAGAGGTTAGGTAGGCAGGTAGTAAGTAGTGAGGAGTGATGTGATGTGATGTGGGTAGAATGTAGGTCGTAGGTAGTACCTTAGGTACACACAAGGGTCTGGACTTGGGGGGAGTGGGAGGGCTGGTTGATCTCATGTGCAGGCGGGTTTAGGTTTATTATGTCAGTCAGGCTTATTATTACACTAGGTAGGCAGGTACATGTACCTAAGGCTTGCGGGCTTTGGTGCACGTATGCTATCGATACCTGGGTACTTCTTGTTACGAGCCCACACTGTACCAACAGAACATTTACGACCTAGGCAGCTAGGTGCTTATTAGATGTAGAGGAGGTGACATCTTATATCTGTTCCACGACCTCGAGGGAAAAAAAGAACAATGACATGAAGGTCACCTGTTAAACAAGCTTAGGTAGCAAAGAACTTGAACCTAGCGAAAGTGTATGCATGTACAGAGGGGTACGCCTATCATCGCCTCACTTACACACATCCTGCGTCTACTTGTGATTGGATTAGGCAAATATCTTCTCCCAATGAGTTAAGGTACCTAGGTACCCCGCAAATAGAGTGCCCATGCCTTTAAGCCTGAGCCAGGCCAGAGCTTGGCCTGGGTCGTGCACCGAATAAACACATCATAACAATGGAAATATGCCTACTTAAGTAGTGTAAGTATGTAGATAAAGAAATTATGCATTGTAAACGATTTTGACGTAAGGAAAAACTGGGCTTTACGGTGAAAGTTTTTATTATGGGGGGGTTTCCGTTAACGGCTTGTGGCTTGACATGGCTTGCGCCTCTGTCAACGCATACTGTACAGGCATAGTATAGGGTTGGTAAGTTGGTCGACTTTGCACGCTTTACGGTCGTAGCTTTATTGACTATTTCAAATCCTAGAGTCAAGTAGGTATGATGTTAATACCACACAGATTAAATCTGAATTCATCAGTGATTTGTTGGCAGATAAGCAAAAGTGACCGACTCCATACCAGATCAGCGCCATAGTGCAGCGCCAGGGGCCACAAGGGCAGATAGACGATGAAATTAGCAAAGCATTCCGTGCCAAGGGCGTCTCTAATTCCACGTCTGTGACAGAGCAGTGTCCTGGCAAGGAGAGGACCTGCCGTCCCTTACGCCATGCCTTGGACGAGCCTGTGATGATGCCAACACGGGCCACCCGCTGAGCTGATTGATGAGAAACGGCGTAGCAACATAGAGAGACCTTTGCGAAGACGCCGTTAGAAAGCACCAACAGAGCAAAATACGGGTTTTTTTCAGCTTTCACTAAACTTCCGAAAAAATTATTTTCACAACCTATAGGCCATAGCTCTACAAGAATATAGAAAAGGCAATAATGCGTGTTTGCCTTAGGGAAGACCGAAACTTACGGCCTGCCTGTTGTAACGAAAAAGGGGGAGGGTGGGGGCGGCACATTATACGTCCTTGAGTTCTCCTTTCCAAGATAAAGAATAATATTGGAACGCTCTCAGCACGGTGAGGACTATGCTCAGTGATAAAGTTTTGGGATAAGCGAGTCCCTGAGGCTTCCTTTTATAGATGACTTTCTAGGAAATTCCCTTCATTGTTTATTGATCATGGATAAGCAGGAATGTGAATTCTTCCCCTTTAGGAACCCTGGTTTTTTGAGATAACCCAAAACTTTCATATACTGGAGTAAAAGGAGAGGAATCGGGGTTACTATTCTTTTCTGGGAACACTCTAAGTTCGAGGAGCTATCGTATCAGGATGTCATAGGAGTTCTTCTGGATGCTCTGCGGGACTATCATCCACGGCATCAAGATTGACTGTTTGCAGGTGGATTCAATGAACACCTACATTTCTCAGTTGTAGTATAGGCTGATTTTATGGTCCAAGATATGTCTCCCAAACCACCGCGATAATGTGTTGGCCGATATGCTGACACTGAAATTACATGTAGCTTTTCCCATCAGAACCCACGCTACGATCGCGTCACCTTCAGACAAGACAAGATACAGCTAATACAGAACCCATCATAGGGACGGGTTCAGCCATTGGTCTGCTTCCTAATCCATCGCCGAGGTCAAAGTGAGCCTCCTACGGCACCAACTCGATCGAACTTATCCAGGCAAGCAACTTCAACCCCTGCTGCAGCTAGATCGTCAACAACAATAACCTAGAACAACGAGTCCATATTGGCTTCAACCGTGAATTATCATCTCCCTTTCTTTCCATCACTCTACCTAACCCCCTCCTTCCTCCTCCCCCTGATCAACTAGTCTGACCGCTCTAATTTACCCATCCAACTACCCAACCCTAGTAGAGACAAAAATCCATTCGCAAGCTGTGCTGGTGCCTTCCAAGAAATGACCAGCATATCAAGGCTATGGCCCTGCTCTCGCCTGGCCATGTTATGGAGAAGCAAAAGCAGAACGGAGAAAGGGGGGAACACTATAACACAACTTCCCTCGTTTACTATATGTGTATTTTATATCGCCCATAATCCTATGTCTCTACGTAAACACATGAAAGCGATGCCAGTATTCTTGGCACCGCCCCGACATCCTATTCGATTTCGCCTAAGCCCGTTCTATCTATCTCCCAGCACGGAGGTTTAGGTGTTCCATTTTTTTAGTTATTCAATAAATTAATGCCTACGATGATGTTAAGTGAAGATAGTGAGGGGCATTGTAAAATGCTCCAAGTAAGGAACCGGGAAGGTTCTCTAGGTGGCGGCCAATAGATAAATATCTACCTAGGAATAGTTTAAGAGTAAATGTTCTCCTATATCGATAATGATTTAGGGCAGTAGATGTATATGTCCGTCTTATTCTACCATGGAATCTCCCGACAATCTCTTTCTTTATCGTTGTCATCGTCTCCACATCTTCATCGATTACCTACCTTGTAGGCAAACTCGCCGTAGCTCTCGTCTTTGCGTAACTCGATCAGTCGACGCCGGAAAACCCACCATCCGAGACTGAACCACCTGACCAGCAAACAATGGCCCTACAGAATAAGGGTAATTTCTCCAGCGGGTTTTTAAATGTACTAAATAGTGACTCTCACATCAGTTGCCGTCCGCTTTGTACCGCTCACTTACACACAACCTAAAGACGACTTTCTGGGCCGGGACGATTATCACCTCTAAACTCCCCTTCCAGACTATGAGATATTTCATAGACAGGCAAAAGGGAAAAGATCCAACGCCGGGGCCATCGTATTAGCTAAAGGCGAAAGAATTCAGATTTAGCCACTTCCGTCCAGTGTAAACTCCCTCTTGTCTTTAGTCCCAGTGTCGTAAGTGACTTGCGAGGCGTGTAACTAGCGTTAGCAATTTACTTTTGAAAAGTTTCATCGGCGAATGCCAAACTAAGCGCACCATACTTAGATTCTAGTTTCCCGTCATCTTAAATTCGATACCTGGTCAACCCTTCCACTTCTCGACCCCATCCAGTTTACGAATGTTGAACAGTGCTGACAACTTACAAGAACGTCGTGCCCATAATTTCTGCGGGGTGAAGAGCCTATGTTACGATTCAGAGAGGTCAAGGTACTACACGGGAGTCTGGTTTACGGGTAAGGCTCTTTTAAGAGTAAACCCAATAAAGCCATCCATCAAGTAATGTAATTTTTCTTCGCGTTGAGTTCTGGCGAGGAGCTGATGGCCGAATCAAATACCTAGAAGGATCTATATAACCCTTCTTCAGTTGACAACAGGGTGAGCTTTCTGTCCTTGAGATGTCCAAAGTTGAATGCCTGACCTGACACGGCCAATAATGATTCAGGTAGTTGCTTGCTAAGGGAAAGACCAAGGAAACATATGTCGGAGCACAAATGGAAAATAGATTCCAAGCACGTTAAACGTATTTCGGTTTCTTACGATTTTATTTTAGGTATTACTTGAAACGCATTTCTAAAATCATACACCAAGATCTCAGATCATAGGTTATATATATATATATATATATATATATGCTGCTAACAAATTTAGATAACAGACGGGTTTGGACGAGGTTCAGAGTCTTTCCGAGTAATTATATCTGTTTTGACAACTTGAAGCTATAGACTATACATACATATTAGTCTGGGCTATACGGTAGATACCGTTTCTTTTTGCAATCTGTTTTTCCTGCATAACTATGTACAAATCCTTGTAAATGCGCCTGGTTATAGCTGTCTAGGGCACGTGACGAACGACTAACTGAGCCGAGCTTAATAAAGGTGGCGTTGGTGCCAGTGGTGCCAGGTCCGATCTGGCAAAGATAAGGTGCATGTGCCATGAACGCTTAGGTACCTAATCAGCAACATCATGTCCGGTCCCTCACACTGACGGTAATCTGCATGTCTACCTATTTAGGTATGTACCTACTACCTCCTTACTTCCTACCTCATACTACCTACTTAGGTACACTGGGCATCGACTGAATCCGGAATTACCACACGTGGCACGATTCAGCACAGGTCTTTATACTTTCGATAGCGCCGTCTGGGTTTTGCTTTAAACGCCAGAGCACCACATCTGTAGCCGTACAGTATTCGTTGCCCATTTGTTAAGTATGGACCCGCTTGTTCAGGCAAATAGAGTAGCTGTATATACGTCGACTGTCTAGGTGTGTTACATCTATAGCTAGATATCGGGACGAATAGTCATTTTGTCAAGTGCCAACGTATGACGTATTTACTCGGTACGGTCTATCAACTGGTTGTGAGAGGACAGCAATAAAAAAAGGTCGAAACCAGCCAGTCGACTACATAGTACCTCGCCGGAATTATAGACTTGGACATGTACCGTGAACGGCTTAGACCTGGACTGGATGGAATGAATGTACCGCGGGCCGATGGAACCTCGCCAGCCCGCTTATCTCCTTAAGAGGTAAGGTACCTAGGTACCTAAGTACCTACCTACCTCCCACATCATTCAATGTACCTAGGTTCACATGCTTTTCATTCATTTACATCATGATTATATACACTATATATATATACTACGTATATGTGTGTGTGTGTCTTCGACGTTATGTCATCACTCCTAAGTGAGTTCTATCACATGTCGGGTTAGTTATTATATACATATATACTGATCTTGTCGGATTTATATCGAGACCAGAGGTACGTACTTACTCCTCTTATGTAGGTGGTTGTATATGCGTATAATTAACATCATATGGTTGTCTGACAACGTTTGCCTTGTTTTTCTTCTTGTTCTCTCTTCTCTTCTTGTTTATTTATTAGTTTATTTATTTAAATTTTCAGCTCTCGGTGTTGTTGACTTCCATAGTCCCATAAGTCTCCGAACCACACTGCAATTTAGAGACAAAGCGATACTAGCAAGGCTTGCAACTTTCAATTCTAAGTGCCTGGACCTGTCGAGTTAGTATTACATGCCCAATGCCGTGGCAACCGTCCCAAGACAGTCGCACAAACATAGTTGACCTGTCTTCAGAATGGATCAAGATGACAACACCAGGGAATTGACGCCAGGAGATGTCAAGGGCAAGGGAGTGGATTTGGATAGCACACCAGCCGGAGGCGGGGACTATCCAATCTACACGAAATCAAATCTAGGCACTGACGACATCATGCCGCGTCTGACCGCGTCTGCCAGGACGTTAGCCAACGATCTGATGTCGCATCATTCTAGTAGCACATATCTAGCTGACGCTTTGCCATCCAGCAAAGCCGAGTCATCCAGTGCTCAAAGCATCGCCTCTACTGAGACATGCGCGTATCGAAAGAATACCAACCAAGGGCTGGGTGATAGCGCTTTCAGGTCTGCGCGAGGCCAGGAGAATATCCTTGCCGAGGAATCGAAATTCTCGGCTTTCCTAGATGGTGCAGATGTGCTGGAGCCGATAGAAACCGAGGACGACAAAAGACGCGACTATGAGGAAGACTTCAACCATGAGCACCCCTCTGATCAGATTGTCAACACGGCGGCAGTCTCGGCAGTCTCGGCAGCGGATGGGTTGGATGTGGCCAAGATTCTTGATTCGGGTTACGATGAGGTTTGGACTGAGGCACCTGAGAATCTACCGGCCGGCAACGAACGAATATTATTGCGGCGTCATCTTTTCGAGAATGGAGCCAGGAACAGACCTGCTTATGAGCAACGACAATGGGAAGGCACTTTGAATTTCTTCCCCGAGTTCATTTGGGGTGGTAATAGTCGATGTGGATGTGCTGAGTTGTTAGAACATTTAGGTACGACCGATCCGGAACAAGCTAGGAACATCTGGATCAGCCAATGGCAAGATATTCTCTCCAATTACACGGATGAAGTTTGGGGCGACCTTGGTCCCTTAGTGGAAGCAGCACGAGAAGAGCTTCACAACCTGTCCGAGCCTTCAGCAGAGAGAGCACCCTTGCAGCCCAAAGCTCTGCGCAGACTCCAGCAGATCCTGGCTCATATTCGTGGTTTCTAAAATTTATTCTAGTCTACAAATGTTTATAGTTGGGAATCTATGCGCAGACCCGAGGCAATTAATGGCTTCATCCATGTGATAGGCTAAGTTAAGTACTTATTTATATATGCAGCTCTCAAGCTAAGGTCCCCTGTCTGGCGTGCTAAGGGGGTTCATAATCTATACATACTACTTACTGTGCGCTGTGCCTTTATTAAATGTTTCGTTCTATTTCAATTTGGCCTATGCCCCTTTTCTTCTTCTTCTTCTTTTCTGTCCTTTTCCCCTGTTTTTTTCTTTCCCCCTTTCGGCTCGCTCTCTAATGATTGCCGGGATGTAAACATCATACTGTACCTGATATGCAAATTATTTTTATCTGATAGAATGGTAACAATATTCAAGGAGGTGGGGTTCATGAGAAAGACGAAATTATGTACCTAGCGGGTCGGGTTAGGATGATTTATTAGGTATCATTACTCCGTTACTAGGTACCTAACTAGTTGCATCTGAGAGCTTCGCGCATGAAACCCAATGATTAGCCCTGCGGCCCCTGTACAAGGTTAGGTATGTATGTATGTACTTGGTAAGGTACCTGTGACTTTTCTTTGCTTCCAAGAACATTTCAGATTTTCAAAGCCTCGACTTATTGGATTTATAGCACTGGGCTGCGATACATCACGTTTTCTTCCCATACTCGAGCTTAGAGCTCAGTTGTCACTCTTGCCTTCATCATCTATCGTGCAATAAATATTATTTTCCTTTTTTTTCCCGAGGCAGAACTCGCTTTATAGGCCGGTCCTTGCAACCATAGCCATAGGTAGCAACGACATACGGTCCTCGTTCCACCTATCACCGGCAGAGAACAATAATAAATCATAGCGCTTCGAGAGATAACAGCTACCGCCGCCGGCGCCGTCGTCGAGTCTGCCAGTTTAGCTTGTGTCTGTCCATCATGGCAGCTCTAGGTGACGATCTGTTGCGCGTTGTAAACCAGCTACAAGATCTGGTTTTCAACACCATCGGCACAGATTCTCTCGACCTGCCACAAATTGTACGTTTTGCGCCTTCAAAGACTCCCCAAAGCCATCCTTGACGCTGGTGTTGGTACAACTGCTTACGATTCTTGTCATGAATAGGTCGTCGTCGGCTCGCAATCCGCCGGCAAGTCGTCCGTGCTCGAAAACATCGTTGGCCGAGATTTTCTCCCTCGAGGCAGCGGCATCGTTACTCGTCGCCCCCTGATTTTGCAGCTGATCAACGTTGAAGAGGACCCGTCTGAGCCTGACCTACATGCAGCCTACAGGAATCCGACACAGGCACGCCGTTCCGAATGGGCAGAGTTTCATCACATTCCTAATCGAAGGTTTACCGATTTTGGAGATGTCAAGCGCGAGATCGAGAGCGAAACCTCTCGTGTTGCTGGCAATAATAAGGGCATCAACAGGCAGCCCATCAATCTAAAAATTTACTCCCCACATGTCCTGAATCTAACCCTAGTCGATCTGCCAGGACTGACCAAGGTATATATATATACACACACACACACTATTGCCCTTAACTAGACGCCCTGTTCAGCAACTGACTTGCGTATCGTAGGTCCCTATCGGTGATCAGCCACCCGACATCGAGAAACAAACTCGAACCCTCATCTCCGAGTACATTGCGAAACCCAACAGCATCATTCTTGCTGTCTCCCCCGCCAATGTTGACATCGTGAATTCCGAGGCTCTCAAGCTTGCTAGACATGTTGATCCCCTTGGCAGACGGACGATTGGAGTCCTTACCAAGGTAGATCTGATGGACCATGGCACCAACGCCTTGGATATCCTTTCTGGTCGAGTATACCCCTTAAAGCTTGGCTTTATCGGAGTCGTCAACCGTTCGCAGCAAGATATTCAGGGCAACCGGCCAATGGACGAAGCTCTCAAAGCCGAATCTGAATTCTTCCGGCACCACCCTGCGTACCGAAATATCTCGACGCGCTGCGGCACTCAGTATCTAGCCAAGACCCTTAATCAGACTCTTATGGCCCATATTCGGGAGCGGCTACCGGACATCAAGGCACGCCTCAATACATTGATGGGACAGACCCAGCAGGAGCTCGCAAGCTATGGTGACATGCACTTCAATGGAAAAGAACATCGTGGATCCATGATCTTACAACTGATGACTCGATTTGCTACGTCTTTCATATCCTCCATCGATGGTACCTCGACGGAAATTTCAACGAAAGAGCTTTCTGGAGGCGCACGCATTTACTACATTTTTAACTCAGTTTTCGGCAGCGCGTTAGAGTCAATCGATCCTACTTCTAATCTTTCCGCATTGGATATCAGAACCGCCATTCGCAACTCCACCGGTCCCCGTCCGAGTCTGTTTGTGCCAGAGATGGCGTTCGACTTGCTCGTCAAGCCGCAGATTAAGCTCTTGGAGGTTCCTAGTCAACGATGTGTCGAGCTAGTCTATGAGGAATTAATCAAGATATGTCACACCTGCGGATCGACAGAACTCTCACGTTTCCCTAGACTCCAAGCCAAGCTCATAGAAGTCGTCTCAGATCTCCTGAGAGAACGGCTTGGACCATCTTCATCTTACGTCGAGTCCTTGATCGCCATCCAGCGTGCGTATATCAATACAAACCATCCTAATTTCTTAGGAGCAGCAGCAGCCATGAGCAATGTCGTCAGTAACAAGCAGGAGCGGGAAAGGAAGAGATTAATCCAGGAAGAAAGGGATAGACGAGAGAAGAAGAGGCTGAAAGAGCTCGGCGCGAATGGGACCGAGACGCCGGAAGATGATGAAGATGCAGCACATGAAAAGGGCGACAATTCTCAATCTCGAAAACAGATTGCCAAAGGCTCTCGGAGCTTGTCACCAGGTGTCCGTGAGAATGGGACAGGGAGCATCGCAGCTGCTATGAATGGAACACGCCCGAGCTCGCCCAGCAGACTCAACCCTCAATCGATTGGGAATGCCCGAGATTCGTTCTTGACCTACTTCTTTGGGAAAGATGGCTCGTCGCAATCCGCAGGTGCTAGTAACCCTTCATCACTCCCGCGTCACGTCAGCCAGGGTGTTGAACCTTCGTTCAGTCAAAGCGTCCGGCGAAGCGAGGACAGGTTGGTACATCGGCCTGCAATACCTTCGGCATTATCACGCGAGGAGGAAAGTCCCAAAGCCACTGGCTTCGGTCCTGTCCAGCAACTTGTAAGACACTCCTAACCTCGGAGATTCCGCCTCATTACTAACCTATGCTCTCAGGGAGACAACGTGGAACCGGCTCTGACTGACCGTGAAGCTATGGAATCAGAGCTCATTCGAGCACTCATATCATCGTATTTCAATATTGTACGCGAAACAATCGCGGACCAAGTCCCCAAGGCAGTCATGCACCTCTTAGTCAACCATTGCAAGGATGTCGTGCAGAACCGACTCGTTAGCGAACTATATAAGGAAACACTTTTTGAAGAGCTTCTTTACGAGGACGATGGTGTTAAGAAGGAACGAGAGAAGTGTGAGAAGTTGCTTCAGACATACCGGGAAGCAGCCAAAATTATTGGCGAGGTATTATAATAGAGGCTCGCGTGCTCGTCTGCTCCGTTCGTGAATTCCTGTACTAAGAATTATGATTGTTTTATCTGGGCAAGGGTTGGTTGGTTGGTCGGTCGCGTGTGCGCAATGCGACGCCCCAACATGTCATGTGTACAGTTAGGACGAGGGCTAGCCACTTGGGGGGTTCTTCAAGCTCACGGCTACGAGGGATTGCGGATGAGGCAGCATCTCGACCTAAGAGCGAATGTGGTCGTTTTGGCATATCAGAAAGCGCACACATTGTACATATAGCGCAACTATGCCGCTCTTCCTACATCTAGTCTATCAACTGGCATCATTCTATAGATATCCATTGCATCTGTCGATCTTCATGAAACGCGAGGGAGAAGCCGCGATCTACATAATGAAACCCGGGGAGCCCAGATCTTGATCGGTCAGGTAGCTAGTGGCCCCCCGTCCCGAAGAAGTTGCCATGTTTGATTGCCGCTCCGTGTCCACTTGGCAGTAAATCAAATTGTATTCGCTAGCGTGGTGGCCAGGGTATCATCGTCTCTCTTCCGTCTGTTTCTGTCTTGAAGGTGGGCTGGGCTGGAGCCGGCCCAAACTAAATTCCAGTCTTTTCCAACTTCTTTGCCAGCGCATCGACATCCTCGTCCTTGAGCTGAACCGTAGGCTCCTCCTGAGCTTCTTCAGCCTCCCTCATCAATTTCTCTGCTTTCTCTTCGGGGGGTACTTCTTCCTCTTCCTCTTCCTCTTCTTCCTCCTCTTCCGAATCCAACTCCTCGAGATCGCTGAGGCTATCGATACCCCACGCGTCCTCATCAACTACGTCACCTCCGAGCTTCTCTTTTCGCTCCTCGAGGATCTCCTGCAGTAGTAGAATGGATTCTTCATCTTCAGTGAACTTATTTCCGTTCAGCTCGATCCTCCTCAGTGCAGGCAAACTATCTTTTGCGGCAGAGGCGAAGCCCCTGAGGGCTGCGGATGTAAGGTCGTTGTACTGCAACCGGAGGGTCTCGAGCTTCTTATTCCGCCCCTTAGATAGGGCCTCGGCGAGAAGCACGCCACCTCTTGGGCTAAGGAGCGAGTCGCCGATACCAAGCTCTTGTATCTCACCCCAAAGGGAGATCACCTTGGCCAAAGCTCTCGCGCCCTTGATAGTGAATGTATTGTCCTGCAAATCTAGAACCTTCAAGCTGGTCGCGTGATTCAGCCCTTCAGTCAGCAGCTGTTCAATCCCTTCCTGCCTAATGCCGTTCTGAACCATCTTAATTTCCTTAACTCTGTTGTGAAGACTTAAGGCTCTCGCCCAGGCAAGCATACTTCCGTTTTCCAGCCTGTTCCGGCCACAGATGACCGTCTCGAGGTAAGGCACTTGTTGACCCGACTTCCTGGCCTCCTCCTTCTTGGCATGGAGTTCCGAGAGGGCGTCGGCGATGAGAATACCAGCATGGGGCCCCAAGCCATTGTTGTTGAGGTATAGGTGCTGGAGGGGAACATGACTTGAAAGAAAAGCAACCAGAGGCGCCTGGGTGTTTAGGCCAAACGCGTTATCGTTCAGGTTGATGGTGTGAAGATTGGGCAGGTTGAGAATGGAGGTGAGGAGAGCAGAGAGCGCCTCGGGGATCTCGTTCAGCAAGCGACCAGTGAATATGTCGGCTAGGTTGGCGACCTACGCGGTAGACACCTCGGATTAGTAGGATAGACATTATATATTGTTTCTCAGGCAGTGCCGTACCTTCAGAGACTTTTTCGTAGCCAAAACCTCGCCGAGCCGTTTACATGCGCCAACACCCAGGGTATTTCCCAGTATGCGCACCTCCTCGACATCGTCCATGGCGCGCAGGGGGCCGATGTGGACCTCGAGGTCTTCAGCAGTGTCAAGTTTCAAGACCTTCCCCTCGAGGGAGAAGACTTTGTCGGGGGCAGCCATTTTATCTTATCAAATAACGTCGTTGCGCGCGCCGTACGGATGAGAGGGTTGGAATAATACGAGATGTTGTGGGAGTTGTGGGAGTTGTAGAATGAATTACTATGAGGAACCTGAGGTGATCATGTAGGTATGTACATACCAAAGGCGCACTGGTGGGGGAGGGGCATTTTATGTATGTAGGTATTTGATTTCTATGCACATGCATTTTTTTCCCGCTAAGGTTTCTTGGTTGTCACAGAGCAACGTTTCCAGGGCGCACTCATACAAGAGAAAGTACTTTGGTTATAAACTATACCTATCAGATACATAAATAATCAACTCATTATAGTCATATATATATATATATATGAATTCATGAATAATTATATACTTACTTTTCTTAGATATTAAATTAAAATTTACAAAAATATATATAATAATGTACATGTTATCCAGGCATTTGCTATATATACCTAAGCGGTACTTTATATGCATGTGTTATATGTAACGTTTACGGCGTATGCCATTAGGTATGTACAGTACCTGACATGGATTTGCTGCCCACAGCTGCTGGTACACAAAAGACCGGACCGGGCATTAAACGTTGGGTCTCCCAGTGTTTGACAATCTCGGTTTACAGTGACTACATGGCATTTACCAGTTACCTCTCAATCCTCAGGACTTCACACATTCCATGCTTGTCAACTCCCGCCGTCCCACCTACCTGTACAAAAACAACAACAACAATAACAATAACAACAATAGTCCCCTCTCGTATGTTCATTCAAATAGTTGGTGGTCAGTTAGTCGGTCAGTCGGTCAGTCCATGAGCTATTAATTGCTAAGCGTCGTCTCTATACGGCAAGCTATCGGCGCTTCGCAACATACTCCTAAGTCGTTTGTATTCGAACCCCTCGGTTCTCTCAACTTTGTCACATAGCCTTTGGGGAGTTCTGGAAGTCTTGATAGTCTTGCCGAGCTGAAAACCCCATTGCGCTGGTAACCTCTGTTCGCTTGTTCTTCGCATCTTGTCCTTCCAAGTCGGTCTCTGAAGGAGCCACATTTTCCTTCGAAAGTGTGACGAGCCTTGAGAGAATATCGCCTTGGACTAAATTCTCCCCTTTCTCTTCACGACAAGTGTTGTTAGTATATGGTGATGGCTGCTATTGCCATAACGAGCCGCTGATTTTCCCTCCTCAACCTAACCGATAGCACACCAGTAGCTCCGGGTTAGCATCATGCATCTCGGAAACGGACCCGACAACCCCCTTGAAGGAAATGTCGCCATAAACAGCACCAGATCTAGCCCACGAGTCGTGACTGATCATAATGATCTCGCCTGTTCGCCTGCCGAAGATGACATGATCCCCTTTGATTCTGATAGCGACGAATTATCGTCGTCCGACGTGTCAATGTCCGACTTGGACGCCGAGGACGAACACAGCAAACCCGTATCTGTTGCTAAAAATTCCGTTACAACCAGATCTTTGTCATCCGCTCGTCTAGCGGTCTCCCTAACTGCCACACTGCCAGGTCATGATCTGTCTAAGAAGAGGAAGTCTCCTGAAGCGGCAACGAAACTGTCCAGCACGGCCGTACCAAACAAGAAGGTGAAGCTAGATGGCAACGACCTTGACCGGCAAACGTCTATAACCACTTGCTATTCAGACAAGTCTCTACTCCCTGCCGAAATTTGGCATCGCATCTTTACTTTCGTTCCGCCGAAGGCGCTAGGTAATTTGTTGTGCGTCAACAAATTGTTCAATGTTTATCTCGATCCCGTGTCTTCTTTGCAGTGTGATTTTCCATCATCACTTTCTCGAACTCATGCTTTCAGATTGAAGCCTGATGCTATATTGCAAGCTTCGAGACGACGATTCTGGCAGAGGATGCCGACTCCGTTGCAACACAAGACTGAGCTTGATATGTGGCGCCTCGCCTGCGGGAAAAGATGTCAATTCTGCGGCCAGACAAATTCGCGGGTGCCCATATTGCCCAGTGATCAAGGCCATCCAGGGCCTCAACCTGTGTGGACTTTTGGCCTTCGAATCTGTGGACCGTGTCTCGCTGAGAAAACTGTCAAGGTACCCTTCTTTCAAAATCAAATCGAGGAACGATCATCTGACTCTCTGTTAAGGAACTTGACGTGCTGCTTTCTCCCTCGGTGCCCTCTATACTAATCCCTGCACTTCCATTTGCGCTGATTACCGATAAGATGCATATAGCATCACTAGATACGCTCCAGAGAAGTCAAATTTGTCCAGAATTGCAAGTATCAAAGGTTTATCTATGTGAACACGTGGAAAGCTTGAAGCAGGAGTTTCTTTCCGTCAAATCGATGGGCGCCGCTACTACCGAAGAGTGGTTGAAAGGACTTGAGGCCAGAGGAAAGGAGCGACTCAATGATGCAATGCGATGGGAGAAGTGGGCGTCAGCTGGCGGAATCGTCCAGATGCAAACGCTATTGTCTCCAAAAAGTACACGGGACGTGGTAGCTTCAAGTGATACTGGCCCGGTTCTGACAGAGGCTTCGTCGTTGACCGATAGATCACATCTAGGTTCAAGTAGCACAGCTGGAACACCTGGGCCAAACTGCCACAATTTAACTCCAGTCATACCAGCATCTCGATCTACGCCAGCTGCTGGTGCTTCTTCCACACGTAAGTGCTTTCTTCACTTTGTTCTACGTTCTCTAATGTAGTCTTCCAGAAAATGGATCACCATCTCAAACGCAGTCCTCTCTTCAGAGTGGTGCTCAGTCTAATATAACTCGTCTTCGGACCCGTGAAGAGGTTTTCGATCTGAAGGCAGCCCGACGAGCAGAAATTGAACGACGGGCAATGGAACTCGAGCCGCCCTTGTTACCAAATGTGTTAGCACACATTCCTTCATTCCAGGCAGCAATTCAGATCATTTCACCCCTCGACAACAACGCGTGGGATTTGCTTAAGCCTCGCTTGCTGGCGCAAAGAGCTGGCGCAGAGCAGAGAAATCAACGGGAGCAGGATATCACAACTCATTCCCGAATCGCCCAGGAGCAATTTGAGGAGCGCCGCCACATTGAAGGGAGCAATGGTGAGTAGCATCTAGAATAATTCATTCCTCTTTTGGCCTGTTTCAGCAGCAATAATTCCTTATTGGGGTCTATTCGGGAGTTAAAGTCTTCTGAGACGGATCTTAGAACTCCCGATAATTCGCCAAGCTATCTATACAGGGGAAAAATAATACTGACTCTCTATGGTCCAGTGGAAACCAAACAATTCATAGACAAAGCCTGGGATGATGTCCAAGCACCACTTCGAGCCCAGATATCAGCATATGCCGATGAGATTATCCGAGATGGCTGGGGCGACGGTCGAAAGATAAACAAGGAGAACAGCCCACATTTTGCGACTGGGGTTCTCCTTTACGTGAGAAAAAGGTTTTATGCGGAAATCGCGAAAGATGCCGCCGCCGCACATGCCGCCGGACAGGAGCCGATCCAAGATCCGCCACAAGGGCCATTCACTCGGAAGCTTACGCTTGAGAACATGAAATGGATTTTTGATGTGAAGATCAAACCTCATACTGAGTCATATCGGAGGGACCTCTTCTTCTGCAATGGTTGTGAAGGCAACCCGAAGGCATATGGATTTGAGGGCGTTATTCAGCACTATGCTGCTAAACATACAAACGCCCTGAGCCTCGGTAGCATTGTGGTTCATTGGCGGGCTGAATGGCCCGAGACACCACCCTTTAATCCAGAGAACCGAACTTCGAAGACTTCTCACGTACCACAAAGACCCCATGGAACCTCGTATCCCTACGGTGCTGCCACCCCCCAGCATGGCCATTTCCCGCCACCTACAGCGGCTGTTTCGTACCAACCATCTCTGTATCCTACCGCGCCTCCGCCTGGCTATGGACAACTTGGATATGGGCCACCTCAACATCAACCTCTATATAGAGCTAGTAGCTCCTACTACCACTCTTCGCAACATAATTTTGGCCATCCGTATCTTCCTCATCCATCGTCACACGTTTTATGCGGAAGCCAATATGCTAGCGGCCAGTTGCCATTTTCTAGTGGACTTACTACTCCTCCCTCGACCTATTCCCCTGCTAGAGATGTCCATTATGATAGTAACTACAGTGCCCATCAAAATAACCCGCAATTCAATTTCCAATCTTCCCAAAGCGGCATTATTACGGACAAGTATCGCACGCAGCTGGAAGACGTAGCACGAAATTCCCGCGAATTATGGACCTCTACCGCCGGCTTAAAAGAACTCCCGGGAAACATAAGGGTGTATGTTGTCATCCATCACACAGTGAACAGATTTCGATACAGATTTTTTGAGACTCCGCCCTTGGCCATGTTCATTGACGGCCTCTCTAACAATAAGGAAATGCGGCCAGTACGTAATGTTAATGGACTCATGTGTAAGGCATGCCACCTTAGCTTGAGCAACGGTATGTCGACCGGTCAAGACCGGAAGGCGTTCTCGTTACCACAATTGGCCAACCATTTCCACCAAAAGCACATCGATCAACTACAAGCAATTGGCGCCCCCATTCTCGATTGGACTGTCGACATGATTCATACACCAGATCTTTCTATGCTGTCTAGCCTCCGCAATATATCAAACATGGATAGCCAGAAGTTTTCACTCATCTCCGATGCTTTCCCTCTCGCGAGGTATCCTGGCGGCTACTCGCAAACTAATCATTCTGGCTTTTCGACCGCTTGGTCCAGTGATAGCATCGCCCCTTATAGCGGTTTAGCCAAAGTTAGCATGCTGCCACCCAACCAGTCACCTAGCTACGGTACTTTGCCTGCTTCCCGCCATGAGGTGTTGTCACAAAAAACCACAAGCCCGGATAGCGCAAACATGCCTGGCCAACACCAAGGCCCTACACAAGCAATTAGATCAAATCCGCATCATCTAGACATCGGCCACCCGGCCGTAGTCCCATTAACAACCCGCCGAAAATCCCAAGACCATGGCTCGGGCCGGACGTCTTCAGATACTTGGCAAGCACCCAATGGAGCAACGTTGACTAGCCAAAAGCAAACATCCATAGATGAGCGCAACGCATCTAGACGAGTATTCAATCGTAAGACTAGCGAAAAGGCTACAACAGCGAGCGCAAAGCCACAAGAGGTTAACGAGGAAGAATTGGTGGCGGAAGAAGAGCGTCTGCAGGAGGAAGAGATTCGCGCAATGTGGGCCGCAGATCGTAAGGAGACTGCGAGAATTGCTTCTACAAAACTAATCCCGCCAAGGGCTGTAGAGCCCGACATTCAAAAAGCTACACCAGACCCAATGTATTCGAGAAGTTCTAGCGTTGAAATAGCTCAACGGCCTGAACCATCAGTACATTCATCTCAAATCCAAGATTGCCGGGTACTAGGAGCGGCTCAAGATCCCGAAGATGATGATTTGATAGCTGGCCTAGAATCTCAGCTGAATCAGCAGCAAGTTGAGTCTGGAACATTCGATTGTCAACCAAAGCATTCAAACGACATTGCCTACAACGAAACGTTTTCTTATGTACGGCACTCAAACCCTGGACAGGTTCGTTCGGACCGAGCACATCCTTATGAGCAAACTCAGTCTAGATCGCCTACCTATATTCGGTATGAACCTAGAGCCCATCCCGAGCATTATCGACATCACAATCCAAGCGGCCACATATTTGAGCCTGTTCATGGGTCGATAAGAGCCTCGGCAATCTTACAGGATGAACCATATGAACAAACTTCCCAACAGGAGTTCTACGACAGCTACACGGATGAACCACGGGTACGCCCGGCTTCTCAATATATTACAGCCTATGAAATTGTCCAAGTCCGAGATTCTCAAGGTGAATATTTCATTAGAAGACCGATAAGACGCGAGCCAGAGCAAGGCCGCCTCGCATACGAAGATGAAAAGCCCATCTATAGGGAAACTGTGTCCCAGTATGGAGCGTATGAACGGGAACCGAGGTTTCGCCAACTACGACACGAGACCGCTCCAAAAATCGACGGCCCTTTACGACAAGTCGCTTACAAACTTAGAAACGGATCGGAGAGCATACCTACGCAAACTCGTTACGAGTCGCTCTCGAGAAACGATCCCGCTTCTTATGAGGACTACGACCCAAGATTTCCAGCAGCTCCCCCAACCCGTGGATGATGAGTTGTGATATCACATAAATTCGGTGCCAGCACAGTGTTTCCCGACTGACTTCTTCGGCGTAACATTCTCGTTCGTGGAAAGAAATTACTGTAATATTGCTATCGTGTACACCTCTTCAGAACACTTGGGTTCTTGATTCTCATTTTGTGGGTCATCATCCAACATGTGTAATTACTTTGACGGTACGGCAAGGGGTAGATACAGGAGGCTATAAATAGAATTGTTTCTCGTGGCCACAACCATCATGTGTTATTTAGAGAAACCATAAACCTTATAAGATATTAATATTTTAAGAATGCTGACATCTTCACTGGAGCGATATCACGTTGTATCCGGTAACTTTGCACGCTTCATGTGTGCTGAACTATTAACCGGTGTTCCTGCGCATACCCAGTCACGGGGCTCCTTAAGACATCTTTTGACTCGACTTGCCATATTCTGTCAATTCACGTCGACTTCCGCTGTCATCGCAGCTTCTGACACCATCCCCTATCCTTAATCCTCCTCGCCTCCTCGTACGTCAGTCAACATGTGATGTTCCTTCAGATTCTGTACTCGTGATCAATTATATCGCCCTCCAACATCTCCATCGCACGAATATCATCAGCGACTCCAAGCCAGGCACAGAGGTTGCGGCCGGCCTCAACTGCAATACCAATAATTAGTATCGACCCGTGCTAGACAGTTTCGCGGGACAGTGGGAGTTTTTGGGCATGTTTCAAAATATATATATACACACACACTCGTGAATAAGGAGAAAGGGTAATCGTGATACGGGTGCTGCTTACCAATGCGCCACAGAGCCTCCTCTTCGGCGACGACCCACTCGTCATAGTCGCCGAGCACGACGGTCTCAGCCCAGGTCAGGAGTCGGCCCATCGTCTCGACGGCCAAGCGCTCCACGTTGAGGACGTCGAGCCGATCCCGTTGCGAGCCTGCCCAGAGCATCCCGCAGATGCCGCTGATGTTCTTGAGGAGGGAGTTTGTGGACGCGGGGATCGTCGGAAGAACCGAAAACGGGGGGTTTCTTTCGACTCGCTGGCGGCGGTGGTTGTTGCAATTATTCAGATTGACGTTGCTGCTGTCTGGGCTTGACTGGCACCGGGGAGACGACGGTTGTCTGTCTTCTGAGGTTGTGGACGGGCTGAACGGCGGCGGCGGCGGCGGTGAGTCGCTTGCCCGCGCCCGGTGGTTTGCTAGGTGCGTGTTCAGGTATGTCTTGGTCGACTGTAGACAGATGTTGTGTACGGCGTGAACGATGGTGTAGATGCGATGAGCTTGCTCGGAATGACTGCTATGGACACTGATGGTTTGATCTTCTGTGGCTGACGGGGTTGTTGAGAGTTGCCGGTCTGGTCTAGTCGCGTAGTTTTGTATTGGATTCTGGTGACCTAGAGCCGCGTCGGCCGTGTATGGATTATCCACATTCGTTGGAGGAAGATGAGTTCGCTTATTCTCAAGATCATTGGGGATGGCCATCTCGGGAGGCCGAGGCAGACCGAGACTGGGAGGGGTAGTGACTTGATGTTCATATGGAAGTCCCGGCTGTCTAAGTTTGTCCTCACTGGAGAATTGCGCGTTGGGAGATGTCACAAGGCGAGGAGTAGTATTGCTGACGGGAACCGCAGCATAATATTCCTTGCGATGGGTATCAGTGGACCACAATGATGAATCTTGCCGGCAATTGGAAGGCTTTTCTGGCGCTCTAGATTCCATAGGCTCCATGACCGAGGAGTCGCAAACGGGTGATTCGAGAGATGATGAACTGCCTCGATAGATGAAATCACTTGGCGATTTCACTGACTTTGGCATGATGACGGCGAAGGGGATAGATTAGCGATTAGATGCCATGAGAGAAGGGGGGGGCTTCGGTGCGTATTAATATGAACACAAAAATTTAGTACAACTAGGCATAGGCGAACCGGAGACTTCCACGCCTCTACGCAACTAAGACGGCCAAGATCATAGAGTGTTCGGGTCCGGCCAAGAAGCGAACCGGAGAGAAATATTAAGAAAAATGGACAAGTAAGTTTATTGTTGATATATCTCATCTTGACTCTGCCATTCGTTATCTTTGGGCCTAGGTGTTCCAGATAACAACTCTACCATCAACTCCACTCGCTTTATGCGCTGTTAGCCTATAGAACAAACACAATAGACAACTTCGAAGCGACAGCAAAGACTTACTGCTAAATTTAGTAACAGAGGAGCCATTCGACTCATATATTCGCACGGTCGAAATAGTGTTTTGATGAACCGTCTTGAGCTGGGTGTCATCCTTAACCTTGCCCTTCAAGTCCATCTGCCGGAACATGTGCAGGGCCGATTCCTCTCGAGCGTCACCCAAGCCCGGTCTGCCCTTAAATTCCAGCGTACCACTCAGCTGCCACCCAGATGGACCCCCTTTAAACCTAAAGGCCTCGCAGTCGTACCCAGCAGCAATAATCTCAGCTTCACCATTCCATATCAAGCTCATGAAAGGCAACAGCTGGGTGTTGACGCTGATGACGGCTTTCGGGGGTTGTTCAGGACCGGTAGGGTAGACCACAGTGATGCTGCTGTCGTGGGCGGCAAAGGCGAGAGCATCACCGCTAGGGGAGAAGGCAACAGAATGAACCCATCCGGCCGAATTGTTCAGAAACTCGCCGCAGACCGTGTTGAAGGGTAGACGCTCTCCCCAGACGCTAGGCTCTGGACGAGCGTCGACACCTTTGATAAAGCTCGAGAAGACTCTCGCATGGGCGTCGGTAGAGCCGGCAGCGAGCAGAACCGAGTTGGGATGCCAGTTGACGGTGGTTATGGTGCTGCGAATAGGCTTCTTTAGGTGCTTGGAAACCCACCAATCGTTCTCCTCTTCAAAGTAACATATGGCAATGACTCTATCGCCGGACCCAACGGCGAACTTGGTCTCGGACGGAGACCAACGAACGAAGGTGGCGGCTCGGGCAATTCGGAGGAGGACTAGGGTCGGCTTATAGCCACTAGGCGAATGCTCCCAGACAAGGGCGTTCCGATCTGGATGCAAGATTAGAATTGGTCCTGAAGAGGAGTGTCGACAATGTCGGCAATGGGGGCAGACAGACCTTGGGAACAGGTGACGATTCGGCCACTGTTCGGGGCAATATCGACACTGGTGACAGTTTTGTCATGGCCTTTCAGCTCGTCCTTCAACTTGAAGACACTCCCTACCCTACCGTAAAGCTCGACGGTAGTGTCTTTGGCAACGGCCAGGGTCTTGTGATCGGCCGAGAAGGAGTGGTCGGCGATGGGACGGTGAAAGAGATGGTGGACTTCGGGGGCAGCCATGTTGATAAATTGGTTTTCCTCGGGTTGGTGATAGGAGTATAGCACTCTACTACCACATCTGAATTGTTTGGTTGGAATTGAGGACGGTAGAATTGAAGCAGTGAGTTGTTGTAGGGTTTACCGACCTGTACTAATAAGTAATGTGTGTAGTGGAATTCCCCTGGAGGTGGGCTGGTACCTAGGCATGTATGTATGTACATACATCCATGTACATAGGGCTTGCTTCCATGTAGGTACTCAGGTGCCTGCGTGAGGTACCCACTCCTTATGAAGCAGCGTGCGTCATCGTTGACTGATATAGGTACGAGTATGTAGTATGAATGTATCTACATGCATACGAAGTGTACATACCTTATCTATTTAGGTAAGGTACTAAGATAAGTTAGGTAGGTACTTAGATCAGATACATACCTAGGTAAGTATATTGCACCGTGAGTGATATGTGGCTCGTGTGTGTCTGTGTGTGTGTGTGTGTGTATTTGTGTGGCTGGTAAAGCGATTAGCTCGAAATTATCAATTGAACATACCACCTAACTTTGTCGCCGTCACCAATTACCTAGGTAAGGCTTTGCCGGGATATCAATGCTGCAGCTTCTTACAGCATACACTTCAACAAGGTAGGGAGCATCGATCAGCAAGGGAACAACAAAAATTTTCTCCTATCATGGCTACTGCTACCACCACTCGAGCTCCGGCCTCCAAGGCTGGCGTCAAGACGCCTCCGGTTCCGCCAAATCAAACGTAGGTCGTCAGTCCAGTCGTATCACCCACAAACCCTATGCTAATGCGCGCGGTAGACTGTATGTTACGAATCTTCCATCTGCAAAGATAAACAAGGCAGACCTCAAAACTGCCCTCTACATGTTGTTTTCCACTTACGGCCCTGTGCTTGACGTCGTCGCCCTCAAGACCATCAAGATGCGCGGACAAGCTCATATTGTCTTCCGCGATGTACAGGCAGCCACTCAGGCAGTGAGATCATTAGAGGCCTTCCAATTCTTGGGCAAAGAGCTTGTACGTACTGCGCTTCGCTTCCTTCGTTTTGCTTCCTATTTCACCTGTCTAATCATATCTTCCCGCAGCACATTCAATACGCGAAATCGAAGTCGGACACAATCGCGAAGCTGGACGGTACCTACAAGATTCCAGGATCCGGCGCTGGTGCCAGCAGCGTTGAAATGACGGAAGCGCAGCAGAGCATTTTCAACGCACCGGCACCTGGATCAGCCCCTGCTCACGCCCTTCCTGCGAAGCCGCCCCAGAGTACGGACCGCGCCGTGGCCGACTCGAAAAGCCCAGATACCCGCGGTCAGAAGCGACCTCGGGACGAGGAAGAAGACGAGGAAGAGAGTGACGAGGATGTGGCGATGGAAGAGGACAGCGACGACGAATGAAGACATCAACGTGTCGCCTACTGACTAAGAATACCGGCGCAACTCCCGCCGTTGACTATCAATGGCGTAGCCCCAATATGGTTTGGTATTCGTCTGGGGTTACCTAATCCCATCACCCATGGATCATGCCCATCTCCTTCGGTACCCAGAGCCCGACACACCCTCCCACCAGACCCAGCCACACCATAAGGTAGTCTTCTTTGGGGCAATCAAAACCGGCCATGGCATCTCCAAGTATACATGGATGAAGGAAGAAGGAAGGAACTCCAGTGACGGGGTGATGCTGTAGCCATCACGTTAGTCGTGAGGTAGTGTAGTGACAATAAATTCCCAGAGCTAGGACAAATAATTGACTTGCTGCATAGTACAAGGGTTTGACCTACATCGATTGAGATTCCGCCAATCGAGCCCGCTTGCTGAAGAGAATGTCTGAACTGTTCGGGCACTAGCCAACGGAAGACAGTTTCGGTATCCAGGGCCGGCTCATCAGACGGCAAGTTGTACAGCCTGAACCAGAGACAGGGCACACGATATACCGGGTGAAGATGTATTTCATACTTAACATGGCCAACATGAGGGTCGGGCCTCGGAGGCTCTTTCGTCAGGATTTCCTGCCGGAATCCGTCAGCACATGATTCTGATTTGGTGCAAGTTCCACCATTGATACGGTTCAAGTGACCTTGTCTGAATCTTCCATCTCAATCATCATCTTGTCGGTAGCTGTCATGTCTTCACTTAGACAAAAGTCATCCATTTTGGATGCAAGATCCTGCTCGACTGCTGCTTTGTCCTGTAGCGGTCTAGTAATTTGAAGGAAGGTGGTGTATTCAAAATCCGCATCAAACGATATGTCCAGTGCCGTATGTACGTCGAGACGCCATTGCTTGCGTAGAGGACCCAGCGTAGCCTGACAGTATTTTCTGTCCAAGTAATGACATACTTCGGCAAACTCCTCCTTGTTTAGGTAGGGGTAATGCTGGTACGTTGATCGATGAGAGCCGGAATAGTTCATACTGGACGAACCGTTTTCTCCGTAGATTGAGCGAGAGGTACGATGCCGTATTGAAGTAGATGGAATTCCTTCTGATAACTTCCAGTTCGTCTCCAGATTTAGCCGATAGCACCTATATCCACAGGAACAAATTCATTGGCATATGAAGGGTACCTATCTCTCAGTCTCAGCTTACATGTAACATAGAAAGCTCCGGAGCCACACTTGGTGCTATTTCTATGTACAATACATGCATTGGGCAGGTAATCCGTACTAGGTAAGCCAAAGACCGTACATATCGCATGCCTTACCTAAGTATGTATGTAAGGTACCTATTCAAGGTACCTATATCGGTCTGTCTGGAAAGTCGGGCGGCTGTAGATTTGCCGATGCGTAGTGCCCAGGTGGGTCAAGGAAGTCTTGGGTGATCATTAATTGGTTATATATCCCTGCGCGTAGGGTACTTAAGCAGCTAGGTATGTACTGTGATAGTACATCCTTACTTACTTGCCTACTCGTATATAGGTAAATCATTCTCCAGGTACTAAAAGGGTACCATCGATGATGCACTTGATTCGCATGTCGAACCGAGAACTTCTAGGAAGGTTCAACCTGTCCTTATCCATGGAAGTTCTATGTAACTCGGTATACTTCTGTCCATACATACCCGGACGATACAATACATAACACCTCAATCCCTTCAAATCAGTGGTTGGAGATCAAGACACTGCGTCTTGCCCAGATCGAGATGGTTTTATCAAGCTGTATGTTTTTAGTGTAGTGTATTTTCTGCCCCCTCAAGCCTCCCGCGTCGTCTTAGCCTTGTCTCGACGTTGAACGCCTCCAACGATTTGCCCTCGGCGCGACGACGACGACGACGACGACGACGACGACGACGAAAAAGACAACGACGAGTCCAGCTACCTTCTCCCCCTCTTCCCCCTTCCCCCTCCTTCCTACCCGCGAACCATGGTAGTGGTGTGACTGTGCCATCGTGATTTATTTGGTTTTCTTGTTTGATAGGCTGCTTGCTCCATGAACGTCCGTGATCCTTTTGACCTTCACCGAAAGAGCGCCCTTTCCGTCCTTCGAACAGCCGCTTCGCGCGCTGCTGTCGACCTCACCGAACGTGCCGTCGAGGTCGGCACTAATGCCATTGAGAAGAGCAGACAAGCTGTCGACGATTTGGACATGTCATTCACCCTTCCCAAGCATGTCCCCTCGTTCGGAGACCCTCAGAGAGTAGTGGAGGACCGCATCTGGGGCAACACAGCCGTCACGGCCCGCGGTACAAGAGGCTCGTCCCAATCCAATAAGAACGCTGGAATAATTGGTGGCGTGCAGGATCGGGTCGGTGGTCTCTTTGAAAATAAGAACACCCTCCCTATGTACAAGGACAAGCCCTACGCCTACCCGGCTTCCCAGCGCCCGAGACCCATCTGGCGAAGAAAGCGCGTGATTGGTCTTGTCCTGCTAGTGCTCTTGTTGCTATACTATTTCGGTGTCTTTGGCCGCCATCGTGTTACCGAAATCTCATCACGGCCCGTGTGGAGCTGGCTCACAGCAGGGTCCGAGTCGAGCAAAGTCGCCGACTGGTCCGGGAGGAGAGACCGTGTTGTCGAAGCCTTTACCCTGAGCTGGGATGCTTATGAACGCTATGCCTGGGGTAAGTAAGCCTTCTACCAAGACTTATACTCGTCACATACTCATGCCTCTCCAGGCTATGATGAATTCCACCCCGTGTCCAAGAAAGGCCAGCAGATGACTCCAAAGGGAATGGGCTGGATCATCGTTGATGCACTAGATACTATGATTCTGATGAACCTCACTTCTCGTGTCACTCACGCAAGGGAATGGATCTCCAGTTCCTTGACGTATGACCAGGACCAAGATGTCAGCACTTTCGAGACCACAATACGGATGTTGGGTGGCCTCCTCTCCGCCCATTACCTTTCGACCGAATTTCCGGATATGGCGCCTCTGGCCGAGGACGACCCGGGCACGCCTGGCGAAGATCTCTACCTCGAAAAGGCTAAAGACTTGGCTGACAGACTTGTAACTGCCTTCGACTCTCCATCCGGCGTTCCCTATGCCAGCGTCAATATCGGTAAGTTCGAGGGCCTCCAGGCTCATGACGAAGGCGGCGCATCATCGACTGCCGAGACCACCACTCTGCAGCTCGAGTTCAAATATCTTGCCAAGCTGACTGGCGAGAAATACTTTTGGGACAAGGCCGAAAAGGTTATGGAGGTGGTTGATAACAATGGGGCCGAGGACGGTCTGGTCCCTATCTACATATATGCGACCGACGGCACTTTCAGAGGCCACAATATTCGATTGGGGAGCCGAGGAGATTCGTACTACGAGTATCTGATCAAACAATATTTGCAGACAAGCAAGCAGGAGCCCGTCTATCTGGAAATGTGGGATGAATCGCTGCAAGGTGTCCGTAAGCATCTTGTGACTTACACAGAGCCTTCTGGATTTACAATCATTGGGGAGCGCCCTGACGGTCTTCAGGGGCCCTTGTCGCCAAAGATGGATCACTTAGTCTGTTTCATGCCGGGCACGATCGCCCTTGCTGTGACCGGCGGCTTGACAGAAGCAGAAGCCATGAAGCAGCCGACCTGGTCGAAAAAGAACGAAGCCGACATGCGGCTGGCGCGAGAGTTGATGCAGACGTGCTGGGGTATGTATAAGTGGATGGCTACCGGTCTGGCGGCCGAGATTACCTATTTTAACATTGCGAACCCACCTCTGTCCGAGTCGGCCCCGCACCAAGCTCCTCCGGCCAAATTCGATGAGGATCCTGACGCGCAGTGGCGAAAGGACTACTCGGTCCACGCGATGGATGTGCATAATCTACAGCGTCCGGAGACAGTGGAAAGTCTCTTCTACATGTGGAGGATCACGGGCGACGTGAAGTACCGCGAATGGGGCTGGGAGATGTTCAAATCGTTCATGAACTACACTGCCGTTGAAGAGGGCGGGGGCTTTTCCAGTTTGTCAAACGCGAACAAGGTCCCGCCCGTGATGCGAGACAACATGGAGAGCTTCTGGCTGGTAAGCTTTTTCAGATCCTTTTCATCTCAATAGCGGCCTCTTCTAACTAATCTGGCCAGGCCGAAACCTTGAAGTACTTCTATCTCCTCTTCTCACCAGATGACCTTCTTCCCTTGGACAAGATCGTCATCAATACCGAAGCCCATCCCTTCCCGCGGTTCGATATGGGACAACTCTTTTCGACGGGTTGGAAGCGGAAACCGAGGGATTCCAACGGAAAGATCATCAAGAAGATCTGAAATGACTACCTAGCCCCATACATACCTTGTATAAGGCCTCTCTATCTTTATTGGCATAAATGTGACTTGAAACAAAGTTTTGGTTGTTCCTATCAGCCGTTGTTCATGAAGGACACTGCAGCATCGTACGCACTTTATTACAATTTGTGCAGTCGAGATACCCAGGTCATTTTGTTTGTCAAAGTTTGGAATGTCAAACGATGCGTATTGAGATTGGACGGCGCCCATAGGTGCAGGTCGGTTTAGTCCATGGCCCTAGTGGACTGGGATTCGAGAGTGTGTTACTCAAAGTCTACTTGTGACAGTACGCTTGAGGTTCTTCAGCTGTTCATTCCTTCGAGTTCTTTTTGGGGGGAAGGGGTGGATGATGGGTTTGTTTTTGTTTTGTTCTTAGATGCTGCTCAACAGTACAATAAGTATGGGTGGACGCCACCAAGGTAGTATCGCCGAAAAGAACAGGACACGGCTTCGAAGGGAACACATTCATGTTTGGTCCAGGTATTAAATGTGTGGTTTACAGATAGCCAAATCCTAATAGAGCAATGATAGAGCAATGACCTACAACCACCATGACTGTAGAACCCTGTTGTTTTCAGAAGGATTGCGAAGGTTACTTGACCGTCACAGGCCTATGTAGGATGGTATGTATATAAGGACACATGGATACCTACGTTGGTTAGATAGTAGTTGCCTACATAAATGTAGTGAGGCATACCGCTTTTCAGCAGAACATTGAAAGTCTAAGCAGAAATCTGGCCAGAGTTTAGCCCATCAAGAAATAAATTTGTTGGCTGGCTGGTTATCTCGCTGCCCTTGTGTCACGGTGCTGTGTGGCAGCCCCTGGCAGCATTCCAGTTGATAGGTGGGGTGTCACGTGAATGTGACTATTGAGCTGGGTGGAAAGAGTGATAAGAAAGTTTTAGTTGACAGCTGAATAAGAAGCTTGGGTGAGGTGGTATCACACAGGATCTTCCGTGGCGCAATTGGCTAGCGCGTCTGACTGTTAATCAGGAGGTTGTAAGTTCGAGCCTTACCGGGAGAGATTTGTTACCCATCTATTTTGCATATTTTGTCTACTTTTTTTTAATCTTCTATATATTTCATTTATGTTTCATTTTAATATCTTAGCTATCTTGACCATTACCTACCTTTTACTCTACTGTAGTCGGCCATGATGAAGCTGTCTTAGAGTAACCGGGAGAGATTGTAGAGATTGTCTCGTCGGGTATGACAATCTCTACTTAGCAAAACCCTTCTGATGAGAAGCAGCACAATGATCAAATATAATATGTCTGTTGTGAATGGATCTGCGTCTTCGTCTCTAACGAATCAAGTATGTTAGGTACCTTAGATGTACAAGGTAGTAAGTACGTAAAAGCGATACTGGCACTAGTCCTGATTCGGTAAAAATAAACTGCCCCAGCCAGCGAATACTGTGGAACCTATCTCTAATCAAATCAAACCTTAATATTCACTTGTACATGTACATGTACTGTCTGAATTACGTGTATCCATGATAAGCTCGTTAGTTCCTGTTAGTTCCCTTGGGTTAGCTGCCTCCAGGCTGCCAGGTTAACCTTATCTCAGATTGCCAAGAGGCTGATGGATTCAAGTGACATCGATCGGCCTTTTAGGTTGACCGATAAGCAAGTAACACAGCCTCTCGAGATTCACACCTGCTAACCTACATGTAGTAACTTTGGACTCCAACAACCTCGGAGGTATTTAATCTTGCATGTAGCTTCTTCCAACGTGTGTCCATGACAACCAACAGAATAAAACGCATGTCAACTTCGAACGAGCCGGTGACCGCGCTCGCTGTTCATCATCATCGTCGTCGTCGTCGTCATCGCTATCATCGCTATCATCGCTATCATCGCTATCACCGCTATCCCCATTGTCTCAATTGTGTAAACATATATCCATATCCCCGCCCTCGAGGCGGATTGTCCAGATCTCACTATGCCACCCTCCAACCACGACATCGAAATGAATATCTTCCCTATCAAAGAGGATTCTCTCGCCCAGGGGAGCAGCTACACCATGCGGGAACCCCTCTATGAAGAAACGGCGGCCCCGCGATTTATCGACCGTCTGGTCGACGGCTTCCGCCGCGACCCCAACCAGCGCATCACCCCGAAAGATCCCCTGAACGCCATCCACGCCGCCGAGGCCGCCCAACTCCGCCGGCCCATGCTGCCGCGGAGGGGCTCGCCGCCCTACTACTACGATGTGCGACAGGCTAACCTGCAGACCGCCCAGTCGCACCTCGCCAGGAAGCTGAAGGGACGACATCTGCAGATGATAGCCATAGGCGGTTCGATAGGTAGGTGTCGATCGGGTGGGTAGTTGGTTGGTGTCGTGCATGGAGCTGACTTCGTCCTTCAAAATTAAGGGACTGGCTTGTTTGTTGCTTCGGGGCGCACCCTCGAGCTGGGAGGCCCGGGCTCGTTGCTTGTTGCGTACCTCTTCATCGGTTGCATGCTATACTGCACCGTCCAGGCCCTCGGTGAACTCGCTGTCTCCTTTCCCGTTGCCGGGTCCTTCTCCGCCTACTCGACACGTTTTCTTGATCCCTCGTGGGGATTCGCGATGGGCTGGAAGTATGTTCTTGTATTCTGCCTTTGCCTATCTCACCTGACCTGACCATCCGCTAGCTACGCCTTACAATGGCTCGTTGCCCTGCCGCTCGAGATCATTGCTGCCTCAATAACTATCACCTATTGGAGTCCGGACCTGAACAAAGCCATTTTCGTCACCATTTTCCTCATTACCGTGATCGTAATCAACCTATTTGGCGTCAAGGGCTATGGTGAGGCTGAGTTCATCTTTGCCATTATCAAGGTCGTTGCTGTTATTGGCTTTATGTGAGGTCGACCCCTGCTATCTACCCTCGGAAATTTGGATTCGCTAACCCTCTTCGCGCCCTACCTAGCCTTCTGGGAATCGTCTTGAACATCGGAGGCGTCCCGGGCGGCGGATATATCGGCGTTCGTTATTGGCAGGAACCCGGTGCATTCCACAATGGTTTCAAAGGGCTCTGCAGCGTCTTCGTCACGTCTGCTTTTGCCTTTGCAGGAACCGAACTGGTCGGTCTGGCCGCGGCTGAGACGGCAAACCCACGCAAATCCCTCCCTACCGCCATCAAGCAGGTGTTCTGGCGAATCACGCTGTTCTACATCGTAGCTCTGTTTCTGATCGGGTTGTTAGTGCCCTATAATGATCCACGCCTGCTGATCCCGGGCTCATCATCCGCCGCTGCTTCGCCCTTCGTCATCGCCATTGAGAATGCCGGCATCGAGGTCCTGCCATCGGTTATGAACGTCGTCATCCTGATTGCCGTGCTTTCGGTCGGGAATTCCTCCGTGTTTGGTTCCTCGCGGACTCTAGCCGCCCTGGCCGACCAGAATCAAGCGCCCAAGATCCTGGCCTATGTTGACCGCCGCGGGCGCCCCCTGGTCTCTATTGTCGTCGCGTCCTCGCTTGGCCTGATAGCGTACATCGCCGACTCGAACGCGCAGGGCGTGGTCCTGGACTGGCTGGTGGCCATATCGGGGCTGTCATCCATCTTCACATGGTCGTCGATCTGCCTGGCGCACATCCGCTTCCGGCAGGCGTGGGCACGCCAGGGTCATAGCCTGCGCGAGCTCGCCTTTAAATCGCAGTGTGGCGTGCTGGGCTCCTGGTTGGGGTTTCTCTTCAACATGCTAGTGTTGGTGGCGCAGTTCTGGGTCGGCGCGTGGCCCGTTGGCTGGGAGCACCAGTCGTCCAGCGAGCTCGCCAAGAACTTTTTCCTGCAGTACATGGCGGCCCCCGTCGTCATCATCTTCTATGTCGCCCACCGCTTCTACACGAGGGCGTCTTTCATCAAGGTCGACGAGATGGACCTCGACACGGGTCGGCGAGAGTTCAACCTGCCTATTCTACTCGCCCAAGAGGCCGAGGAGAGGAGAGGTTGGCCTAAGTGGAAGAGGGTGTACAAGTTCTTGTGCTAACGCTGATTTTATTACTTTTTTTAAAAAACTGAATTCTTTCGATATACCCTGATTTTACTTGTTTATCTATCATCTATGCATTAAGCCGAGAACCTACCTATTCTTAGTCTTTATCTCCCTTTAGATTTAGACTTGCCACGATGCGGATTTGGGTTTGCGTTTGTTTTATTAGAGATACCTACCTCCTTGTACACTAGCCACGCTGAACGTTGTAATCATTACGATGATGATGATGATGATGAATGTACGGGTTCTGAGCACTATGAATAAGTAGTTGAGTCTTCTGTCGCTTTGTTGTGCCTTCTTCCACCTTGATCAGCCGAGTGAGCCTCCATTTCATCACGCCTCTCTCTGTACGGGTCTTTGCCGACTTATCTATCCTCAGACCTCGCCTGAGCTGACATAAAACGGGCGCATCTACGTGTCAGTTTGGGTCACTTTTTTTTTTTTTTTTTTTCGCAGATGAAAAGCGTCTGGATATGTTTCAGGGAGCTGGTTACTAAGTACACTATATACACACACATCCAAGGAAACAAGAATAGAAAAACAGTGATTGACGCCAATGCTGAGTATCCCTCGATTCGGACATCCCAGCCATTTGGGGACATCAAAACAGGAAATTGGGGGAAAGAAAAACCCTTAGGCGGATTATGAAAAATGCAGACTTGAGAGCTAGTTGAGCTCTAGCTAGGGTAGGCACCGAAGAGCGCGAGGACGCGGACACATCGACCTGGCCGAACGCGCGCATACTTTGTCCGGTTGGAAAAACTCTTGAGTCCTTTCCTGAACACGAATATGTTCTCTGGCTCAGTCTAATCCGAGGAAGAACTTGGAATCAAATCTCGGGGTGTCAGCTGCATTTCTGTCCAACTTGAACATAATTCCCGACGTTACCCTCATAACTCGTGGGCGACATTTAGACATTGATCTTCATAACAAATAGAATTGCCCATATAATGATTGGCTTGTTCCACATCCCTTTTCGAGTCGCTCAGAAGTCCCAATTGAAGCCTCCTGACTTTGCAGCCCCGGGCTTCCTACCAGGTACAGACTTAGTATCCTCATCGTCGTCGCCGAAGAGCCAGTTTCGGTTGGAGCCTTTGCCGCCGCCCATGCCGTCACCCGCAATATGAATTCCTCGCTCACCACTGGCCTTAGAACCATTCTGTGGTGCCACAGGCTTGTTCTCCTTTTGTGTTGGAGATTGATCTTCTAGTTTCCAGTTGGCGTCCATCATTTTCACAACCTTCTTCCGGTCTTCGCCAACCAGAGGCTTTGATTGTGATTTCTGGCCTGGCGAGTTGTCCGTTATATCCCAATGGGATTCGAAGTCTCGGCCCCGATCTTTCAGATTTGTGATGGTGCCAAGAGGTCGAGGTTCATCAGCAGGGACAGCACTATCTCCTTCCTCATCGAACAGGTTGTTCTTGTATAAACCAAGTCCAGTGTTCTGCGTGGTGCCGCGAGGGCGCCCGGCGCGGGGTTCGCCCTTGGGCGTACCATCGTCTACAAACTCAAAGTGGGTCTCGGCATCGCGACGAGGTTTACTAGGAGCAGGCTTGCGCATGGGACTCTCCTGGGGTTGATCATCTTCAGTACCCCAATGGCGTACATCTTGGTGGCGTATAGTCTTGGTCGGCTTGGCCTTCTGCGGTGTCACAAAATCATCAAATGACCACTGACTGGAATGTTTGGTCTTTTGAAAGGTCTGCTCTCCTGGCTGAGGAACGTCTTGAGGTTCGGAACCATCGGCAAAGTCGAAGTGACTGTACTTCTTTGGGTTGGGCTGATAGAAGCGATTAGAGGATGCTACTACCTCAGGGCTAGGGCTTCCTTCAGAGGCTTCATCATTCTCGAATAGGCGACTCGGTTGAAATTTCTTCGCAGCGCCAGCTTTGGGTGCGACGGCCTTGCTCGGAGATTCTGAGCGGTCACGAGAGGCAATGGGCGAAACTGGCTCGTCACCGAGGATCTCGGCAAAATCACGTTGGCGCGGTCGAGCTCCACCTCTAGGGGAGATGACGGCGGATATACTTTGGTCTGACTCCTCGCGAGGAGCAAACAGGGAGAGAGAGGCGTGAGGGTCGCGTAGGATATTGGTCGAGTTGCCGCGAGAGCGAATGGCAACATCGCTGGTTCCGTGGTTGGCATCAGTGCCACCAGACGACTTAACAGAGGTTTCAATGAGCTTGATCTGTTCTCTGCTGTCACGAATGGGCCAGTTGTGACCCGTCTTGCCAATGACATCGAGTTGCTTTAGCAGCGAACCCTGATCCCAGCTCTGACGGATCTGTAGGATCTTATTGTCGCTGTTGAAGGCAACGATGTGAATCTAGGTTGCGGTAGCTGTCAGCCATATAGTCCTACTAGCTCAACAGGACGAGACATACAATAGGCAAATAGACAGTTCGATCAGCTATGAAGTTATCGTCAAGAGCAGGAAGGTATGGACCGCCACTGGTGACGAACTCAAGGACCGTGTCAACCTCAACGGCAATGGCATTCTGGCCTTCAGTGATCGAGATAAAGTCCTCCTTCTTCTTCTTGAACTGATTGCGCGAGGTGCTGAGGTGTTTGAGTAGGGCGGCGGACCCTTTGTAGCTCGTAGTAGTGGTGATATAATGGATAGTGGCCTCATCGGCCAAGTGAGAGGTGCTCGGCGTAGCGAGAAACTGTTTGTACACAGCTGCCAGCGCCATGATGATGACTGTTGAGCTTGGGTGGCTCTGTGCAGCGCGAACGTGTTTGTGCTGTGCGCGTGTGTATGTAATATATGGCGACAACCTTCGCGCGATTTACGGTAAGAGGACAACGAGAGGGAGAAGTGTTGCGTAACCTTGGCAAACGGAGAGAGAATGAGAGTCGGTATAGGACAGGTTTGGGACAGATTTGGGATACCTGGTGAGGAAAAGCTGAATGGTGTAGGCGTCAGGCGTCAGGTGAGAAGAGACAACATCAGCGGGCAGGCGATGAGAGGAAAGAAGAAGTGTTTACTTACCTAGTGCGTATGCTTGAAGAAGCTGGAAGGAGAAGGCGGATTGCCAAGGTCCCTGTCACTCTGCAAGAGGAAAGGCTACTTATGCACTACATAATTAACTACCTGATGTACTACTGTTTGAGAGGTAGAAAGTATGTACACATGGATGTATGGATGTATGCACATGCTGTTTGACTGTTGCGTTTACATACATACACATATACATACATCGATTTAGCTATGTACCTATCAGGGTCACCTAGGCACACAGGTACATACACATCCATGTGTGTACTGTACATATCCAATGGAATGGTCCTTACGGCCCCTTACACTAACTGGTACCTAGGTAGTTTACGATTTGAGTTCCATGATGTCGGATTATATTTATCTATCATTAGGTACTCTTATATATAGACACGTGTTTATCTTGACATCAATACTTTTGCTACCTCCTAATCATGGAGAATTGGAGATGGGGCACTTATACCGTGGCCGACTGTCTACATACATCAGCAAAGTTACTCGTGCTGCCTACTTGATAGACGGGATGGATTTCAACCCTAATAAACATACCCCCAGAATCTCCTCCGGATTTAATGTGGATGGGTGATAGGAAGCTAAATGTGTCCACAATACTGCGTATATACATGACTAAAATGCTACCCAGGCAACGATCTAAATAACCTTGGGGGAACAAGAGGAAGGCTCGCATATAATGTTGTTATCGTTGTTATCCATTTGTTGTTGCTATTGTCGTTTAAGAGGAATATTATATTAAAGGTAGAGAGGGGCGAGAGATTGCCCCACCGTTGCTTTTTCACCATCGGGGGCTCTGGACTCTCATTCCACTCTGGGGCTAATGGGGGGGCCAATGCACGCCATAAGGGGTACTACCTAGGTATGCATGTACATACTGCGAACTTACTTACCTAGGTAACTACATACATAATATCCATTGATACTTGGTACTAAGCTAAAAACGACAGCAACAACATACGAGTACGCATATATGATCTATCTTAATTACTTAGACATCTGTTATTTTAGGTTGCTTAGAATATATGCATTAGAAGGTAAATTGCAAGAATAGCAAGAAAAGAAAATACTAGGTAGTATAGTACCTATCACATGGGGTTGCAACCTCGGAAAATTTGTTTACATACGTACTGCGAGTAGGTAAAGTATGCTGGGTACCTCAGCCAGATGAGGTACTTCCTCAGGAACTGAGGTAGGGGCCCAGAAAAGCCATGCGTTTCAGAGTTGCGAGGATCTGCTTGTTTCACAAGACCGCAAGGAATTGAAATGCCACAGTATGAGCCCGACAAACTTACGTTGCATCGGTTTACCTAATAATGTTACAACCGGAAACATTCATTCTACATTATGTACTTATTCTAGTTTTCAAGCAACGAAGAGGCTCTTGAACTTTTGCATGGTATACAATCTTATGGTTTGTCTTATTTGACTCGAATCAATATGGATAGTATAACTACTAGACTTCGAAACCTGTTCAGCCCTCGTCCTCTTCCCATCCATAAGTCAAAGCTACCTATCTTGTCTTCATGAAGCAGAGACGCTGCTTCATCATTTCGTTGCCGATCATTCAGCTCCTGACAGCCCGATTCCAATAGCCAAGAAACTCCTTGAGGCTGACAGGTAGCAAGGCTGTATCAGCAATGTCTCTCAATCGACCCCCATGCCGTCAATTCTACCCGTAACCCGTTGACCTTCTTTGTCCTGTACTGTTGACTCCTACACATAGGTAGTTTATATTAGAGAATGCTATATGGTCCTATTCTATGTTAGATTCCTGGTGCTGAATGCGTATGCTCTCAAGAGATTAAATATGCATCTCTAGGGCTCCCCGAGCATTGATTCGTCATCCTAATTTTATGCACTGAATGAATCTGTAATGCTATGTTCAATCTTATAGCGAAAACCCACGGTGAGTATGCTAGGGGTTTTTAACACAACCGGTACACTACTGGCTCCCCATGTTCAGTATGATGGCCCTTGTTTCAGACAGATTTCGAGAACGCTTCTCCCAACTTCGCTTTACGGTAGAGCCCCATAGCCTTATGATGTTGTCATGCATGATTAACGAGTACCGGGACCTTGGTTTTTGACATCGGCGATAAATTCAAGTGGCTGCCCCCCATTGAGGCTTCATTTTTGTATCATGCTTACAAGTTACAACATAATCACTAATAATCCTCTTGACGCGAGTTATCTTTCGAAGGGAAAAGTAGTCAAATTCTAATTCATCATATTCTTACTTAATCGAAAACAGTTCGTCAGGTTATATATAATCTTCCGTTCACTCCACTCTTCACATAATATGCATATAACAATAGAGCTCGCTCCTATGCTCTCTTTTAAACCACAGTTACACTCGAGGAAGCACCATCATATCTACAACGGGGCGGGACGCTTCCCTGTATACTCCTGGGTTAGAGGGCCGATCATGGACACCGCTGACTGCGTCAGTTGTGCCTCGGTCTACGAAATTGTACTTTATTTCGATCATAATCGAGCTTGCACTATCTACCGAAGTTGGGAGGACTTTGAGCGCCTCCGCAAAACCATAACTCCTTGGAAAGGTGCTACAAGGTACAAAGGCCTGGACGACACTAGCGGATTACACAGGTTCCTACGCGAAGTTCTTGTGAAGAGACCTAGTGAATGCGCATTGGAATATTTCTTGCGCAGGAGGATCGACGACTGTGGTGGACTTTGCTGAGGCGTTAACTGGGAGAGTATCGGGCGTGATCTGTCTATATTGGTCCTGAAGTTACTTGTTGGCGTCTCGGTAGCGGTCTTGAGGCGGGCGCCTCTAGGCAACGGTATACGCCTGTAGGCAACGGTATAAAGACGGTTCCTGGGGAATGGTACCATGAAATAATGTAAAGAGAAGGGGGCAACACAAGTCGCGGTGTTGCCATCATCGCTAGTACCTATGATAATGATAATGATAATGTCCATATCCAGTATTTAACTCGGCAGAAATGGGAAAGCATAGATTTAACTCGATAGTTATGCATGTCGACTTTCCTCTATTCGCAAATTTGTTGAGCCTTGCTTGGATCGAGGGTTGTCGGGTAAGCGTCTATAAGTAAGCCTTATTTGCATACATACTTAAGTATGTAGTTAAGTGAAGACTTGCCGCAGCATGTTTTTCGTATCAAGTAAATAGAACACGTTATGATGTATGCAACCAAAGGGGTTGTGGGTTGTCGACTACAAACATTTAGGAGTCCTTCCGGAACTGGTACATGTAGTGGCTAAGATTCCAGATATGGGGATTCCTCGAGGGTTGGGGGTTCGAGTCGGCCGTCCCTCAATTTTGCCAACTTTTTGTAAACAGCCACGGCAAGGTATTCATTCCACCGGGTATCTGTTGAGAGAGGCTCACATAACCTTGGGGGAATACCTAGGGTAGATACTAACTTAGGTTGATTGGCATATCCTGCCTTTGTGTCGAGATACCTGAGTAAATAACTTGCTGTATGCATATCCGTATCTACACTTGTTGCTAGTCAGCCCTGTGTGTAGACCCAATTGAGTCAAAACCATATAATCTGAAGCAGAGAGTAACACTAAAGCTGTTAAATACATACTTGGAGCAAGCAGTCAAGTCTATTGTCCACGCACCATGTTAAGTCTCTAAACTAGCAAATAGTAATTGCCGGAAAGAGCCGAGCCTCCTATTATTAGGTTAGGTACGTCAACTAATATGGATTCAAGTTGATGTAAGCGTCTCCAGTAGTCCCAAGGTACGTTCGTGTGTACATACACGTACTGTATTTGCACCAGTGCTACAGGTGCCATAAGTACATACCTGATATCTACCTTTTCCTACGTAGGTAGCGTGTACATGCTTCAACATTGAAGTTCGTGGTGGTAGTATGTATATATGTAGGTTATGTACATAAGGTTAGGAAGTAAGTGGTACATAGTAGCGTGCTGGAAATCCCCGAGCATCCGCGCGGCGCATCTTGTAACCTACATACTTATGTACCTACATCTTCCCAGCTACCCCAGCAGTACCTATTACGTTGTAGGTTGGATAGGTCGAAAGCTGAGACTTGATGCAGCGATGACTGATGACACTTGTTGCAAACCCATCGAAAACGACATCGAAAACATTCACACATCCCCATCTTCATCAACCTTCGCGTTTCTTGCTACATAATAGTTCTCTTCTTATCTCATTCCATTACCGTCTGTCACCTTTTAGATACCTATCTCCCCGGCCTTTGCACTTTGCACTGGCACGTTTGCAAGCTTGAGCTACCTTTGTCCGTCCTTCGTCCTTCGTCCTTTTACTCGGGCTGCAGAGCCCTTAGTTTGCTATGATCACCACGCCGGCATACACAACCGCGTAACAATGAGGGCTACGGGAGCTTCACGGGCGGTAGCCTCCTCGACGTGGTCTACTATCCTCCTTCTAGCCACACTTCTGTCGATAGTCTCGACCGTTCGCGCCAAAGGGAACCCGACCATCGTCGCTAAGGAATTCGACAATCCTCCTACTAACCTTAATTACTTCAAAGGCTCCGATGTCGTCTTATTCCAAGAAGCATACGGCCGTACCATTTGGCGATCCACCGACGCAGGCGCAACGTGGTCGAAAGCTGACGGAATCGAACATGACAAGGCTGTTGCCTTGGTTATGCACGAATACGACCCGAACCGTGCCTACGTCTTAACCAGTGGCAACGTTCACTGGAAGACACACGATAGAGGCGAGACGTGGAAGACCTTTTATACGGATGCATACACCAGTGATTTCACCGAGACCATTGGTCGGTGGATGACCTTTCACGCCCAAGACTGGGACAAGATAATGTTCACCGGCATGGAATGCGAAGGCTTCCTCTGCGAAGAGCTCGTCATGTATACTACAGACGGCTTCGAAAGTAAGGCCAAGTTTCTACGCGGCCGTACCCAGGGCTGCTGGTGGGCCAAGTCGTCGCAACTCTTTACCACAGGTCAGGATGACCTAGACAATCAGAGGATACTGTGCATTGTCAGGGGTGGCATATTTTCTCCTCAGGAGGACAACCGCCTTCTGATATCCGATAATTATTTTCGTGCCGATGGAGCGGATGGCGTCATCCAGGAATTCGAGCCGGACTTGACCGGCGACAGCCCAGTTCAGGGCATCGTGAGCTTAGTCGAAGTAAAGAAATATCTCCTGGCAGCTGTCACCTCACGAAACACAGCAGAGATGGCTTTATATGTGACTGGCGATACCTTGAAGTGGCACCGCGCCGTCTTCCCTCATGATCATCAACTTCTCGAGGCCTCGTACACCGTACTGGAAAGCACCAATTACAGCATCCAGATTGACGTCAGAACCAACCGCCGTATGTCGAGGCCCATGGGTACCTTGCTTACCAGCAATTCGAATGGCACGTATTTCACTAGGAATGTCGAGCATACAAACCGCAATCTAGATGCTTATGTCGATTTCGAAAAGGTCACCGGAATCCAAGGCATCTTTCTGGTCAATCAAGTAGACAACTGGGAAGAGGTAGAGCAAGACGACAAGGACAAGAAGATCAAGACTAAGATCACCTTCGATGATGGCAGAACCTTCGGGTCCGTCAAGGCAGGTGACGAAGAAATCCATCTGCACTCGGTAACAGAGCTCAACAACGTTGGTCCAGTCTTCTCAAGTCCTGCTCCCGGCCTCGTAATGGGGAATGGCAATCAAGGCAGCCATTTGAAGGGCTATTGGGAATCCCACCTCTATGTATCTGATGATGCTGGCAGAACCTGGAATAAGGGACCTAAGGGCCCGCACAAGTACGAATTCGGCGACCAGGGTTCGATTCTTCTCGCGGTCAGAGACAGCGAGGAAGATGATGTCCAGGAGATTAGATATTCCCTGGACCATGGTCAGAAGTGGGAAACTGCCAAGCTGCCGGACGGCCTTAGTGTCTCTCCTTGGACCTTGACAACTACTCAAGACTCGTCTAGTTTAAAGTTTCTACTTACTGCTCGCAAGGGGTCCAGGCAATCGCCAAAAGGATTTTACGTAATCACCATTGACTTCGAGGGCCTGCACGAGGACACTTGTAAGGAGAGTGACATGGAAGATTGGTTTGCGCGCATGGACGACGAAGGTAACCCAAGTTGTGTAATGGGCCACACACAGAAGTACCACAGGCGAAAGAAGGATGCCGAGTGTTTCATCAGGCAAGGGCTCAAGGATCCGGTTCCAGAGTCTAATCCGTGCGACTGCGCCGATGCCGATTTTGAGTGCGATTTCAATTTTGTACGAGATGGAGACGAGTGCAAGCCCGCCGGCCCCATCCCGGCCCCGGAGGAGGCTTGCAAATCAGACAATCCTGACGAGGCATTCATGGGATCTTCCGGCTGGCGTCACATCCCCGGAAACGAGTGCAAGCGTACCGGGGGAGACCAGAAGGATGACCGAAAAGAATGGAAATGCTCGGATGCGAAAAGCCCGCCAAATGCGCCAGGCAGCAATGAGATCGAACACGTTCAGTGGCCGTTTGAGGGAGATTTCGACCTTTTCGACAAGCATTACCTTGAGCGGGGTGAGTTGAGCACCCAAGATGGTGAAACAGTCATTGCTAGGCCATACAAAGCCTCCACCTACGAAGCTGGGAATATCTTCATTACGCATGACCACGGCAAAAATTGGACTAAAGCTAAGCTGCCTGGGGATGAGAAGATCTACGCTATTATCACACATCCTTATGTCAAAGACATGGCCTTTTTCCTGACTAAGAAAGCTAAGGTCTATTACACTGTCGACAGGGGACGGCATTTTGATTTTTTCACACCACGAGACCCACCTGATGACTCGTCAGATCGAATGCCTCTTGCGTTTCATCCAGACAGGCAAGACTGGTTCATATGGCATGGCAAAAAGTGCCATGATGGCGATTGCTACTCGGAGGCGTCACTCTCCACCGACCGTGGCGACAGTTGGGAGACTTTGAAGCGATACGTAGAGAAGTGCGAGTTCACAGGTTCGTCGGCCTATAAATTTCGCAATACGACCCAAATACTTTGTCTGGCAAGAACGCGCGAGGACCACGAGGCCAACAATCCTCTTCAGCTACTGTACAGCGATGACTTTCCAAAATACAAGATGAGCGTGGCCCTGGAGAACGTCAGTAACTTTGCCACGATGGCCGAGTTCATTGTGGTGGCGACTGAGAATCAGACGGAGAAGACGCTCAACGCATTTGCTAGTGTGAACGGGAAAGATTATGCACCGGCCCATTTCCCGTACAATTTCCAGGTACCGCACACGAATGCCTACACTGTTCTGGATAGTTCGACCCATGCAGTCAACTTGTTTGTTGTGACCGCAGATGAGCATAACCGGCGCTATGGATCGATCCTCAAGAGCAATTCGAATGGAACGTCTTACGTGTTAAGCGTTCCCGGTGTCAATTGCGACGATAGCTACTATGTGGACTTCGAGAAGATGCTCGGTTTGGAAGGTGTCGTGCTTGTCAATATAGTAGAAAATCGTGACAGTGATTCAGGATCAAAGAGGCTTCAGACGAAAATCAGTCACAACGACGGCGCCGAGTGGACTTTCCTGCCTCCACCAGAACGGGATCTCGACGGGAAAAAGTTCAGTTGCTACAGCAAGACGGGGGATGAGTCTTGTGCTCTCCATATTCACGGCTATACCGAACGTGCTGACCACAGGAAGACGTATTCTTCTGAGTCAGCAGTCGGTATCATGTTCGGCATTGGTAATGTTGGACCAGCTCTTGAGGCTGCCAAAGATGCTGACACGTTCATGACCACCGACGCTGGCTTAAGCTGGAAAATGGTGAAGAGGGGAGCCTGGACATGGTCTTTCGGTGACCAGGGTTCCATTGTGGTACTCGCAAAACGGAACACGCGAACAAAATCTGTTTCTTACTCTCTCGACCAAGGTGACACATGGAATGACTACACTTTTTCGGATACGGAAGCCATCATTACTGACATAACAACTCTGCGATCTGGTTCCTCTAGAAATTTTATGCTTTGGGGGCACGAGGGGGCTAAGCTATTTACGATAAATCTCGACTTCTCCGGATTGGCGAACGGGCCATGCAAGGATGACGAGGACCGAGAGAAATCCGACTACGAGTTATGGTCACCACAGCATCCTCTGCAACCAAACGGCTGTCTCTTCGGCCATAAGAATTATTACCTGCGTAAAAAGAAGGACAGGCAGTGTTACAATGGTCAAAGGTTGCAACACCTGTACAGCGTTGAGAATTGTGAATGTACCCGACAAGATTTTGAGTGGTAAGTGTGACTAGGGGTATGAGGGCTGGTGGATTGTCCATGTGTGCTAACTGCTTTACTATAGCGATTATAATTTTGAGCTGGACAATCACGGCCACTGCGCACTTGTCGATGGACTCCAGCCTCTCGACCCAGAGCAGGTTTGCAAGGAGCAGCCCGACGAAATGCAGTACTACGAGCCAAGTGGCTTCCGTCGTATCCCCTTGACGACCTGCAAAGGTGGGGACGAGGCTGACAAAGTCCTCACGCCTCACCCTTGCCCTGGGCACGAGGAAGAATTCGACAAAGTTCACGGTGCGTCGGGCGTTGTCATTTTCTTTGCCGTTGTGATTCCTATAGCCTTTGCCTCGTTTGTCGGATGGTGGGTCTACCGCAACTGGCAAGGCAAGTTTGGGCAAATCCGGCTCGGGGAGCACAGTAGCTTCAACGACGAATCGCCTTGGGTCAAGTACCCGGTCATAGCCATATCGGCAGTGGTTGCAGTCATTGGATCCCTGCCTCTTTTAGCAGAAAGTCTCTGGCGCAGCATAAGTTCCACATTTGATAGAATGCGAGGCAGAGGAGACGGCGGCGGTCATTATAGCTGGCTGCGAGGAAGCGGCCAGCGGCGGTTTACGACGAGAAACAGCTTTGCGCGGGGGAGCGGTGACTATGCCATCGTGGATGACGATGAGGGCGAGCTGCTCGGCGAAGACAGTGATGAGGAGATGTGAGTGATATCTACTGAGTTGACAATTGAATGTATAAACGACCTTAGACTTGGGCTTGGGGTGTTGGGGAAACCCATCATGAAGTAAATGACGTGGGCACGGACGAAAGAGGCGTAATCGTGACCAATATATCTTCATGGAGTAGTAATCATGGCAAACGTCATGAAAGGAACGACATTGGATTTCCTCCTGACACGGCAGAGATTCTGGGGCTTTTGGAGTAGTAGGCTAGTTTGAACGCTTAAGCTTGTATAACCAGACTTATCGCTTTACTCTGCGAATACTCTAGTCTATGTACAAAAAAAAAAAAAAAACTTGGAGATATCGAGACGAATCATTTGCCTACGTCGGAATCGGTCTACCTGTGACCATGGAGTATGAACAGTAGGAGCTGTGAGGAGTCAACGCTGGTGTCCGGCACGCGGGCGTATTGAATGAGATAGCAGCATCTCGCGCCAGCTGCAGGGCTCGTCACATATGTATGTAGATGCGCTGGCACAAGCAATCAGCTTGGTCTGATAAGACCCAAGACAGCCCGGAAGTGGGGGAGAAGGGAGGGGCGGAAAGCCCACGAATGATGATGCTATGTACTGTAGGTGGTATGTAGGTGACGAATGCTACGGTGGGAGCATGGCGGGCCGGTCAGTAGAGACGAAACGTGCCGAATACGGATGTAGGAGTAGGGGGGTTTATACTATAGTAGTATGTATATAGTATTGCTGATCAACGGCTGTTATACATACATGTAGCTTTTCCCGGCCGAGACCATATTCCGCCCTTGTTTCTAGCCTAACACTGACGATAATAAATGATGGTGATGACGGCGACGATAATCATGATGAACGGACAAGGTGAAATTGTACGAATTCGTAGAATCGATGTCGGGCTGGATACCAATACGACGCCCCCTTCTAACCTATCTATACCGATGGTCCGATAGACAGACAGACCACTAATCACACTTACTACATACGTACGTGGTAAGATATGCAGTGAGCATCAATGTATGTACACATACTACCCCTATGTATATGTAGGTGCGGCTTGCTCCAACCCTCGGGATACGACGTATTGTATTGACTGACACTTGTCAGTTGGCGAAATATTATGTATGTATGTAGCTGCAATCGCTCGCATGAATCTAATAAGTCCGCGAAGGTAGGTAGGTAGGTAGGTAGGGTATGTATTGCTTTGGCGCTTAATCCATATTCCGAACGAACGTTGGGTTTGTACGTACGTATTCAAGTATGTGTGTATGTACATAGGTATGTGTGCACATACATATATAGTAAACCAAGTCTGCGAAGTACGGATATGATCTGGCCTACGAAGTAGTATACTATTATATACAAACCTCCGACAGTATCGCATTACGGCCGACATGGTGAAGGGTCCATATCTGTGCCACTTAACGTAGACTCAATATACGTAGTATCCTTTCACGATCCGCCGAGTCGTAAGAAAACTACCATAGCTATTGTATATATATGTACTGCACATGCAACACCCGCCGAGGTTGGCATGCAACATTCAACGGCCTCTTTGTACTACACGTACGTATTTTGAGGGCGGTGAAAGCTCTAGAACGATGTGCTTGGCGCCAAGACGACAGTCCTTCTTAGCCTAGGGGCTACATCCTATGGCTGTATGTACATAAACTACTGCAGAATAGAACGGCCGGCCTATCCAGTTGGGCACGCTGTCCCGACGCTAGGAAACCCGTGAATGTACGCGTACAGTACCTAAGGTGTCTACTGCAGTGAATTGGTGCATAATGAGACCGCAAGACACTGATCGAAATCAGCAATGTCTCCCTCCCTTGATCGTCGCGCCTGGGTTACAGCATGCATTCACGCCGCTCAGGCCCTCTACCATACATCATAATATGTATCACCGGGTCGGCTAACTTGCCAGGGTAATTTTCCATTTGGTAATGGGGCGCGATACGATCGGCGAGGGTCAAACCCAGACTAGAGAGCCTGTTGTGATATCTCATCATCTATTGTAGTGAGAAGGGACTATATATAATAGACTCATAATGCGTCTTGATGGCCCAATACCTTCTGTAGCCCTATTCCGCACGCTATAAGCAAACGTGCGCCAAACCTATAAGTCAGATAGCCTCGCAATGGTAAATATCATTTTTGAATGCCTTGTGAATATTGCTGGGGGGAGAAAAAGAAAAAAAGGCCCACCAAGCCGGCACCACCCTTATAACTCCGCGCAATGATCGGTTTGGATAAGAAATACAAAGACACCCAGTCGAAATCATTTTCATCATCGAACATCTTCCCTTCTGCCACGTCCACACTATAGGCGACGTCAGAGTTAACGTGCAGAACCAGTCAAGCGTATGTAGTCCATGTGATATGTTACAGCAGAAACGGAGAGACGAAAGGTAACCAATATTAAAATGAGCGTGTGCCGTTAAATGAGATATTGGATATAGACAGGTCGAAAGGTTATACGTGGCTTGCATATACCGACTAGCCTCGTCGCACTCGATTCCAAATGCGTTTTATAACACCGCCTTCAGAGCGCGGGTTACCAAGCTCCTGATCGATATCTGCAAACATCCTATCGATGCTTTCCTTCGTTGCGACTCTCGTGTGCGTGACAGATGCAGGCGTGCCCTCGCGGTGTGGCGCCGACTGGGAACGCGTGCCTGACGACTGCTGCAATCCAGTCTGCCATCCATAGATTTGGTCTTCGCAAGCTCGCAAATCGGGCCTTGTCAACGTCATACGTAGTGTCATTTCGCGCGAAGCAGCGGGCGCTTGCGCATAACCATCTGGAAGCCTTTGGGGGTGGCAATCATCATCGCTATCAATAGGGAAGGGCTGGGCATTATGTTCATTCTTCCCCGGCGTTTCGGGCGTTTTTGGCGACTCCGGGTCCGGTAGCGATACGTCGTCACTATATGTCGATGATTTATCGTCCGTAAGAAACGTCTGGAACTCGGAATCCGGAGACAACATGGCATGCGGGTAACCCTTCGCGCTCGCCTGAGCGTCGCTTTCTAGCCCAGGCGAACGGGCATCGTTCGAAGGGAAGCCAAACTCGATTGCCTCGTCAAACTTCTGTGGTGAGGCAAGGTAGACTCTCAGCTTTAAACGCGCCTCTGGGTCCTGATAATGAGCTGCCGCCGGATCAATTGACGCCAATGAGTCCTGGGCAGCGTGCTTCGGGGACATGAGCGATAAAGCTCTAGATTTCCGTCGAGGGTTTGGGGGAAAGACCGCCGAAGGTGGCACTGGCGGATCGGAGTGAGATGTAGCATCCTTTGTTACGGGTCGACTCGAGGAAATCGAGGGGCGGCCAAACGGATTTTTAGAGATAGAGAGGCGCCGACGGAACGAGGAAGACTTCTGGCTCTTGTTGGGCACGGGCACCGTCTCCTTTAAGTTTGCGTGGTAATCATCAAGGGCGAGGCGCAGATCGAGATCTTCATCTTCATCTAGCCATCGGAAGCTGTCATAGAGTGAATCGTGCTGTTCTCCCAAGGCAGAAGGCTGTTTGTCGCTTGACACGGATTCCATACTGAGCGGCGGCGGCGGGGATGACAGAGTGGGTGGGTGAAGAGGTGGACTCCTCGCACGGCGACCAGCCTTTAAGATTGCCTCATCAGCAGCGTCTAGGATTACGCTTTGTCTCAACTGTTTGGCGACAATGACTTGCTCTTCCCTGGTGAGATGCTTTTCCCTAATTTTAGCGGGAAGCTTGGCCAGGGACAAAGAGTCGACGGAAGCTGCGTGATTCCGACCCGACGGAGCGGTAATGGGTCGCTCTGAAGACTTGGTAGCAAGGTCGACGTTCAAGGATTGAACTCGAGGTCTTTGGCGCTGGGGAGGATCGATGTCGGCGTCCTTCGGGTTGTCCCAGATGCCAGAATTCTGAGCGAAGCGCAGGCGTTCGAGGGTGGAGAAATACTAGGGAAAAGGGGGGAGAAATTTTAGTGAAAAGTCCCAAGTACTAGTAGCGAAGACAGGCAGAATGCAAGTGTAATAGGTCATATCCAATCCATGTGACGGACGGGCAACGGGTGAATTGTGCTGCTGCAGGAACGGACATGGGGTAGAACAAGACATGCAGTAGACATGCAGTAGACGCAGTAGATATGCACTTGCGATGCCCAAAGCGTCCACGCTGCATTACCGGGATGTGCTTGGCTGCTTGGCGAACGAACCAACGGGAGTTGACGAATGCAGCTTCAGTCCGACGTGCTCTCCAATGGGAATCTAGCAGTTGTCGCGTCTACGCGACCCAATAACCTCATTGGCAGATCGAGACTAGGCTGACTGACAACATGCCATGCCAGCTACGCCAGTGCGTCTCTGCACGCCAGTCTCTGCACTGCAGTCTGGCAGATGGGGAGAGAGACACATGATGGAAAGGTAGGGATGAAAAAAAAAAAAGAGAGACATGATAGACAGGTAAAGGGGGGGAAGAGGCAGATGGAATGGTACTAAGGGGATAACCCCACAGAATGAACCCGGGAAGCTAGGTTAGCCATGTATGTAAATGAAGCTACATAAGAGTACTGCGTAATACGTATGTAGTGACGGCATTGGCGTCGCACTGCGACTAGGTAACGTACACAATATGGACGTGTAGCAGCACTGTGAGCCGTGAGACATGACATTGCTTTTTCTTCTTCACCATCGTTTGCCCTGAATCCTTGATTCCTACAAAACAAATAATAATGGCAACTCACCTTACGCCTAATCGCAATAGGAAGGGCCTCGAATTCCTCTAGATCTTGTTTCGTGAAAGACGGGTGGAACGGCGGCTGCTCCCGTGTCGTCTGGTTATACTGAAAGTCCTTCTCATTTTCCTTCTTTTCCTTCCTGTCCGGTCCGTCGCACGATGTCATCCCGGTCTGCCTGCTACTCGGTAACGGAAGCCAATGCCGAAGACAGGCACGAGACGAGGCCGGACGGTGGGTGTGTGGATGTGTGTGTGAACGCTGGGGGGCAGGGTGGTGTGCAGACTCGCACCGACGGTGCCGATCGAGGAGGCTGTTGTGATAGTCGACGGTGCCGGCGTTAGGACGGGCCGTTTTATGACGGTCAGCATAGCTGCTGTCATCCAAGGATTTGTTATTCGAATGCTGCCGCATTTTGTCGATTACCGCGATGTTGACTTGACCTGACCTGACCTGACCTGACGATAGCAAACGCGGATTCCAAACCAAACGGGCCGACCGGATTAAATCAGATCAGACCTACAAATTCGGCGTAATCATGGTTGTGGGTATTGTTTTGTTTTAAGTTTTGTTTTTTTTCCCTCTCTCGAGATAGTGTTGATAACATCAACAGGGCAAGAGGAGGTGAGGCAAGAACAAAGTCAAGGCAGTTAGGTATGTAATTAGTTAAAAGACAACAACAATAGCAGCAGGTATTATGAGGGTATTAGCTGTTATACAAAGTACATTAGGTATCACAGACAGGTTTTCCCAACTTAGCAGGCTTGTCGAGGGAGGGAGGAAGTGAGAGAGAAGAACAAAAGCAGAGAAAGCTCGGTGATGATGGACAAGGTCTCATCTCTTATTACTTGTTTGGCCTACAATCGGCAAAACTAACTGGGTTCAGTACCTGAGCAGCTGAGTAGGCCTGGTAGGTAGGGGTAATTCCCTGGATTCCGCAGGGGTTCCACGTTTTTCTGTACTACTGCATATTAGTACACCCATACAAAATTATACATATTTACTCGTGCTAGTATACGATATTGAGAATCAAGCTTAGGTTAGCGCCCAGGTTAGGCATGTTCTCTGCTCATAATCCGTACCCAGACTGTAGGCATCATGTATAAGTATAAGTACGTAGTAATTGAGAAGACAGAATTTATGGATATATATCCATCCAGAGTACATATACAGTACGGATGGTTATGTATGGAAAACGGATTCCAAGAGTAATGTAAATATGTATCCAGTATTCAGCTTGGCAGCGGAGTGGAAAGGTACAACCAACTAACGGTTAGCTTACTTACATGTATATGGATACCCAGTACGAATCCGTACTGTAGGTTCACCGTTTTAAGATATATTACATACATAAAAACGTATAATAAATGCTTCATACGAATTACTGACTTAAGAATTCTTCCTTCGGTTCGATTGGGCCTCTTGCTACAAAGAATGCCTACCTCATATTCGACGACATAGCAGATGCCCGGAACTGATCAATTCGGGTAAGAACAAAACATATCACGGTATTCAATATGCTCACGGCTAGCGCTTTTCATCTACTGCCCTTATATACAGTCCACTTAGTACGGTTGAACGGCTGAAATGCTGAAATGCTGAAATGCTCCAGCTACTGGCTCATAGTTGCAATTAACACCTCATTTACCCCCATCTGAGTTCCCTCTATTTTGATAGCGACGAGAGAAAAGGCTCATTTCACAGCCCCGTACAAGCGGCGTACAATATAGTTGGACAGGTTCTTCGTCACATATAAATTTCTGACTTGATGCCATCAAAGGCCCGCCATCAAAGGCCCGCCATCACCGCCATCGTGGAACAACGAACAAAACAGCGGCACCAAACATCGAACAAGAAGTCTGATGTAAAGCCAGAAAACAAGTCAGTACGCCTTTGCAAATGTTTTGGCGATCCAGGCCTTTACTTCGGTACGGTACGAAACTGTTTATTACAGTACGCTTTCGTAAATCCTCACGAAAGAAATTGTACATTTATGCGTACGGCTAAAAATGCATTGTGGATCAGCTTAGGGTAGGCAATTCCTACATATACTATACATGTAGTATTGAGAATAGGTCCGCTGTTAAGGCGGTGTTACTACGAAGTATACACACGAGAAGATATTCAACTATGTAACTACTGCCTACCTACGTATGTAGTTGCTACACGCAGTGCAAAGCTACTGAAACTCCATGTCCCCATTCGCCCGTCTTCAGGGTTCCTGAGCGTTGGGAATTTCAGGGACCGTTCATCCCGTCACTGCCGTCAGACGCTGCCGATCAATTACTGTGTATTGCATAGTCCATACTAGGATACATCATAGTTTGTACTATATGTGTGTTTTTATGACAAGGGCCTAGACACAACTATTGGCGAAAGTACAATAAGTTAGGCCCAAATCGAGGTGTGATTCACGTGGGTTGCTTGGATGATTGCCCCCCGTGTGTTCCCCCCAGGGGTCCCCCTGACAGTATCCGACAGGTATATAATGGGTCTTCCTCAGCCTTGACTTGACGCCGAGTTGAGACGATGGCATGTCCATTCCTTCCTACCCCGATCGTAGTTCGATACGTGATATTTGTACAGTATGCCTATCAAAGACGGGAGCTGTTGTGCATCGTCGTCTTTTCCATGCCGTTGAAAGCAGTACCTTGGAACGAATATGGACGGGCAAGGTTTTCTTCACATGGCTTGCGTGAGCAGTGCTGTGTGTATCATAGCAGCATAGCAATAGAACTACAGACTACGGATCCGTAGGTAAGGCATATATACGTATGTAGTAGATAGTGGGGCCTGCCATATAACGATTTACGGGGTATTCCGTTCAACAGCTCGTCGTTGAGGGTTTGTGCTCTGACCTCAGTGAAGCAGCCTGGCAGCCTGGCAGCATGCTGCGACACGCTTGACACGCCGCAGCCGCTGTAATGAGCATCGTCATTATTATTAATAAGACCATACTTGCAGCGTATCCTTTCTTTTGAAACGAGAAGGCCTTGACGCACCTTGAGCACGGTTGTGATAGATATCTGGGCAAGTTATGTATCAAGGTCCAGTAAAGTGTTTTCAAGATAAACATGCTAAAGGGAGTGAGTCATAGCAATCTATATTTTAATTATAGACATTATGCGGTTGCTAGCTCGTAGGTATCCCAAGACTTCTCCCATTAACCAAGCAAGGGAGGAGGTCAAACCACCCTGGACGCATCAATCTTCCTTTATTCCCCCGTAAAAACACTCATCTTACAGGAGGGTAGGCAGGTCCGTGGCCAAATCAGGCAGAGTTTACCGGATCGTAGTACTTGTACACCTTACCCTCCTTCCCATTACGCGTGAGACTGGGTGCAGTAAACGTCGAGACCCCCGTTTCTCGGTCGTAAGATTCGAAGTGGACGGCCTGTCGCTTACCGCCACCGCCGGGAAGGTCGACAACGAACTTTGGCGTGTAGAACCCAGCGATCGACCCCTGGATCTTCGAGTCGAGGTCGATGATTGTCTGTAGAGGCGTACGAAGGTGCTCGATTTTCGGCACCATATCGCACTGGTATACATAATACTAATCCACTTAGTGAGCATCTAAATAAGCCTTCCCCCGGGGTTAAGCAGTACTCACTGGTTGGATCGCCATCTTGGCCAGCTTCTGGATGAGAGTGAGCATAGTGTCAACGTCGTCATTAATGCCGCGGAGGAGAACGGTCTGTCCCACGTTGAGTTAGCAAGTCTAATTTTGCTAGTTTCGAAGGGCTACTAGTAGAATGATCGAGGAAGACGAAGAAGCCGCCCATGAGTTGTATTTTAAGGAGCCGACAACAACCCCCTACCTGAATGGCAAAAAGACCTATTCTGGCTACTGACCTGATTGCGAACAGTGACGCCTGCTTGAAGCAACTTTAGACTAGCCTTCTCCGTGATCCAAGATATCTCATTGGGATGATTAAAATGTGTATGCAACGCCATATGCTTTCCGGCCCGCCTAGCTTTGTCTGATACACGGATCAGAGCGTCTACCCACGGGTCTTGTTGATCGAGAAATCGGTGCGGCGCTACTGCCAGGCCTTTCGATGCGAATCGAAATCGCTCGATGTTTTTCATGTTAATAAGCCGGTCGCCGATCCACTCGAGGATATCTGTTGCATCTAGCGTCAGCGTATTCTCTTTGTAGATAGTCCAGCGACCTATCAGGAGTTCTAATAATTATCTTAGAGATCCTTGACTCCCAAGCATACCCGAATAGGGGGTTCTTACTCCTAAACAGGACGCAAGAGATAACAAATGGTTCTGGATGTACTCACGAGCTGGTAGATAGAAAGAATCGCCACCGGAAACGACAATGTCTTTAAGGCCATCTTGGCTTTCGATGTACGCGAAAGCCTCCTCAAGCCGTTTAGCCATAAGCTTAAACCCCGACTTTGTCTTCGAAATAGTACTTTGTCCAACTTCATAAGACCTTGTACAGAATATGCAGTAAGTTGGGCAAATGCTAATTGCTACGGCTCGTCAGCAACAGAGAAATTGGGGTAGGTGCTTGGAGTCACATTACGGAGGAACAGGGCTTTGTCGGTATACCGATGTACGATCGCATCGACCGGCGAGTCGGCCCCCTCATGTAACGAGTCAAACTTCAGCTCCGGGTGGTCCTGAATCATGATTGACTTCAATGGAATAAACTGGTTGAAAATCGGATCGTTCGCCGGGTCCTTCCAGTTAATTCTACTTAGTACGTACGGCCTATAAGGGGGTTAGTTCTGAGGGGAACTAACGCCAACGAACGTCATTTTGCTCTTTACAATACTCGGTGAAGGTACTTACGTGACCCGAACTGACATTGCGGATTTTGTCATGCCACCGGCAACGTCGCCCATAAAAGCATCTCGGCTCTGCATGCCTTCGAGTCCTTTCCTGCGAGGGACCTCATCCGGGAGTACAGCATTGAGAAACTCGTTCAGCTGCTCTTTCTTTTCGACGAAGTTCTAAAGTCCGTAGTTAGCCGGGATAGTTCTTGTGAGCATCATACTCACCTTGATCCCCCATCTCCAAGACATGAAATCGCTATGCGTGATATCTTTCCACGGCGGGAGCACACGCCAAAATTCGTCGACACTCTCTTCAGTTTCTTTTTCCTGGGCAGATTGTGGTGAAAGATACGGAGGAGCAGCCCCTGACGCGAGCGAACATCGCCGGTGAACGATAGATATGTTCCGGGCAAGATTGGACGGGGCCCCTGATACACTCCACCTCCCTCCACGACGCACAAGAGCCTTGTGACTTGGAATAAAATGAAGCATCCTGAATTAGGGTGATGTTTTTGTCTTTTAGTTAGCCGGATGGAGATTGTTGATCTTCCAATCAAGGTCAATCCTTTACATTAGCTTCCAAGGTAGTCTGATGTAATGAAGCGCGTTGCCAATAGGACAAGAGCAGTAAAAGGGATTATTACGGCAGCTACTGGCCGACTACCTGCACTAGTCAGCTCACAGATCTAATTCACCAGGTGTCTAGTTCCATCTTTCGTACCGAGTGATTGTGTCGTTCGGAAGTAGTCCCAATTCTATGCCTTGGTAGTAGGTGTCGTACACCAGTGTTAGGATTAGTAGGAGTAAGACACTGGCTCAAGCCGTATGATTCGATATCATTAAACGCAAAAGGTAGGGAGAAGAAGATGCTTGCTAGTTAACTGCTAGTCTCTCAGGACCTAATGAAACCGATAATAACGCATGGAACTTAATGAAACTCCAAGAACAACGAGATTAATTAGACCAGCGGATGGGTAAGCCCAATATATGTATAGATATATACAAATTCGCCCATAGCCTGGAATGTACCTTTGAGAAAGTAAGTCGGGAAGTTGAACCATTTCTATTCAAGGCATGTTATTCCTGTTTGTCATAGAACTGCCGTGTTGGTCCTGTGCCCACATGGTCGATCAGTAAGTAGGGAGCGCCACTCAACGTCTAGTTACATTGCCTTGATCATCGAAGCCCTCCATGTTCTCTTATATGGAAATTCCATACTAGAAGTATCGAGGAAAGCTTAGTTCGATGTAGTATTTCGCTTTCTAATCTTATCTTTCTTATACTTCTATATCAACACTGGGCAGAAGATTCGCTAAACACTCGACATGTCGTTTCGGAAGGACGCCTATACTGTTCACAGGCTGCAGAACGTGTTCGGACAGAAGCTTGCCTTTGGTCACTGCATACTCAGCTCAGGTAAGGCTAGGGGGAGGTTGGCCTAGCCGTCCTGGCTGATATTAATCGGCACTGTAGAGTTACCTTGGAAGGCCCTTAGTAGCGAGAACTATACGAATCAGCACGAGTTCTGAGTTACGACCAGCTTTGTCAAGAGGCTGGTTGGACGAATAAGTCGAAATAAAAAGAAATACAGACAGTCGGTTACTTGATGAACTTACTTAGATGTATATTTGACCAGTTGGAATGTTGGAGGTGACGTGAATGACACTTCATATTAATTATGCGTCAAGTACTCGCCGGCTGTCTTGGTGAATATGGCTTTAGGGGTCTTCCCTACGAGCCCTAAATCGCCAATGGCCGTTGATCGTCCTACATTGTAGTTCTCAGTATGTCGAGTAGCCTTATCATCTCAGTTGGAGGGATCCATTCGATGACCGTCATCTGCAGATGTTGGCTATACCTCATGTGTCATGTGCAGGAGAAACGTTGATTAACTTTCCCTATGGTGATTAGGCCCATTTTGAAAGACTAATGATGTATGTCATTCTAGAGTTGCCACTCGCCTAGGATCCCGGCAGCCGCTTCCATGGCGATCTTCAGTATGGATTTCTCTATCGTTTATGACTGTTGATTCGGTTCCGTCACTGTGGTAATATCCACTTCTCACTGGTTGGGATTAGAACTGACAGGTTCAACCGAAGCACTGAATCTATAGGCCGAGTTCAAGCAGGTCATTGCGGGGGAGCGGGATGGGCTCACATAACCTCAGTGTAAGCTTTGTGGACTTTCTGAAGAATATTATGGGTTTTCTTTTAACTTCATGCCGGACTAAGAGCTCCATATCCGGTCTAACGGGATAAACGGATCATCGGGTAGGATAATATATGCTATGTTAGGCAAACTGGCGCATGCATGGTCCTTCGTTATCCGATCGAATATAGCATTCCATATGGCCTAACTTCGTAGAGGCATCGTGTAGACAGACCCATCAGAGTCTCTAAGTGCCTGCTTGAGACTGGCGAGGAAGATCACACCATTTTCACAAAGCCTTGCTTATGCTGTTATGTATCCCCACGTTTCGGGAAGCTATTATAGAACATAAATGCACGGGGAATATAGCCGGAGTAACCAGACGACGTGGATATATCTCGTATATCACTTCTGAGCTATGGTGTCATTACCTACTGGTTAACACGGTTTATCCTCAAGTGGCAACTCGTACATATGCATCTTGCTTATCCTAGCCTGCTTTAGATCCTGGTAGTACTAACCGAGAATTCGAATATGCGCTGGCAAGTGCAGGTCGAGGCCTTGTTGGAGAGACGGTAGCCAGGCTCTGCTGCAGATGGGGAGCACATAAAAGGGGACTAGGATAGGCCAACTAATAATACTAGATATGCGGTTGTTTCTGATGAAGAAAACCCATTGATATGGGGCTGTTTGGAGCAAATGAAGAAGTACCTAGCAGACCAATGAGAAGAAAAAACTTGACCATCGGATGGTGTAATGGGGCACAGTACTTGGTGGCATTGGTAAATGAGGTTCTCGACTGAATTATATCAAGGGTTATCCTTTCAACTTTTTTCTCGGCATCCTTGCCGGCACGCACGCGCCAAGCCTAGGCTTGATCTGATTTGCTGACAGCTGTTGAGTGTTCACTCTTATTGGACAAGAATTATGCGGTTCCGGACTGTCGGGTCGGGTAGCTTTTGTTGTACCACTTGCTCAACGCATGGATTAGATTAGGTAGATATGTCAGTGACACGACATCTAAACTAAGTAAGAAAGATTCATTAGGTGGAAGTCGAACTAACATAAAGTAAGTACCTAGTATCTAGTATGTAGGCACCTAGACAATGATGCAGATCGTGGGAAACACTGGCTCATCGTCGTCAAAGCAACTCCAACTTCAAATATTTTGATGGGTAACGTTCAAGTACGTTATCGACCGCCGCTATGAATACCCAAACCCCTGCTTTTAAAAACATAGAGACACTTATTCCTAACAGAGATCGGGTTTAAAAAGATGAACGGGGAGACCAAATAGTAGAACTATAGTATTTGGAGGCTACTTGTGCTTTGTCGACTATTAATTTTTTATCGACTCCCCTCGTTATGTGCCGGCATCTGAGTGAAAAAAAAATGACGTGTGGTCCAGTAACCGAAAACCCCCAATCCTAACGGGCCGCGCCGTCTTGATCGACTTCTCGGTCTACCTAGGTAGCAATCAAGCGCCGGCACCCTTGGCCTTGTGCCACGATCCGACACTCTGGACCGGTACATTGGCGAAAAGATAATGTGCACTGTGTAGTTACTTGACTGTCGCCCTCGTCAACGTATCGATCCTAGAGTTACATCCACAACTGTCAACAAGTAGGATATCTGCTGATGGTGGCATCGAAATTGGAGTACATCTGCATGTTCACGTTGTCATGCATAGGAGTTACGTTGGCGTCTCTTCTGCAACGATGGAGAAAGCCTGCACACATTTGAGACGCATCTGACGACTAACTGGAGGAACTAAAGTGCGAGCTTGCTGCAGAAGCATTATATCCTTGTCACCATGATGGGCCGAATGATAGTCTCGAGGCGTCCCAATTAGAAGACACGGAAGCCCAGGAATTACCGTTCTAGCAGCGAAACGAGCTGGAAACCGTTGTGAAGGATGCACGATGCTACTTGCTGCTAGGTGGGGATTGATTGACGATAGTTTCCTGCGGCAGTGAAGGAAACATCAACGCGAAAACTGGGGAGAGATTCATTCCAAAATGTGTTCCGATTTGATTGGGGAAGGATCTTATCCCCTGGTCTGCTTGGTAATGGGGAAACCCTTGGCCTTCTGCTTTTCATCCATTGTTCATCCGTAATCGGTGGTTGAGATAGTGAAACAGGAATATTCAACCAACAATTTGAGGCTCTATTGGGAAGTGGACCGAGTCCCATCATCTGAGTGCGTCCAGTTCTACTTCCATCTAGTTTCCCTAGCTTGTGTCTAGTAATCGAGCAGATGGTCCACCCCATGAATAGATAAGCATTGTGTAGTCTTTCTTTTTTCATTCAACTCGATTACTCTAGGTATCACCTAACCCCTGTAAGTGGACTGCATGATTATCTTGACGTTGTTGACTCACCGTCTGACCTGGGGTCAGAAGGGAGAGGATAAGTGAAGCAAGCAACCAGCCGTAAGACAGAATACATAGCAAATAAGTCTTAGTTACTCGCTACAAGACATATTCTTGTGATATGCAGAGCGGAGAATTGTATGAGTCCAGCTTGAGCAACGGCTTAACGAAGTAATTATCAGGGGTTTCTCAATCAGGACTGAAAGCCTCAAGATGCTAACTAAAGGTATATCAAAAGTATAAGCAACTAAGAAGGCGTTTAATTTGTATCATACGGACCATTATAATGCATAGATATTGTTAGAGGAAGTCGATAAGCAAATGAAATAGACACTCGCAAGTTAGTACGAAAGAGTCTCTGGTGAGTTTGATATTGCAGGACGTTCAGTTTGTATTATACATTCTCAACGAAGACAAATACTCTCGACAATATCGCTTTATGGAGATATAAAGCTGGAATGCCTGTCCGCAGCTGCTCTTACTCTCGTGGTGTCGTATCTACGCCTTGTACTGACTGGTCTTGACTATCACAATCGCTCACACTATTGGTTCAAGGCTATCCGACGTTGTCCCCTTTCCTGTATTGAGAGTTGACCTGGTCCCGCTCTGCCACGACGGTTAGCTAGCTTTTCGAGTTATTATCCCTCGCGACGGAGCGGGTGATACATGACATATCGTATAGCTATATACTAAAGACCGCAGGAATGTCTGATGAACTCAATGTTCTAGCTAAGCAATGGACCAGTGCAATTTTAGCATCTAATCTATGTACACAATATGCCAGAGCCGTAAGAAAATAGCTAGATTAATGCCATAACTCAAACTGTACGAGTCTTGGTGAAGAAATTGTCCAGCTGAGCTGGACAGGTTTGACAAACCTCCAAGCTGCCGGTTTATGACTCCGTAGTTTTTTGTTGTTGTTGTTGTTGAACAAGACATTACGAGCTCGCCTTTGGGAGTACCTCATGCAATAATCTGCGGAAATGCTCTGGGAAGCGTGATGGACAAGATATGTTTAAAAGCTTTTATGATTCTTAAAATAACCGTCAAGACGTAAACTGGGAGACGATTTGGTGAACTTGTAAATTTTCTTGGGCCATGATAGAATTTGGAGTAAAATCGCCCGATGACTAATTTTCTGTGTTAATTTGGGAGGTGCTCGGTGTGTCCCTGAGCGAGGGTAACAATTATGAGCTTGACGAGCTACTCCTTATTGCCGAGGATGTAATAGGGGTTGGTACATATCTTGGTAAACTTACTCGTCTATACCTACGAGATAGGCGGACCACGAAGCCAATAGGGTGAACATGATCTCGTTGTTTAAGCAAGCTGCATGTCAGATCGCGCTGCGTCTAAGAATGGGAGAGCATTCTGATGGCACGTCCTAATAGCTTCGGCATGACACCTTGTCGTTCTTTGACAACCCATTTTTATGTATGGTATTTTAAACTCTGTTGGGTCCATGTTTCAGGGGTCTCTGTCATCATGACTTTCATTGTCTGGTTAACAGAGCAGGTATGCTATTAGTGACAACTTCCATTCATACTGATGTTTCGGTAACTGTTATACTGATCTATATTACAGACACGGAGGACCACAATGCTCTGATCACGTGGAAGCATTGAAATCAGAGTAGACCAAGAAACCTTGCCATCTGGGGCCTCAATGATCATTCATTATGTCGCAAACCAAAGCTGAATGGATATCCAATAGTGACTGGGATTAGGGCCACGGCAACCTAACCTGCACTAGCAATATCCGGCGGCGCTTTTCAGCTGCCACAGAAACAACATGTTTAGGGGGTATTATACAAAGAATGGCCCCCTCGCTGTTGAATAGATACTGTTTGCCAATGGACGACTCAAGTCAGACAGGCATGAAGGCGCATCTGGTAACTCGGACAGTCCTGGAAGGCCAAGGTAGTTGATGGAGGTTTGGCTTACTCGAACACCGGAGACTTCACCTCACTTGAAAGCGCATGACGCTACCAGTGTCTAGATCAATTGTCTTCAGGTTCTCTAGCTTCTGTAATCCCAAGGACTACGTACTCGCTAGAACGCGAATAGCGCTCTGCCCCGTACCTAGGGCCTAATGGACGTACTGGGAGATCTGGTAAATTAGAAGGCGGAAGATTTTTAATTTTGTAATGTGCTGCAAGACAGCCGTTAGTACACATGGCACAGCTACTAGGTAGGATAGGTGAAGGAGATACCCAAGGTAATCCTCCTTTATGCTACCAATGGCCCATAGCTCACCCACTTCGGCCCGGGTGCCAACAATCTTGACGCGAACCTGGGTGCCGACCTCAATAGTGGTGTCCTCGTTGTTGGTGAACTGGGGAGGCGTGGCATTGGGATCCCACTTCACTTCTTGCGGAATCAACTTGACAAAGCGGGTGAGCTCAGATTCCATGCACTAGTTCTAAGAGAAATACTTACATGGGTTGAAACGAAGATGCGAAGGGGACCAGCCTCGGCAAAGAAGCCATGCTGGTTAACAGAGACAACCACGGCGTCGGTCTGTACTTATTCAGCACAGGCAGCGAATTTAGACCTGGTCGATTATCGATCTTACCGTTTCGCCCTTGAAGGGTCTCCAGACAACAGCACGGTAGCCAACGGTGAACTCGGCAAGCCCACTCCCCGGAAGTATACGCCCCTCAGAAATATCAAATGTGTCCATGATCGAAATGATATAATAACTTCCTGTACATGTTCCCTCGACATCCTTCAGAAGTTTGCCAGTGACGAGTTCATGCATGTTCTTGCCGAAGTACGAAGGATGTAGAGTAACCCTGCGCTCGAGGTTGTAGAGGAAAAACATGTTGAAGATTATGTTGGTAGGTTCTATCGCCGAAATCGAGGATCGTTTACGTAGCTTAGGATGGAGTAGCTTCTCGGCGAAGGGATAAAGAAGCTGCTCTGGGGGACGCAATCGATCGCGGGTAGATGGTCACGGAATGGGGATGGGGAGGAAAGGCCGAAGTGGTGGATTATGGAGCCGTGAAGAGAAAGTCAAAAGCCAGGGGGTATCATAAACAGTGAAGAAATACAAAGAACGAATGAAGACGAGAAGCTGGCGACGATGTTGGCGGTGATGTGTGGTTGAAAGGATGGATGAATAGGTAGATAGATGGCACAATCAACGAATTCGGTCGCAGCTTTGACCAAGATTTGAAAGGATGACAAGGCTCACTCACGGCAGTGCTGCATGCCTACTACACTAGTAAAGTAGGTAGGCTTGGCCAAGGTCTATTATATAGTGGGTCTCCTATGTACAGGCTACAAGGAATGTTGCGCAGTAGTGCGGACAACATGCTGTAGCTAGTACACCACTAAACAACTTAGGTTAGATTTGTACCTAGTTACATGTAGGTAGGGTACATATGTATGTATGTATGCACAGACTATTCCTGCATTACATAATCTACTTAAGGAGTCTAAACCACTTGTGTTAATAAATATACATATTATACCTATCCTACCTCTTACCTCACCATTTTATGATATTCTTCTAATACATACTCGTTAAAGACGTTGAGTTGACTCGACCTTGGTTTCCAACAGACTCTTCTCTTGGCCCATACTACTCGATCAATGGCCCTCAACCTTGAAAAGCAACTTACCTTCGTGAGTCCGGTCCATCGTCGCCGACATGCCCAACACTTACAGTGGCTCATTAGTATGGCGCATATCACCATAATTCGATCAACATCGCCATTCATATGGCCTGTGTCCCTTTGATTTTACTTACCGGTTTTACCATAGTATGTTAAGCCCGTTCATCTATCCTTCTCGACTGTCGTTGACAAGACATGCCGCCATCGTCCTAGGCCGCGAATACAGGTACACTCATCCCCTTACCGAAGATCCTCACGATACCCCATCTCGATCTCAACCTTGGCACCTTAGCAGCATTCACATGGGGTGCTTTATATGTTCTTCTTGAACCTGTCGCCGGAACCATATTGGCCCTAATTTGTCTTGGGGCCGCCGCAGTCTCTAATACCCTCCTGTCTCGAAACCCGGCCTTGACCAACCAAGTTGCCATAACTGTCCATGTTGTATGCTGGCTGCTTCAGTTCCTGGGCCACGGGGTCTTCGAGCGTCGCGCGCCAGCTTTATTGGATAATCTAGTCCAGGCGGTATTCCTCGCACCATTGTTCGTCTGGCTTGAGCTATTGTTTAAATTTGGATACAGGCGGGAGTTGCAGCATCGCGTGGAGAAAGCCGTCCAAGCCGAAATCGACAAATTCAGAAAACAGAATGCCAGCGATACTGTGAAGAATGGAAAGACTCAATAAGCCCAAGAGTGGGAGGTTAAGACTCGCACTTTATTGGCAATCCTCACTGCGCGGTGGGTGGGAACCCATTTCCAGTGTCACACTTCGACCATCAAAAGAGGATGGATGCATTGCGAGCGATAGCGGGCTCAAATTCATCAAGCCGTTACGGTGGCTAGGCACCCAGTGAACTCCCGAAGAACTTTGAGCAGACGTTCAAGCAGCCTCAACTATAGCCTAAAGGTTACGGTGTGATAGAAAAGCGATCTTTGGCTTACAACCCGCTAGTTGTTTCGCTTGGTTCCGTATATATACCTCAAATCCGACGACATGGAAAGGCGCTACTATGTAGGTAATACAATCCAAGCGTAACAACCGTATTACTGTAATTTATATGGGTCACAGTCATACACCTTCACTTCCTATGTCGGGTAATAATGGTCTGGCGAATTTTCCCATTCTATTAGTCTATATTATCATTAAGAAGGTTGACCTACCTATAGTACCATACCAATCGCTTTGTCGGGCCCCCGATCTCCAGTATACAAATATGACTACTCATACAGTAACTTACCCAGATTGCAGATACAAGGGGAGACAGAACAAATGCTTACTATTGACTACCGTACAGCTGCTGGTCTTTCTGAGTCAGCCTTTTCGAAGCTGTACAGACGAAACTCAGATCCGAGCCTTCATCAGACATAGGACTATGTGGTGACTCTATGCCTATAGCTTTACCGAGCCTTGCTAGTGATGCCGTCTTCGGGTTCTCATGGGTATAGTAGCGACCTTTAGGCGTAGGCTTAGGACGCGTCGAACTCTGATGGGCCATTCTCGTTATCTTCTGGGCATCTGGCTTATTCGAGGCGAAGCTAAGGGCGTTCAGGTACACCTGGTACTCGGGTAAGGGGATCTCGGGAAAGTTGGGGCGTGGAACACTGATATTATAAACACGCCCAATTTTATGCCGAAGCCGTGGGTGTTCACTGGCGGGTATCGGCTGAATATTGTCACCACGCCGTAATGCATGTGGTGGAAGTGGAGGTAATTCCGATTTATCACGCGCGAATCTTCCACGATATCGGTACGTTGGAGCGGGTTCGACTGGCCTGTTGAGAGACCGAGAGCTGCCGAACATCGGATTCCTACCGACACCGTCGCTACTGCATTCGTAGGCCCCTCTCGAATGCCCCTCGCGCGTTTTATCCGTACTTCTCTTAGATGTATCAGATGAATATTGGCAGGTGGATGGCTTGTGCGGTCGAGAAGGGCACACCGGTGGCGCCTCTGAAGCGCCCCGGCAGTAAGCCTCCCGCCTCGCCATAGCCTCAGGATGATGGTACAATTCAGGAATCCAAACGCTGGGCTTCGAGTTGATCGTTTCGCTGTTCCTTCGTTTGTGGCCACGGTGACGCCTCTCTGGCTTTTCGCGTAACTCTCTCGCCGGAGCTTTGCATTCCTTGCGATTCTCGTCACGTCGCCGGCCGAAATTCTCTTCAACGACTGGTCTTTGGACTCGGAGGGCACCATCACCAATATGTCTAACTCCCAGTCGCTCGTTCCTAATTATACAAGCTTGGCAGAACGGCCTCGGATCTGAATAATGTGGTACGATTCTGCCACAATTTTTTCGGTTCTTGACCTCGTTGTTGTTGAATAGACAGCTAAAGAGGCCATTTACCGAGACCCGTTGCTTGTGATATGTCGGACAATTAATAAGCTTTGTGTGAACGTGGCGACATTCTGTATATTCCTGATGGTGTTTGATGCACATGCTAGTGGATTCGAATCTCCCGATGAGATCCTGCCTCAAGCTCCTACCTCAAGCTATCGTTGTGAAGGCTATCCAGCGCCTTGTCAAGGGAGATCTCCACTCTGACGAGTCCAAAGTTGTTCAACCACTGCTGATCTGCGCCAGAATGGATATTGGTGATCTTGTTACATCTATAGATGTAAGATGCGAAGCTCGCGCTATTAAGTGCCTTGCGATACTCCCCCCCCTTTTCAATAGCGTTTCGAGAAAGAACCATGTTTCGAAAAGGCAGGCTCTTGAGCGGAATGCATCCTTGTTTGGCTTTCTTTGACTTCATTTCTGCCTACAGCCTGCACAGATACAACATTAGCCTCAGACAAAGAGACATGCAAGGAGCACTTTCTTGCATATTGAGCCACGAGATGGCTCTTGTCGCCTTACATGCGCGGAAACATGTCGATCTTGTTGCCCCCGAATAAAATGGTCTTGTCATGGAACAATGGAGAAGCTGATCGAGATTTATAATTAGTGAACGTCTTGCTGCCCAAGTCCTTTGGAACTGCCAGCCACATCTCTATAGTCAGAAGAAATTTGGTCCTTTTGTTCTCCAAGGCTACCCGTCCTAACGCAATAATGACGTTCCTTGATATCTTCAAGCCTTCTGGCATCTTCAGTAGGTTCCGAAAGGCAAAGGGTCGGCAAGCGCAAAACGAGAACCCAAGCCAATCCACGACTTTTGCACCCCATTACAAAGGACAGATCGAAGCAGGAATCTTAGAAGGTCATATAGACATTCAAGATACAGCACAACGGTCTTCCCCTTGGATTATTAGGCCGGCACGAAATGGATTCAGCAGAGTTCAAAGAGGTTATGAAGAAAGGTATAAAAGATTACCGGGAACTCGACGGGGCTCTTACGTTCAGGATGATCGATATCGCATTGAAACAGTACCAGTCTATCCCGATTTCCTCTGTGATGCTCGGGACTCTTATGAATTCGAGTCCATCCTCGCTGCTCGAGGTCAGCGGTCTCACAGCCCATACCGACGCGACAACTCCATCGACGATGTAACGTCCGGGTTTGGGAGAATTCCTTCGCCATCTTCAAATAAGACCTGTGTCAAGTTTCCGTGGCGGAAAAAGAACGTTCAAACATCAACTGAGAACAGACTCCCGGATAGTCATAGTTCTAGGTGCATGACCAACTCTCAGGATCTTGAGACTAGTTTCACGGATTTCTCTTTTGGCCCTCGAAATAATTCCTTCGAAATCATCTGGAACCCGTACGAGTATGTCCCTTACACTATCAACGGCCAAGCCGGCCATCCTGACGCTGCCGTATGTCAAGGCCCTCTGAACATGTCTCGGTCGTTTGGAGACCCCCGGCTAGCATGCAAACCTGATGACTGCGAATCCGTATCGAGTCTCGAATGTGGAGATTACGAAGGGATCAACTTCTGGCTAGACGGCCGTCGACACTCCCGACGTTCTAGTCTCGAAGTATTTCCCTCACACTTTTCTTTCTCAGATGAAAGTGATGAAGCGGAAGCTCTTGAAAACTAGACTTACGTCGTAGACGGGGCGTTAGTCCCGGTTTCGCTAAAGCAACCGCTTAGATACATCTTGAGTATCACGACATCATTGAACGATACGCGATATGTATGTTCAAGATTCCTTGTTGGTATTGGCTCTCCAAAACTTCTCCCGGCGATTGGATATCATTTCTTTGCTTGGTAAACCCGGCGTTAATCTGCATTTATCTGCCCTTGCTTTAACCTTCTTTGCATATAGACTATAGACACACTCTTTAGCATATTCTGAATGCAACCAATTGTATACTTACATGACAGGTCACATTACGAGTGGTGGAAACTGGGCTACACGGTGATAACTCGAGATGAACACTGCTAGAAACGTCCGCTGAGGCGGGGAATTAATAGTCATATAAACAACAAGTACTAACACTATCAGGCAGCAAGTAAGATGATCTAGTCATGATCTTATTCCAGTAGAGAGAATTAATCAATCCGACTCAAAAGTGTGCCCTAGATATGAAGGTCAACAGCCTGGTGGGAGGAGTTGATTGAATGAAGGAGGTATGGTTAGATGTCCCACAAATAATCATTTGTATATCAAAGGAACTAAACTTGGGCTTAAGGCATCTGGCACCTCGAGATGTGACAGCAGTCACTTTGTTTGTCTCGAAAGCATAATGAAACCACACTCGGAAATCTGGGCCGATGCCTTTCTCTACGATGCTTTATGTACATCGCTTCTCTCGTTTTGATCCTACAACCACTACTCCCGCTACCTAAAGAACATATACGTATCGCTATTAAACCTGGCAAAACGAATAGTTCTAATGTTGTCTACTTATAGGCCTAGGCTTTGATCCTAGCGTAGGGTTATTATTCCAACACCTTGAAGGGTATTTTGTGCCGACTTGACTGTCGATATTATCACCTTATCGCCTCGGTTAAATCCGCCTTTGATCTGCCTTACTGGACATCGCCTCTAATGTACGATGATTGTTCGCAGAGTGAAGTTGCCTAGATGGTCGATAATGTAATTGGACTCAGCTGCGGCTCAAAGAGGTGTCGCTGAAAAGGGTGAAGATCAACTCGAGGGTTCTCCAATGAATTTTACAACAATGGTTTCAGCTGAGGGGCGACCGAGTCACTGGGTCTGTAAGGGAATAATTAAGAAATCTAGACCGATCTAGCGTGGTAGCTAACGTTATGTCATCGCCTGCTTCTTATTGTGTGTTCACGGTAAGTATGTATAACGACAAGCGCTCATCTTTTGCAGTATGTACAATACTATATGTAGTCCAGAGGAAGCCTAAAGTGATACATGGATAGCTATTATATACGGCTACAGCATGTTATCAATACCACGCTGGAGATACTTGAGTGATACCTATGAAGTATGCATTAAAATAAGTCAAGGAATGTCCCTACGGGTCACTGGTCTTAGGATCTTATGGTCGAGTGTAATGTACTCGAATTGCTAATTAGATTCTTATTGTACATGTATCAATATTTTTTTTTTATCTATTTATTTATTTTATTTAAAAAATTTTATTTGCAAAACACATACCTACGTACATGTCTGCCTATCGGAAATGACCCTTGAGCAAATCCACTCTATGGCCGGCTTGTGCAGGCACAAACCAACTTTCTAATCCTGTTACCCCTGACTATTTTTGTGCAGGTCCCCAAGCCCACCAAGCACAAAGCACCAAGCACCAAGCATCAAGCACCAAGTTCTCGATTACCTATGTAGGTAGTAGTAGTGCCGCCTCCGTATAATATCGTACATACACACACACATACGTACATACGTACATACGTACATGATGATGAATACATACCCACCGGAAAGCATTGGAGCTTCAGGTTGACAGGTGCTCGTCTATATACTGGCACATACTGACATACATATAGTAGATGTGTATTCTTGGCAGCTCGTGAACCGTCTACCATGCAGCTTTCCTTTTCCTCTCGCACTAGCAGTATCTCATGAATCCCTGGCAATGCCTGGCAATCCCTGACAATCGGCGGGATGACGTCGAGCTTCAGCTTTCCTACAGCCAAGCCTTTTCTGCCATCGACACCTTACCCTTTTCTGACGTGACCGTCGTCATGTCCACTCGCTGGGGGCCGCTACGCTGATAGAAGTGCCGCCGTCCATTCACACCGCCGAGTGCCAGTTGATCTGGCGACAACTCACTCTCTTTATTCCAGACCAGCATCGTGTCCGTTATGGACTGGACAGGGTTTCTCAGCACGCGGAGAGGACTCGCAGCGCTTGCGGGTGCCGGGCGCGTGTACTGCAATTATCGCGATAGTATGCGGTTGTTCATGGGCCGGTTTAATAAGCATTTTGAGACGCTTACATACTGCTAACCTGAGCTGCAACCCTCTTCCGGCCCTGAGCACTGAGGTTATTTATTAGTCGACTATTGAAAGGCCCTTGCAAGTGCCAGCCACATGCTCAATTGCTCCCACCTGCGGCCCACACAGCTCGTTCGCCTTGAGCCAGCGCCGTTGCATCGGTTGTCTCCAAAAGAAAAACCGTAGCGGCTCAGATGATCTGGGAAGTCGCGTGAACAGCAAGTCTGCGAGACGAAGCTTCACTGCATCGACAGCGCTGTCTTGTAGACTACCGACAGGCCCGGCCCCAGCAAGAAACAGAAATAGAGAGAGAATAGAGAGAGTCGAATGTAGGTAATAAGCCCTGTATTCCCCTTCTTCTGTAAGGCGGCCAGCGGAGTCGGGCATTGCTCCGTGAGAACCGCCTCCCACAGTCATCAAAACATTTGAATTTTGCTTGTTCTCGCCCAAAGTCTCCAAAATACACAACTTCTATTGATTTCAGCCCTCGTGCCATTCTGACGGATTTGCCCTTTTGCATGATTTTTGCCGGTAGAGCACTCGATATGATCCAGGTTGGACTGCCCTTACCACGTTAGCCTCTCCGGCCCTTGAGATTCCCGCTTGTCTAAGCATTGCGATCCGGCCACCACCCTTCACATCCAGTCCGACTGGCAGGTATATCGCGTCTGATCTGTTTCCGTTTCCTTTCGCCCTCCCAGATACGCATCTTTCTAAGAGATGGGCGTGTTTGGACGCAGCTGTAGCATTGGTTTCCTGTCATCTGTCATGTGCCCAGTCAATAGGAAAGCCTTGCCGATCTCTACCTCGAGCTGGAGGCTCTTCCTCGACTCCTACCTAACTACGTTCCCAGCAGTCGGTTGGTAATAGAGGATGAATACCGAGGGCACTTCGAACACTTCGAGTTCTGCTGGTCCGGCGACGCCCACCAACAGCAGAAAGGAGCGGGGCGCTATTGCTGCTCAGGTATCTATCTATTTTATCATCTCTCCTTTAGTTGCCGGCTTCTAACTGTCCTTGCAGGCTTGTGAATCTTGCAGGGCGCGTAAGCAGAGGTGCAGCGAGGAACGGCCAAAATGTGCTACCTGCCAAAGGATGAATTGTGAGGACGATCATCCATGAGAATGCTGTCGCGTGTCCCTCTGTGCTGACTTTGTCAAGTGGAATGCAAGTATCGAGAGCCTCAACCAACAAAGTATGTGTCCCGATTAGAGAGTGCATCGTTTATACCCAGCGCATTCGACGGAAAATCCGAATAGCTAGATTCCTGGACCACGACTGCGTATAAACTGACGACTTGCAGGAAAGACAAGACCCTGGTTGAGATATTAGAACGCCTCAAGAGTCTTGAAGGAAAAGTGGACAACCTCAATGTTCGAGGTGCTTTTCCTCTGTCTATTTACGGCCCTATACAATCCAATCCTTCCCACACCCCTCTAACCCTGGATGCTGGTCGTTCGAGCTCGTGGTCTACGTCGAACGTTCATCTTTCCGGCCCAACTATCTCATCAGAAGCACCTCGAGAGGTCCAATATGTCTCTGCTACTCACAAAATGCTATCCTGGCCTGTATTGCAGCAAATGCTAGGGAACACGCCGCATAAGCCTCCTAAACCTGATGCAGGAGGTGTCGCCATGTTGTTCGGTTCGCAAGGTCGGACAATGTCTCTGCCTACAGACAATTACGAGCCCCCAACTGTCAGTAGTGAGGGACCAGCTTTATCCTTGCCAGTTTCTCGATCGACTGAGGCTGACAGAGGACGAGCAAACGTACTGAACATGAGCTGGGAAACCATGCAGCGCCTTACTAAATCATATTTTGAAACGTTTAACTTGATGTACCCCATTATAGATCGACACGCCTTTCAATCAGACATCTTGCCTGCAATTGCAGGCCACGGTTTAGATAAGAGTAGCACATCGGCCTTAGCCTGCTTGATATTCGCGCTGGGTGAAGTCGCCATTAGTGGTGTACAGGGAGCTCCTATTGTAGTAAGTCGACTTGTTGAGCCTGTTATCTCTTTATCCCAATTAGTTGCAGTGATGGGTGATACTTTTCGGCGCATCCGGCAACTTTATGATCATCGGTGTTGAACATAACTTGCTGACCCGGAATTCATAGGTACGAAAAGGTCGTCCGAGCGGTATTAAAGGAGGAAGTGCAGAAAGACCACCTGGATTATCGTTTTTCAATGAAGCCAGAAAGCGCATGGGCTTCAATCTGACTGAGTGTAGCTTGGAGAATGTACAGGTGTTTGCGTTGGCAGCGTGAGTCTATCCTGCTACAGTTCGAAATGTTGCTAATTTGCCTTCCCCCAGCCTATACTACCAAACATGCTGCTGCCATATGGTAAGTCTGAGAAGTCACAACGAGAACGCTTGCTTTCTTTGATACTGATTGACGTAGGAGTTCTGGCGTATGACAATATCAGCATCGTTAGCATGCCAAGCCCTATTGACTAGGTGTGTGTTCCGCGGTAGATGCATTTGGGCGCTACTAACATACTTACAGTAATCCGGAAGAATTGAGTACTCATCGAGGCGACTTGATTCGGAGAGCCTTCTGGCACTGCTCTAGTAAGTAGTATTCTAGGTCGTTGAGTAACCCTAGTATTGTGATTCACGAGCACGAATTCACTATGAATATATTCGGGGGTCCTTAACTCCCGAAATATGTTTTAGAACTCGCAATGCCTCGCCCAACTATCTGTAATGAACAAATACTGACTCTGGATTCTACAGTCATGGAAACGTATGGTACTGGTTGCTTCCAAACCTACCATAAGTCTAACTAATTAGTTGCAGGTGTCTGAATCTAGAGCTAAACATTCCTTTGACCGGGCTGGACAAGTTGGAAGAATTAGTGGGATTGCCTGATTTCAGTGATTCATTTTCAGAAGAGGATTATATCGGAAACCAGGCTTCCCATTTTCAGGAACATTTTGCTTCCCAGATAGTTCTTCGGCGACTGTCTGTGGAATTCAATACTACGTTGACTAATGGTAAGCCTGAACCCCGAAAGCTCTATTATAGGGTGCTTCTATGTGCCGAGCATATATGGTTGAACCCTAGCAACGGGAGATCTACAGTTTCTATTATTACTATTTTTCACATCTCATAGAGTAAGTTACTAACTATGCAAAGCTTTCGGCCTTACCCCTGTCCCTCAGGTTGAGCCATCAATGGCCCCGGCCGCGATCACGATGAAGCAATTGGCCGCACAGCTGGATCAATGGAGGGAATTGTTGCCTGTGTACTTACGCTGGCACGAGGAGCAGCCGGGTGCTTTCTCGAGCCAGACCCAAGGTCTCTATGTCAACCAGTCGATGTATCCACCTCCTGTGCCGGATTTCCACACAAATTTCATGTTCACGGCAGACCTGGACACGCCCCCTGTGAGCTACCCTTATGCGGTAGACATACAGACCGCGAGCCTCAGGACACGATATTACTACGTTAAATATCTTCTTTATCGGCCTTTCATATTCAAAGCGCTGCATCACCCGGAACAAATGACACGCGATGACGCAGATGGTGTTGTGGAATGCCTTAAAGTGATTTTGAAATGGCCGATCGCCATGTCGCCAACTTGCTTCCAGAAGCGATTAGTTCCATGCATGTTCTTCTGGTCGCAGAACCTATTCGGTATCCTTCTAGGTAGGTAGAAGACCACACTTGCGACTAGCAAAGTCATCCCCCGAGTTCTACTTTGTTGTACGGCGACTGACCTGTCCGCAGTAAGTAACATTGGTTCCATTGGTCCTCGTACAGGCTCAACCGTGCGGCATGGAGAAATATTTTGTGTTTTCTACAGAGTAGGTCGTCAGGTCTTGGGACGGATTGCTAAATACATAACAGATCCTGCATCTCACGCAGCAGGTACCAATCCTGATACGGATACGAACAACGTTAATGGGGGATGTGTTTGACCAGGACGCCAGAGATACGGTGATGCTGTATATTGACTGGATACGAGATCTTAAGGACATCGATCCCACGGCTTTCTGGTGTTGGCAGGTCCTGAAAGGTGTCTACCCTCTCGAGGACGATTCCTGATACCTTAGTTTTCCTTCATTTTGTCAACGGGGACGCACGAAGTTTGGAATAGCCTTACAGGGTTGGATCCTTGAGATACGGGGAATTGGCGCTAGGAGCTTGCGGATGAGATTGCTATTATTTTTTTAAGGAGATCTGCATTGCTAGCGAAGGTTAAGCCCGTCTAGTTACAAGCATATAGAGAAATGCCTCCATGTTAAACCTATCATAATAGCGATCTGCTGTTCAATGCCAAAGCCGTGAAAACTCCAGGCGGCACCTTTTTTTCTTTCTTTCTCCTAAACAGCAAATCTCACCTACATCACATCACCATCGTTGGTTTTCAATAGACTAATCAATAGACTAACCGTGCAATTTCGCCGCACAGTTGCTAAACACGGTGTCGAGCTGACTTCTTATGCATTGCACTCGATGGAAATGGATGCATAGTGTTGATGGTTATAGAGTTTCCGGTATTCTCGGTCCAATCCCATGTAGGCTATTAGAAACGGACACCGTGGATGAACTACTAGCCACCTTGCCCCTTGAACAACTATGTCAATAGATCGCTGTATTGTATTGGTGTATGTTGTCGTATGAAAAACATGGGCACTTAACTATGAGTTGGACAAGATAGTCACGAGTGTCGGTCAATGTTCGTGAGCCCACAAGACCTGTTGGGGAAAAGATTCGGAGCTCATCGTTGAAGCGCCTTAATTGGTCATGAATTATATGAAGGACGGAGAAGGGATATGAGCACATGACCAGCTCAGCCATTTGTTCAACGGGCAATGGAGCCGATGGATGCACACAGAGATCCTAGCGGGGGCGGATGGAGCTTCGACGTCGCTGAATAAAGCCATATGTTCTCCCAAGACCTCTGCACAACCGGAAATCCAGATGATAACCCACAGCCTCTAGATCTAAGGAGAAGCACACTTGTGGTTGGTAGGAAGAAAGTACAATAGGTAGGAAGTCAAGTGTCACAATATCATGGCTAATTGCTAATGCAAGGAGGTCATCACTGTGAATCCTGAAGATACGGAAGAAAGAACATACCTACATCAAATTCCGGGGGCGTTTCAATAGCGAGTATCTCTAGACTTCAATCTGACGTTGATGCTGGCGACGAGGGCCGTTGAAGCGCTACGATATTCAACAAGAAATATTAAATAAGGGGAGAGCAGAGAGGGAAAGGGGGCGGGAAAGGGGGCGGGAAAGGGGGGTTAAGCTAGCAGGCTAGGTATTGAAGCATGTGACTGGCACATAGTGGAGTACAGTACATTGCGGATTACCTAGGTGGGTTAGGCCAGCTGGCAGGGCACATACTTACATATACGTACATATGCCGGGTACGTGTACCTGTTAAAGGTGGACGGCGCACAAAAGACACAGACTGGAGTACTGGGCACAACCTTATTCTTATTCTGGAGAGAAGCCTTACCCTAGGTATGTCCTGGGTATGTACCTTGACTACCTACCCAAGGTACCTGGTCCATGATAGCCGGAAGTGGTTTTTCCGTCCTGACTTCAACGCCCGAGGTGAGATGAGATGGTCCTTCTCCCTCCCGTCCTTGACACAAGCAGCCATCCGATCAATACAGGGTATGAAGCAAAAAGCCCAGCCGAAAAAAGCGTCCATTCACACAAATTCAGCACCTAGGTAGAACAGCATGTCTGCTGCGTCTGGGGAACGTCAAGCTGCATGGCTCGGAGCCTGTAAGCAAGAAACCTTTGCGTGCATTGGAGTCTTCCCGGGAGTATGGCCAGCAGGTGGTGTGCGTCTCCGCACCTTGCATGATGAAACAGAAATCTTGCGCCAACTTGCTTCAAGCCAAAAGGCTTGGGACTTCTCGGCTTGATGATCATGTCGATATTTCGAAATGCGCCATATCTGGTGAGTAATAGCGCTGTATTGCAACACCATAATGCCGCCTGAAGATGAAACGCAATGTGGAAATACAGAAACTCTAGTCCCAGTACACACCTTCATACATACATACATACGTGTATGGACATACATCGCACATGGCACGTAGAGACTGAATCGGAAAAGTAGTTAAGTATCTGGCACCTTGCCCACTACTACCCATCTCTTGCCCGCCAGATACTGTCGATGTTGCGTACGTGTACTACTACATAACTAGCCTTATGTACGCTCGGACGAACAACACCAAGGTGTGCTCTGGCCATGGGATCGAAGCCAGGGATCGAAGCCATCGCGACGACGATAGTGTCCAGCCTTCCCCGCATTTGCCATGTCACAGGGGTTGTCGAGCCGACGCTAAGGCTGTGGAGGTGCTGCTCGATACAACGGCTACAAGGTGAGCCTATATGCCTGTAGTTATCGCATGCTATAAGGTCTTTATTAAGGGCGTCAGCTACGTGCTCGTTGCCTCTTCTGCTTATCTTGCTCCCTGTGTGGTCGCACTGTAGATGGTGGTCAACGGCATGGCTTCGTGCCGGGTGTTACTTGGTCCTCGAGCTTTTCTCCATGCCTCGATACTCGGCCAGATGTGACAGACCGCCTACTAAAATGGACTTGCCTATCGCTATGGAATAGGAATAAATGATACACTACTTCTCATCGCGTTTCCGTACTGCTGTCCCCCCCCCCCTTCCCCCCTTTCTCTATCAACCTCCCTTACCCGGTATTCAGAGAACTGAGGGTCTGAGGGTTTTCCAGCAATGCAGGTTTCCGATTCCCATCCTGTCTGCCGCGATCTCCACATCCCGTCGAACTTCGGATGCGGGCCGATAGCCTCATTGTGTGGAGCTAGCAGGCTAGTTCTCTATAAGTACGAGGGCGTGCTACAAGAGCCAGGACGGCGGTACAAGACCAATGCGTAGCCCGATGGAGACGGACGGGTTGGCTCTTGGCTGCTTATGCCACACACCTTTGTTCGAGTGGGAAAGGGTGGGTGATAGCGACAGACTTGCAGACTACTCAGCAAACATGTTGCGTTTACATCCGGTGCCTCTTCGCTCATTGGTTACGGACGGCCGTGTCCAATATAGAGACCTCCTATCCCTTGCTTGCTCAGCCAAGGGCCCGCCTTGACACCATCTTCCCTGCTCTTTGAGGTGCGGCTTGGGCCGAGGGCCATGGCGCGTTTCTGCATTGACTGGCCATTGCCATCACAGAAGAATGTACGAATAAGATGGTGAAATAGGGCCTACGCGCCGATATACCCGGATCTCTATGAGTGGACCTTCGTATATACCGAGAGCTCAACCAACATTTGACAGCGCTTATCATGCCGTGGCAATGAATTATCTCGCTAGATATAATCAGATGGTATATATTGCGGCTGTACTATACGCTCCATCATACTCTCGACTTTGGTCATGGCCAGTAGAAAATCCCCCGGCCGCGCAAGGACCAATGCGGCATTGATACATATTTCACTCCACCACCTCAAATTTACGTAGCACTACCTAAAGGTCGAGGCTGCAGTGAGGTGGACCAACATTCAGACAGCTCATCGTGTCAGATATTAGGCAAAAACACGAAAGATGATGGCCGATGACGGTGTCCAGGCTCCCGCCCATGCTCGACTCGCGAGCTGGTGTGCTAACTCGGCCACTTGGATAACACCAAACATAGATCATAAGAACAAAACAAAAAAAAAAAAAAAAGCTGCACGTGTGCTATAGCACGTAAGACATATAATATTAGACCATTCTTCCCCAACGCCCTCCCATGGGATGGATATGATGATCAATCTACAGAACGCAGTACCGCCGATAATGCTGTGTATCTAGTGACACCCCAACGTTGACGACGCCCATGTCGAAGGCCGCCCGAATCGTAATTGAAACTTGAAAACCGTATGCTGTACAGTAATTATCGCCAAGATTATATTATTCCTGTCCAATGAACGCCTTGCTATCTGCATGGACTCGTGGAAACCGCGCGCCCCCCGAAATTTTTCTGGCCTTATCATCTCCGTAGTAGGAAGCCTTCCTCCTTTCTATTAGTCCTTTCGCTCTTGTAGGATGCCATACTATGACACCACGTAGAATATATGTTTAAGGCACGATCGTCATCAAGGCCTACTAGCCACCCAGCATAGAGAGGTCCCATCACCACAAGACGGGGTATCGTGTACAAGAGACCGCCACCCCCTCCTTCCGAACGCCTTGCCGTGGTAATTAAATCAGAGCTAAGAGAATGGGGAGTTTCTCGAGGACCCGAGGAGGCTTGCGAAAATCCACAGCCAAAAAGTACATGGTACTTCCTGGGATGGCCGCCGAGTAATATATATCTTGGTCATAGGTTTTTTTGATAGAATCGAGGGGATGGCCCGTGAAGTGTTGAGGATATTAGTTGAATTTTGTGAGACTAAACCGAACAATGCCGAGTTTCTTAACCGCATAGTGGACACTGGCCGGGCTGGACGATATAGCGTTCATGCGGGCCATTTGGACACGAGCGGTTGCGGTTACCGTCCATGGAGGTGCGGAAGAAGTGTGCGCCTGGGTCCAGACATGACGTATAGATATAGTAGTTTTTAGTAAAGTCACACATGGTGATATTAAGAAGTTGATATAGATGCTTGTGTACGTGATAGCACCTGGGCTGAGTCCGGAGGTCAGTAAGCAAGGCTAGCGTCACGGAATCATGTTTCGTTTGTACATACCTCTCACTGGAGTTTCTCTGAATGAAGTGATTATAGGTCTCAAAGATGTGAGTTCAGGATGCAATGAGCATCAAACCTGTAGTAGCAAGAAGTTGTCCAAGTAGAGTTTCAAGACAGCTCTAGGATGAGATGGTGACGGCATGTCTAGCTTATATATAAAGGTGGAGTTGTGCAGGGTCAAGCTACTTTCCAGAAGCATCAAAGTCGCACAAGCTACCCTGTATCTTAGGAGATAGGCAAATAAATAATAAAATTTAAGGTGTGGTCAGCCTGGTCCCTGTACGCAGTACGCGCTCGTGTGCGTAGTGGGATGTAAGTCGCAATTTAGGCATATGGTGAAGTAGGCTCACAACGTTCAGTGGGACGTCAAATGAGGTCAGTACACAGATAGACAGATGAAAAGACAACCGGGGGGGAGGGAAAGGGTTTAAGAAAAAAAAAAAAAAAAAAAAGGAGCCTTTGATATTTGAAGGGTCCACGAGGAGACATGGATTAACACGGATTCTACCTACCCATGCCTAAGAGCACTGACGGACAACAGTTCTACAATACGTCTCGAAACCACATTCGGTATGGATTCGGTATGACGGTCAATGTGAGGCACGACTGATGAGCCCAGTCGACAGAAAGCAGAGAAACGCCTGTGTGAGAGAATGTGTGTGAGTATGATGTGATAGGACAGGCCTAAGCACTTTTGGCTCCATCAAACGATCGATGAAGCATGGTTGGGCTTTGCCCAGACCAGGAACAGTAATGCCCGCTGGGATGTATCCCTGGGCGGGGAAAAAAGAATAAGGAAAAAAGAGTGTGAAAGGTCCAGGAAGGGTATAGCATTCATACATCGACATAGGTCTATCGAAACCCAAGCAAGAAGAGGACACTTTCGTTATGTACAACATCATGTTAGCCCGCCAGTGGGAGAGCAAGGCAAAAAAAGAAAGACGAGGTTACATGCAAAGATGTACATACATACATATGCGTACGATCGGGCGAGAACCGAACAGGGGGCCAGGGGGGAGGGCCTGGTGCAGCAATACCGAGGTCGACCTCGTCAAGGCATGATGCAAGGTAAATCCCAATCCATTCTTTCTTTCGTAAGGACGGTTTAGAAGCCATTGTGATCGGTCCCACTGTGCGCCGTGTGACGAGACGACGAGACGACGAGACTGGCCAGGTGAGGTTTTCTTTAAGCGAGCACCAAGAAACTGTGGACGCTCCAGCACTGCGGCTCGAACTAAAACGGAGCGAATGACTGGCAGAGCTAGTTAATACTATAAGCCTTATGATGGACCCTACATATGTACATACATGCTACGTACTTATGGCAATACCGCTAGTATGTACAGTACGTGTTGGTATTCGGTCGTGTAGTGTACTTGGCAACGTATGTAGGTTCTGGGGTAGTTTACCTATGTTTTCTAACCGCCCGCCAGCACAGATGTACAGTGCGGCATGTATGTATGTACAATCTGTCCGTGCAAATACAGGGTCGAAAAGTAGTGCGTACAGTAGTAGGTTGCCCCCTGTATAGTAATAATGTTCAATTCCGTCGTGGAGAGGTACAGCGGGAAAAGCCCGCTACATGGAATTGTTTCAATATTGACAACGTCAGATAAAGTACTTTGAAGGTATAATTCTGAGAGAAGTACATTTCTATAGGATCGTCATAGGGATTTTCAACAAACGCATAAATTCGCTACAAGAGCCACTGAATAACATTACTGCGAATACAGGGGGCAACCTGTACACACTCTTACACGTATCAACCTACATGTGTATATCATCACCGCCTGCCTTGCCTAACCATTACCACCAACATGTATCTTCAATAGTTGAGCACGTAAAGGCAAAATAGCGCACACCTTAGGGCGCAACGCTGGGCACCTTACATGAATACCTAAGTAGGTATCCATCCATCCATATCCATCCATACATATATGCAATGGATGTATGTACTATGTACGTATGTATGAGCTGGGGTAAGCCCAATAAACGGACCAACCAGAAGGGCAGATCTGGCATAACAGGAACAACATAGGTCAGATGCTACCTAAGGTTATATCATATACCAAATTGGGTAGCAGGTACCTATCTATAACCTTCAATGGATATACCCTTTGAAGCTTAAAACTTATACGTACCCTCATCGACAGAGAACGACAACCTTATAAATTAACCTACTATAGAACTTTTCCTGCGTGCTAACATTAGACTATGTACATAGTGTCATAGCTCTAATAACAGCATATCCACATAGTCATCACGTTGAAACAAGATTAATAACGACTTCGGGGACCAAAGTCGCATACGGGTGTGGAGACGGACGTACATGTAGGCAGGTAATTTTCTAATGTCACCAATGGTGAGGTATGTAGTACCCAACGGTGTCAACGTATTGACGTACATACATGGATGTATGCATGTAAGGCACACATACATTAGGTAGGCTCCATAATGATTTGAGTTCCAAACACTACGCAGTAAGTATGTAGGTAGTACATAGATATTAATCTATGTGTACGAAATAATGTGGCGATGAAGGATGGTGATGAGTAGGTAAGTTTATAATATATGTATATTAGCTACTCCCCAGCCTCTCAAACCTCCGTTCGAGACCTAAGCCCGCAATACATGTTAACATCCCAAACCGATAGTCAACCTGCTGTAGAAGCGTCTGGCGGTATAAAGTGTTTATGTATAACAACGATACGTATGCGCTTCCCCTTTGACATGTGACAGATGTCTGGGGGCTACTCATGACAGCATCATGTACTCCATAGTTATGTACTTTTTGCCGGCATCGACGCCGTTAGCGCAGCGCTGTGTAGATTGCGCCAGGGCCAGCTTTCTGTAACAGCTGAACAGAGCTCTGTTGTGCTTGGCTTCAGGTCCACAATGCGCTTCTTATATCGCCGACTACTTTTTTGTCTGCAGTTAACGTCAATCGCTGATACTTGCGTGGCGCGTAAGCTTAACAAGTAGTATCGTATAGCATTATGTAACGATGTTGAGTCTTTTAACTTATACGTAATTAAGAGCGTGTTAGTATGGCGAAATCTCCTGCCTGCAACTGGTCCACGTGCGGCACATACATACATAGTACCAATCACTTACTTACGGTAATTCTCCCGTGTCTTTCTTTAGCTACTTTGAATTTAGATAATATACTTAGTAGTAATAGGACTACCCTAGCCCGTCAAAGTCAGAAACAGTCCGCGAACGCGCTTATCCCCAACCTTCCGCCCCGCAGTGACAGCTTATGCTTGATGATATATATAATAGACACTAATGGATTACTTATGATATATAGGACATGGATATTGGAAGAATGATCACCATGCGGCTAATTGTAGACGCTCGACTATGAGATGAGCGAGGCAGTCGGTGACGAGGTCGCACGAATCAATGATGGGTGGCCTTTTACCAGCAACGACGTCGTGACGTATACTACATAGATCAAAGCTTGCCACCTCGCTAGGCTGAGACGAATGAATAGTTATAATGTGTGCGAGTCTCCACAGCCATGGGACAGACGACGCGGCAACCGAATATGTAGCCTCTATGTAATAGATATGATGTGTTTTGAAGCCTCAAAATGTGAACGGGGGAAAGGAACGAGACATGAAATCGCGGTTGTAATTTCTAAGCAGGCCATCCCCTCCCATCAGAGTGGATCGATCATAATGCATCTGAACAAGCCCGCTGCCCGCTCCTTTGGTTTGTGATCCTGCTGGGGTAGCATCGTGACAGCGGGTTGGACGTGCATTAGAAGATCCGGGAGTCTCCAGCGCATGTCTAAGATCGGAAAGCCTTACGAACCACATAATACATTCATTAGCAGAATTGTATGGGTATAGATTTTTCGATAGGTCAAGGCGCCTGTCAACGAGCCAGTAGGATGCGACGTATCCACGTTTCCCAAGAGAGAGGCTCGCATTGATGACCTTATGATAAGACTTGCATAGCGTGTCAATAAAGATCTTGCAGAACGATACAACCTGCTAGGGACATAGCACTCATGCTAAGTGAGGCTTAATGTAACATCGATCCTGTGAACCTGGAATCGAGGGTCCTTTATTAGACTTTCTACATACGGATCCGTAGATAACCTGAATTATACAGGTCGGCCCCTGTTTTAGTGTTCAATTCCGCGGTGGAGAGGTACAGCGGAAAACCACCGCTACAAGGTATATTACAAGGTATTGTTTCAATATTAACAAGGCCAGGTAAAGTATTCTAGAGCCATAATTATATAGACAAGTACATTTCTATAAGATCGTACTTGATCGTCCTAGGGATTTTTCAACAAACGCATAAATTCACTACAAGAACCACTAAATAACATTAAAACAGGGGGCGTAGTGTACAGACTGGAGACAAGTATATCAACAACGAAATTATGTATTGCGCAGCCGTTGGGGAGCAAATCTCGAGGGCGCCTCAGTCTTGACATGACGTCCCTAGATCGAAGACACTTATTGACGGAGCGCTGTCTCAGCACACACACTACACGCGTATGAAGTTGATATCGATACAAGAGGATGTTCACCATCGTCCCGAATTAGGGTCTTCATCGGTACCCACGCAAGAAAAACCCATCACACAACCAAAGAGATTGTGCATTGCTCGAGATAGGTATCGTACCATCGTTTAGAAACATACGTGTACCTACGCTCTCGGATCTATCAACCGATTGGTGATATCAAGAGGATTTATATAGTACTTGTATTACACAGGAGTCCCTGCAACATTTCAAAGTTTACCTAATATGATGAGACAGGATACTGTCCATACCTTCTTCTGTCTGTTCGTAACTAGTTCGTATGTATGTATGTAGGTTCCTGTATGTACATATGTAGATGCGATGCCGATTCTTCTCAGCGGGACCGAATTGGCGATCTCGTTTGGATATTGCAGGATAGCCTGTGTCAAAGCGGGAGTGGGTGGTTTCGTAGAAGTCAAAGCGGCCGTCTGATCTCTTGAATGCAACCCTCCACCCAATGCTCATACTACATAGTACCTTGTAGGTAACTTGCATATCCGCACAGTACCACACATACGTACATACTTACATACATGTATATCTATGAGGCAGGTTAGGTATTGGAACCGAACCTTGATGGTTCACTGCAATAATACTGTATGTATGTGGTGACGCTATCTAATCTTCACCATACATGCTTGTAAACTTACCTTTATGGTCATGTAACTCTGTGTACGGAACGGTAAGATGGAAACAATGTTTAATTTCATTTACAAACACCTTTGATGCTTTCGTGAGTGATAGTTGATTCTATATGTACTTAGTTAAGAGACATCAATTGGCTATATATGACTTTTGCTAACGTCACGTCGCCTATTACCTAGACATATCATCAATGCCACCCTTCCCTGTGATGCAGAACGAAATCATTACCCTCACCTGTAATATTGTCAGGGATAAGTGAGGCTATTTTTGCTTGTACCTACTTAATATGTTGTGGTTGGATACGCATTAACTCGGCTTTCGGCATGTTCTTGCTGACTGCTCTCACTGACAAAAATCGAGTAGACCGTTGTTCAGACGATCACCTCCTAACTCCTATTTGTTATGAGAAGGTTCCAGCTTTGATTCTGAGCAACTTTTCTTGTACTATCCCCCTCATATGAAGCACAAAGGCTAAACCTTTCCGCATCAACACGGCCACACCCAAATTGGACATGATCCGGCTTGAGATGATATGTCTTCTCAGTCATCCCAAGTCTTACAGAAAGACCAAAGTGGCGACGGGGCCGCCAGAAAAAACAACCGCGCCATTGCCTATTTGGTGTTGTCGAGGGCGTGCCAGACACGGATGTGGTTGTGGAACTGAGAGCTGATGGAACCTGTACCCCTTTGTGTGCTGCAGACATTCGTTGCGTATTCGACCCCCTTGTCCTGATTCGCACTGAAGCAGTCCGAGGCCAGTGATCACAGGTGCTACAACAACAACGAACCGGATGACGATCGCCACTTGTCGTAGAAATATTTGCGGTTGTGCGCCGGCAAGATTTCACTGAAATTTAAATCGTCGGATGCTGTGGACGATAGAAAGCAGCGTAACCAGCCCGAAATGAACCCCTGGATAGGTTGCAAAAGACCGGAACGCGTAGGAGACCTCGACCCTGCTAGTCAGCCGATGAAGAGCTATTGCTTCCGTAGGTAGGGGGTGTTAGATTTTAAGTTTATATGATTCCCGTGAGCATCTTCAGGACATACTTCGAGTCTGTAAACTTGTAAAATACTAATATGTGATGTTTATGTGCCGAAGCCAGACTGAGTAAGCAGATAAAAACATGAATACTAATGTATAATATTCCATATAAACATATAATTAGTTAAAACTAGATATAATTTACATAACCATTAAAGTTAGCTTAGATCGGGTACTATCGAAAGTGGAAACAATAATTGTCTATTGTTAAACCCCAACTTTATATATAGGTGAGAAACATGTCGGTTCGGTGCGGCGAAGTACAGCACATAGTAAATGCAGCCACCCGTTCGCTCTCCACAGGGCACCGGAAGGCTCACGAGTTGGTCGTAGACATATATGAGACCCGGCTAGTGGCCAAATCCTGAACATATGACGGGAATGGATCCTAATATTCAGCACCGTCGATCACCCCGTATCTATTGTATCTCTGCACATCGCCTCGGATCCGGGGAACACGCAATATGTCGAATGAAGCCAACTGGGTGACTATATGAAGAGGCTCAGCCCTCAGATTTCAAGTAACATAGGTGATGGCTTGATCTTAGACAAGCTAACTGGCTCCGGCTCTGCCAATTGGTCGGTGAAGTAGAGCAATATTGGGAACTCCTCCGCAACGGTCAATCATGGGATTAGGTATCCTCGAGGATGCGGTACTCGATCAGGTTCCAGGTAAAACCCAACGCTCGACATGTTCATTGTTTAGTGGTGTTGTTAACAATCCCACCGCAAAGGCACAACACGGTACTTCGACGATCCGGATCGACCGCAGGCCGTAGATATAACCGAGGCCAACGGGTTGAAATGTGATCGCAGCGGGCCAGGTCCTATAATACTTGTAAAGACTCAAACGTCTCCCAAGCCCACCTAAGCTAGAGAGATGTTAATCTGGCATCTCGCAGAATCCACAGCCATCGGACGATCCAAACGATCCCTTGAATTGGCCCTTATGGCGGCGTGATCTGATCACCTTCATCCTGTCCCTGACAGCCATCTTCGCAACAGCTCTGGGGTCTATCCTAGCCGCGAACACGCCGACGCTGGCCGTATGGTTTGGCCTCGACTTTACATATATCGCAGTCCTGACGGGATACTATCTGGTGGGTGCGGGCGTCGCAGGCTTCTTCTTCGTCCCGTCGGCTCGGCTCTGGGGCAAGAGGCACTTGTTCATCATCGGGACATGTATTTTGGTTGTGACGAGCGCTTGGGCTGCAGCCGTGGGTCACAACTATACGAGTCTCCTCTGGGCCCGGATAATCCAGGGGGTTGGCACTGCTCCCTTCGAGAGCCTCGTAAATGCCGCCGTGGGCGACCTGTACTTCGTTCATGTAAGGGCGTCGGCCTACCTCGACGAGCTGGTAACCGTCTAACGAGATGACAACCAGGAACGAGGCAAACGCATGGCGTTTACGAATCTGGCTGTTTTTGGCGGGGCTTTCTTCACACCGATACTCGCCGGCAAGTAAGCGACTTCTGGCGCCCATGAACCCTGACGCGTTCTCACCACGTGAACTCCTGAGATAGCTTCCTTAGCCCCTTTAGCGCTCAAGACTTCCTCCGTTTGGGAACCCGCTAACCGCAAGACTTGCAGGATTACTCACGCAATCAAATGGTGGTGGACATTCAACCTCGTCGCCATATTCTGCGCGTGTTCTCTCGTGGCCGTATTCTTGTTCTGTCCCGAGACCGCCTTCCGCCGTGACGCGGCTCTGAACACCGATATTATAGCTCGCAGCAACATGAACGGACATGACGAGAGGCAAATAATGAATACGGCGACCAGTGTAGTCCCAAAAGTCCGAGCCGCGGGAGCCGGCCGGTCGAAGAAGACCTTCGCGCAGTCCCTCGCCCTCTTCAACGGCCGCAAGACGGACGAGGACTTCCTCAAGCTGCTCTTCAGGCCCCTGCCCCTCTTCGTGCAGCCGGCGTTCGTCTGGGCGTGCCTGATCCAAGGCACGCTGATCGGCTGGACCGTGTTCATCGGGGTGATCCTGGCGGCGCTCTTCCTCGGCCCGCCGCTCTACTGGGACGAGGTGGACACGGGCTACGCGTACACGGGGCCCTTCGTCGGCGCCGTCGGCGGCTTCGTCGTCGCGGGCGCCCTGGCCGACCGGAGCGCGCGGTCCCTGACGCGCCTCAACGGCGGCGTCTACGAGCCCGAGTTCCGCATCCTGCTAGTCATCCCGCAGCTCCTCTTCGGCTGCCTCGGGCTCTATGGCTTCGCGGCCACCGCCCAGGGCACCCTCGACGGCGACTTCCACTGGGCCGTGCCGGTCGTCTTCTTCGGGTTCGACGTCTGCGCCATGGTCATCGGCACAGTCGCGAGCTCGCTCTACATCATCGATGCTTATCGTAGGTTTAACAACCCGTGTTCGCTTGGACGACAAAAACGTGGTGCTGACGGTGTTGTAACAGGCGACCTCGCTGTCGAGGGCTTCACGTGCACGATCATCTTCAAGAACCTGTTTAGTTTTGCCATGACTTTCAAGGCTTATGATTGGCTGATGGAAGGGGGCGTCCAGAGGGTCTTCAACGCGATTGCATCGGTGCAGGTGGTCGTCTGCTTGTTGAGTATTCCCATGTGTAAGTCATGCCTTCAGTCGTCGGCCTTCGTCAAGCATCGAATTAAACCGAGGCGACAGATATTTTTGGGAAGCGCAATCGTAGTTTCTTCCACAGACACAACCTTCTAGAGCTGACTGGACTTAAACGAGATGGTGAGGGATAAACTTGACGTTTAATGGGTGGTCCGAATTAGACTTACGGGGCGGGCTGTGACGAGCACACTGCATGATCATGGTAGGACGATAGAACTGTAATAGACCGTTGGCTTATCGGAGACGAGGTTAACTTAAAGCTAGATTGAATGACGCATCGTCGAGAATGATTTGAGCATTTACAATAAGTAAGCAACCTGCGTGTCCTTAGCCGCTTCGCTGCCATACTAATGGACTCATAAATATAGCAGTCAATATTCAATCCATGCAGTCACGGCACATGATTCCCCGTAACTCCTCTTGCTACCTAACATGACCTCGTTAATTAGCGTATCAGTAAGTTGGCTTTATGTCTTTCGACTATGGCGTAGTTAAGACCGTTTCAGCCTCCTAGGCCTTCGTCTCAACGGCCGAAGCAGTTGCGCCGGATCGTGCCTTAGCCAACGTCGACTTCCTGACCAGCTTCAGGCCAGCAATGACGTACACCAGGGCCTCGACACCGAGAATGACGACGAGAGTCACCAGAGCACCGATGACACCAGCCACGGGGAGCGTGACGCCGTTTCCGGACGTCGAGGCCGCGGTAGCGTCATCACCGCCTGAGTTCGGCGACGACGCAGAACTGGCGCATATTCCCGTGGTGTTCCCGCAGGCCTGACACCAAGAGGCCGTGTCGCCGATGGCGAACTTGTTCATCTCGGAGGCGAACGTGGTCCAGGGTAGCAACGTCTCGCTCTGGCCGAACAAGGGGTAGGCCGTCAGGGGGTTCTCGGCGGCGGTGCCGTTGGCGAATAGGAAGCGCACGGACACGTCGCCGGCGCTGGGGTACGCAGACTTGGATACGGTGGTGTTGGTGACGAGCTCGAAGACCATGGATGAGGCGTAGTTCACGATGCCCGTGAAGTCGGGAGAGAGCTTCGGCAGCTGTGCGAGGCCGAAGAAAGACATGAAGCTCGCATAAGCCCCGAATTGGATGCCGAACGGCATGCTGCTCTTGCCGGTTAACGTGCTGTTTAGCGAATTGACTACTTGGGCTGCTAGAGTGGCGCCGGCAATGGCGCGGATGGTGTCGCTGCTGTTATACGCTAGGTTCCACTCATGGATGTTAGCGAGCATCTGCAGTTCCTTCAGCGTCTCGTTGGTTAGAAGATCCGAAGATGGGATGGTCCGGTTGTGAATGGTCGCGACGTTGATGTAGTCGAAGATAGTGTATCCGTTCTTGAAGTTCGCCTTGTCGGCGTTGAAAGTGCTATTAATGACTGGCAGCAAGTCACTGTAGAAGGACTTTGACTGGTCATACGTGGTGGCATATTCGGCAGACGTGAAGTAGTTATTAGAGCTGACCATGGCATTGCCGCATCCTGAGCCTCCTTGAAGCCATTCGTTATTCTCCGAGTTTGGATTAGAGGATGCAGTAGCAACCGAATCGACAGGGATATACTGATAACCACCAAGTGGCGCCTCTACAGACGACGTATTGGCAAGCTCTTGCGCGCCCACGTTACCGGCAGGTGGGTAGATGCCTTGAAGGAAGGCCAAAGCTGAACTTTGCAGGACGGTGTCGACCGGGGAGGTGACGCTCAGCTGCTCCGCGGCGGCGATATCATGGCTCAGGCCAAATATCGGGGAGCTAGCATCCGATGCGACATAGCGGCTGCGGTAGAAGTTGCCAGACTCGAAGGCTTGAGTGGCACCCAGAGCTGTTAAGTTAACTGGCGTGAGGGCCTTGGGAGTGCGATCGCCATGGCGATGGAAGATGTAAACACCGAGCACGGTTTCACCCTTGACGAGGGGAAGCGATGCCATTGAAAGCAGGAGAGCCTTCAACTCCATTATTCCGGGTCACTTGAGGCGCGAGGACGAGCAGGTTATCTGCTAACTTAGATAGCAGGATCTGAGACGCCTTTAGTTGGATCAATCTTCCGCCGGGCCAAAGCAAGAACCAAATCCAACAGCGAGAAGATCGTGAGAAAAGAGCGCCGGAGGACGACGAATGGTCTGAGACCCCGCCCATGGAGTCGATTGATACTTACTCATACATAAAGTAACCATCCATCAAGGAGACTTATACTAATGTGGCAAGTCCCAGCAGCGATTCGGCGCGATCAATCAAAGCAGGGCTTGCCAAACTAATCCCTGTCCCTGTCGAGTAGGGTTACTTACAGTATAGGTTGCTATCCTACTTGATCTTCGAAAGTGGACATGAGAACCGGCATGGCTACCTGTATTCGACATGCTACTAATCCGACATCACAGCTAGGGGCGTGATTAGTAGGAAACTACTTTGATTGTTCATCGGTGACAGTAGCTCGGCCGACTGAATCTTTCACATCTGCCAGATCTGCCTGATATAACGATAAGTAACTTCTTAAGTAGGTAAGTAAATGCCGAATTCGTTCTGCTGGATCTAGGTTAGGTTGGAAGACACCAGCTAATGGCTACCTACCTAAGAGTGTATGTACACAACGCCATCCAATTACGGCCGATTTTCAAGAATTTCTTGCATTTCCGCTGCAGTCCAGTGGGGCCGCCGTACCGTGCTAAGGCCGTAGGTCCCGGAGATAGATGAAAGAACCGAACTCGGGTTCGGCCAAGGGTATCAGGGAGCATGATTACATCGGACTTACTAACGTCTATACTTAGGGGGGTTTGATCCTAAAGCTGTGCTACTATATAAACGGAATGAAGAGCCCGCTCGAACATTCTGGACAATTATTTTAGGCCCAGGAGTTAGCCCGCGTCGAGAAATAACAAGTATGATTCAGTAGTTTTAAGTACATTATACTTATACTCGAATTCTCAGAAGCGTACGATTGTGACCCTGCCGTCCCGATCCTCGCCGACAACCCACCGCTCGTCGCCGGCTATCCTTCCGTTGCTTAACAGCTCCGGCCACAACTCGTCGCCGAATCTGGCCTCGGGTTGTGCTTCTTCCGAATCGGCCTCGAAGCTGATCTTGGGCAACACAAACGTGGACAGCGCCTCCATCATAAAGCACTGGCGGGCTACGATGCGCACGCCGGCCCGGGCGTCCACCACCTCGCTCACGGTCAGATAGGGGAATTCCTCGTGTCGCCAGCAGGGCGCCCATCCCGGCCACGTCCCGTCGAAGCGGTCCAGCCGTTCCGAGTTGCTGATCCGCGCCGCCGATCCGGATCTCGGGCAGAAGTTCATGTGGACGTCCCCGTCCGCACAGCATTCGTCGAACCAGCGGGGGCCGGTGCCCGAGAACGGAATGCCGGTGCAGCGGACGTGATGGTTCCGCGGCGGAGAGAGAGACGAATGCTGTCCCTCTAACCATCGGTGCTCTTCCTCGTGAATGTAGACATTTGCGTCATCAAGCAAGATCTCCCGCAGCGATGGCGTGTGCCGTTGCCGAAGACCTAGTACCTCTAGATCGCGCCATGAAAATCTATTAATGACCACTGGTCCGTGGCCGGAACTAGGCTTATTTGCGCGGGTGGGATCTAGCGAGGGGCGGTACGGGGACGGAGAAGAAATGTCCCATATCGTGAGCTGCTCAAGAGGGTCCTCCTCGCCCCAGGGCGAGCGATTCGGTTGCCAGAGATACAGTGCATAATGAGTAGAAGTATGAGCCGAGAAGAAGCGGTCGTAGCGGTTGAGAGGGAGGCCAAGGAAATGAATCTTCCACTCAGAGCGAAAAGTGATAACCCAAGAGAAGGGCTCCTCGGCTGAGGCGCTTGAGATTGACCGCTGCACATCGAAGGCCGTGGCGAAATGGCGATGGACGCTCTCTCGATCGTTTAGCTGATGATAAGGTTCGCGCTCACACCACTCGATGACCAGAACGCCGCAGGCAAGTCGTAGGCGTCGGACCGTCCTATCCGACCCGTCGAAAGGGATAGAGAATCGATGTCTTGTTTCTAAATCGTACGCTACGTAGTGCTCCGATATGTGTTCCTGATAGACCAGGAGGCCGTCATCTAGGCACCACGTGGGATCCCGCTGCTGAAAAGCGGCCGTGCTATCATTGAATCGCAGCCATCGGTTCCAAGGCGCAACACCGCGACGCGGGCCCTTCAGCATCGTCTCTTGGATAACATCGATCTTTTCGATCAACCTGGGCTTGGCAGATCGCAGGTGATAGTACCGTCGTGCCACCTTAGGGAATATCGAGGCCCAATTCGGTTGGCCCCCAAGAACCGCCACATTGTGCATATCGTGCACACGAGGAAAGTGCCATTTCATAAGAATCCATGATACATCGATGTTGGTGAATACTTCAAACCAAGCACGGCTGACCCGACGACATAGCACAAGATCCTGACTTGAAAGGTATTTAATTATGAGAAGAAAGATGTCATTCGGTAGGTCAGTTAGGTCTTTGGCGCCTCTACTGGCATCAACATTATTGTTACGGATGCTAGACGTGGTATCTTGAGCGTTGCAGTTCGTGTACATGATGAGGAGGGTGTTTTGTTGAGGAAGAGGTTGCCAAGTGGCGATATCCGCCAAGAGGAGCGCTTAAATCCGCCGCCACGTATTTTGTACCAAACTGTGCAGACAGTTTCTGATGCAAATCCTTGACCTTAGAATTTATTTATGCTTCAAAACAGGAATGAAGCGAAGCATCAGACTTCACTGTGTATAAATCATTTGTCTGTGATAATAGTGGTGTAGTAAAGCAACGCCTATGGCACTGATAGTCACCACACTTCGAATAGACTCATCTGTTGCAAGTCTTGACAACTGTGCAACTTGCAATGTTTGTTTCAATCCTGCGTGCAAGTCATTGATTCTATATACAGCTTGCCGCAAGCTCCTCCTCCATAACGAAGTGCGCTCAGTTGTGCGTAGGCATTGCAACATCCGCCTTCTTCGAAATAGCATCAGCACTCGACCACATAGCCGTAACAGTCTTCTGCTGTGTGTAGAAACTGATGCCCGGTCGTCCGTAGAATGTGTTAGCACCTCCACCTGCGACACTCTTCTTGTTGCCGGTAAACGAGAACATAGGTAGCGGCACGGGAATCGGTACGTTGATTCCAACCTGGCCGGCCTCGATATTCTTCCTAAACCTCTCTGCCGTAGATCCTGATTTCGTGAAAATGGCGGTGCCATTCCCGTACTCGTTCTTATTTATTAACTCAATAGCCTCGTCGAGCGTGTCGACGTTGAGGCAGACCAGCACCGGCCCGAAAATCTCCTCCGTATAACACTTCATTTGCGGAGTGACGTTAGTGATAATGGTCGGTGCGACCCAGTTGCCGTTGGGATACTTCTCGGGCTTAAAGCCACGGCCATCTAGTAGGATTGTTGCACCCTCTTCTTCGGCGCTAGCGATTAAGCTCTCGATCCTCTCCTTACTCTGCGGCGAGATGACGGGGCCTAGGTCAGCTCCCTCTTCAAACCCACCGTTCACCTGGAGCCTCTTGGCACTTTCTGCCAGCTCAGATAACCACCCTTTCGTTTCACCGACCATGACTAATGTACTGAGCGCCATGCATCTCTGGCCGGCAGCGCCGAAAGCAGCACCGACGACGGCGTTGATGAAGTGGTTTTTGTTACAGTCTGGCAGAACGGCAGCATGGTTTTTGGCACCGAGATTGGCTTGCACTCTCTTGCCGTTCGCAGAGCCTCTGCTGTAAATGTACTCGCCGGCCTTATTCCCGCCGACAAAGCTGATGGCCTTGACCGCCGGGGCGTCGAGAATAAAGTTGACAGTTCGGTGGGCCCCATGTACCACATTAATGACACCATCAGGAAAACCAGCCTTCTTGGCCAGCTCAACGAGGATCATGGCCGCACCCGGGTCTCGCTCGGAAGGCTTCAGAATCACGGTATTGCCCGTGACTGTCGCAATAGGAATGCACCACAACGGGATCATAGCAGGGAAATCTATCAATTGTCAGTTCTCATGGAGACCGATACTCTTGACCTAACATTCACATTTCACTTACTAAAGGGGCATATGGCAGCGACGACGCCCAATGGTTCCTTGTAAGACCTCGTCTCCATATCCTTCGCCACCTCGAGCAGTTCGCCCTTCAACAGCTCCGGCGCGCCGCACGCCGCTTCCGCAACCTGCAATCCTCTCAACACATCGCCCTTCGCATCCGCAAACGTCTTGCCCTGTTCGAGTGTGATGCTAGCGGCCAAGCGATCCCAGTTCTCGCGGATCAAGCCGACGAACTTGAACATGATCTGCTGCCTCGCAAGCACACTCGTGTTGCGCCAGGCAGGAAACGCCTCCTGCGCACTGTCGACGGCGGCCTGGAGTTCGGCATCTGTCATCTGTGGCACCCGCGTGACGAGGTTGTTAGTGGCGGGATCGTAAAGCTCGATGAACTTCTCAGCCTTGCTAGGGACGAATTCATTGTTTAGGAAGTACGGCGTGTCCTCGGGCTGGGGGATCTTGTCATGTGTCTTCGGAAAGCTCGTGGCGGTCGAGGCCAGGGCGCTCATGGGGCGAAGATGTTGTGCCGTAGCGGACATCCGCCTCGCGGCAGTGGTCTGGGATGCCATTCTCGGTGCTGCTGATACAGATGGGGCCAGGAGGGAAGGGGAGGAGAGACGAATTGCAGTGCGGCTGGCGCTGGCAGTAATGTTGTGCGTCCGTGAAAGACGATACATGATGAGCAAAGGCGGACAAGAAGCAGCAGTCAGGTCAATTGAATTCGGTTACGATTTGGATCCCCTTGTCCTGCGTCCTTTGGGTCAACCAACCAACACAGCGTTGTTCTCCGAAGAGGCAGCGCTATCGGTGGCCGCCGTTCAGCCATACCCGACGTATTTACATAACGGAGATCTCAGTGCAGCATTCAAGGTGGGCTGGTGGGGTAAGTAGGTAGCCTCCAAGCATTGCCGCCGCTATAAGCCGAAACCCGGAATACCGAACAGTACCCAGGTAATATGGGGAGCTCCATGGGGGGAAATTTAGCGGATACATGCTGTAATGTATGTATGACCCTATCCATTACATGTAGTTAACGGCTAACTAGCTACTTACACATACGCTGATACCTAAGTATGCATAGACGTTGGTCAAGCTCGACACCCGCTAAGCGGCCTATGGAATGGAGCGCAAATGCCAATTAGAGATGTGGCGGCTAGGACCCATCGGTGTAATACCTATTCCCGGTAATGAATTTCGAGTCTCTATTGGGAGTCGAAGCTGGGTTGATGGGCCACGATAAGCTTGCCATGTCTCTATTCTACCCGAAGAAGGATACGGTCCTTCGGCGCCCCAGTACAACAACCATGAAATAATACAACTCCGGGCTCGTATTTACATTGGCGGACGCAATCAGTTGTTCTCGAAGCTGTACTTGAGCCATCCACCAAGGGCTCGCAGGCTCTCCCACCTCACATTCTCGTCTGAATCCTGCATCAGTTCCATGATACGCGTCTTCAAGCCCAGCTTCTCCAGTTGATATCGCTTCTCTGGCACTTCTCTGACTAAACACCCGATATCGTTACACGCGATTGCTAGTACCGCCTTGTCGTTTTCCCACGGTTTCTTCGTGATGTCAGCTATCTTTCGCGGAATCTCGCCATTTTCAAACTCGAGGATTTTTCGCGCATTCTCAGTCCAGAAGACCTGGTGACGATGAGGCGGCGACCACCTTAAGTGTCCTGACTGCACTTCGGCGACATACTCGTCGAATGTGGTCTTCGTCTTGCTATACTCCTCTAGCATCTCCTTTAAGTTCTCGAGATCTTCTTGCAAGTCTGGATCTGTTAAGTGGCGGCCGCTAACGTTCTGGAGAAGAGCAGGAAGCCTGGCCAAGACAGCTGCGGGGAGCAATGTAGATGGGTTTGCTTCTAGGAGGTTGTATAGTGTCGATAGTAGGAGTCGCGTGGTCTTCTCCTTCGGGGACAATCGTAGAAGCTGCGTATATAAAAGAACGATGTCATACTCGCTGTGCCTACGTTAGCTATGACCTTTTGAACACTGTGAAGACGCTCCATACTCATCTAGATCGTCACCGATTTCTTCTGCTTCAAAGCTCAGCTGCCACAAGACCAACAGGACATGATATAAGAGCTGCAGTCCAACACCACCACTCAACCCCTCGAAACCACCGCTCCGTGTGGTAGTATTACCACTCCAGAGACTTGCGGAAGACGACTCGCCGATACCCGCAGCTCTTTGCAGGATACGAATCAGTGGAGTAACCGTCTCGCTTCTTTGCTTCCAGAAGAGTTGTCTGGATGAGCGGCTGTACAGTAGTGAGGAGCACTCCGTTACAGCAATATCCTGCAAACCAGCATCGCTCGAATTCTTCGTCAAACCGCAGAGGTAGCTTAGAATCAGCGGCAGGGCGTCTTTTGCGGCCGGTGATTCGTCGCTAGAGCTAGCCATAAGAGTAGCAAGCACAGTAGAGGTAAGAAGAGGAATAGGATCTTCAGGGTTATTCGAGTGTGCAAGTAGGGGTAAGAAATGTCGGTATGGGTTTGAATCCTTGCAAAGCGCTTTGGCGAGAGCCGGGACGCCTATGAGAAGATTAGTATAAGCGGTGGACCGGCGACGTCTTTGCGAATAATAGGACATGGCAGGAACAAGCCAGAGCTAGGAAAGAACACACCATCCAGGAGGTCACTCAATAAGACTAGTATATACTGCACAACATCGGAGCGCTTGCTCGCCAGCTCCAAGACGCCAGGCGTGCCCGGCTCTCCTACGAATAGTATCCTATAACCGTCGAGATCGCCCTGGACTATCTGTTTCCTCTGTTCCTTTTTTACTTTATCGATAGCTCTGATTTTGGCCAACTGGCCGTCTGTAATTGAGCCCTGTCTCACCGCGCCATCCCATGGGATCAGTCGCTGGCGGATGTGGTTCTGGAGCGATCCGAGGTACGGAGGAGGATCGAGCGACATGGTGGAATATGGAGTACTTGGGGAACAGGGCTTGGGCGCTCGATGGGTTACGGGCGTCGAAATCAAAGGGTAGAATAATGGGAGCTTCCTGTGTCGTTCCTAGCTCAACGAGGTAGTTCTATCTCAGCCGGGTCGAGGTGTGACACGAGGAAGCTGGGAATGTTAGAAAGAGGCAAGGTAATGATGGATGTTTGGAGGTCCATGCGCCTCCAGGTCGCCTCTTCCAGCGATGGTGGTTTTAAGTGGGCCTACGTCATCTGCCTATACATCTTTAGCTACATACATGTATGTACATATATACATACTTAATGTATGGAACATCAATAATTCCAAAGTGCCTACTAAGTAGGGACATGTAGCTACTTACAAAATATAGATCCAGAGCAGAGTTATGTTACAAGAGTTAGGGGCTCGTTCGGAGTTGGAATAGAAATTAAATCCGTGTGAATACTGTCGCTAAGCCGTCCAGTGCCATGAATATTCCCTACTACTTCTGTTTCCTACACATATATGTAGCTTGACAAAACTCATCTGTAGGGAGTAGCATGTGGTTTACATAGTATTTGTAGTGATTTATGTTAGTATATAGCATCGCATCCCATATATCCTGCCAAAGCTTATACGGCTCTGCTAATAGATATGTTTCTTAGACTTAAGGAAGCCGGTACTATGCGCGTCGTATTTAAACGACTGGTATAGGCAAAGCTGGCATCGATGAGCAATATCCGAGGGATATGAATATCTCTTACCATCAAGGCAAGGGAGGGATAGAGCTTGTTTGGGTACATGCGACTTATGATAGTGCCCTGCTCGTGACTATGACTAGTTGTTTCGTTCACCTATCCTACCCCTTCGCGGAGCTGCTCAGGGGTGGGATGCTGAGTGGCACCGCCCCTTTTCGCAGCATTGACTTCTGAGAGCTTCTGATCTATTCAGCTGGAGATGAGAGCGCTGAAGGAGCTCATAAATGCGAAGATCACGAAGGGGTACTGGGATACCATCGACTTAAGTGAGGACTGTAAGGTTGCTCTGGTAATACTTTTTTCTTCTAACCCTTGGTCTATTTTAGGCCAAAGGCCTCTAGTATCAAATGCAAGGGCTCTTATGTGGACGATTTGTGCCTCCTTTTGTGTAGGGCATCGAGTTTTGGTTGTTGTGCATGCGCGATGCTCTACCCAATTCTCTGTTTCCTTCGGACCCATACCTCTTTGTCTTTTTCACTATCGTCACCATCAGTAGCCACATCTTGCTCACCAGTACGAGGACGTAGCTGGACCTCCCACGAACGCATTTTATAGTTACTACGGTCCGCTATCCCGGTAAAGAGGTCAAACGACCAGCCATGTTTCGGACACGTTAAGCCGGCGCTGAAGACGACACCAAAGTCCTCTATGTCGAATGGGACGGCCCCTTCGGAGAGGGGGTATGCCGAGTGTGGACATCGCTGCTCTCTGTAATTGGTCATCGGATTCTTACGAACCGTATTTCATATAGCATGTGGCATAAAACTTACATTGTCGATCGCGTGTATAGTGCCTTTGTATTTAAACACAAGAACCTGGTCCCGCAGGCCATTCTCGGGCCATAATATCGAGTCACCTTCGACCTGCCGCGCCTGGGAACTATCCGTGGCGGGTACGTAGAAGACCTTGCAACCGGCTTCCAAACTCTTGCCATCACATGAATCCGAATGCCCGGATAGGCTAACGCTGCCGGAGTCGGTGATGTTGGGGAACGACGAAGCGAGGCCGACGCAGAACCATGCATTACCCCGGCGAGGCGATGCCGTGAACGGCAATGCCATATGATCAATCGGATCTCCACAGTATTCCCCTGTTGATATCCCGGAAGACAAAAACCGACTCCCTAAAGCTGCTACCTAGAGCAGGAGAAGAAATGAGTGAGGTCGGCAGGCTGAAGCTTTTGGTGGTTATGCGTATAGAGAAAAGTTTGAAAGATAAGGCCATTTTTTCTGATTTGATAAGAATTTGTTGCGACGAACTTAATGAGAGCCGCCATGACGCTTGACTGAGACTCTAATATTTGTAAAAAAAATATCACATCAACCCAGCAACCTATCGGTCAGCTTTCGGACGACGGCTGCTAAGCTACCGCGCCCAGACGATCATAGCAATTTGCAACTGTCTTGTGATCAAAGTGGTGATAGTTGGCTAGACAGTAACTGGAGCTCAACCTTATATACCTGCGATCCATAGGACGAATATTCAGGTACTGGACACGAAGAGTAACAAAAGTCCAAATTTCAAAGTTCAACAAAACAACTACACGTAACGATTTTGAGGGTCAGGTACAAGTGGGTCGTGCCCTATTTGTACGTGTAGACAGGATGATTGGGAAGCCGAAGTTGGACAGGTTCTGACAGGCTTGACGGGGCGGCCTATCAAACGAAGACAACAACCAGCGTAGAGACTCCTATTATGGGGTAGAGAGGTAGAAGCATAGCTGCGTACCTGGCCAGCTGGCTTCAATACATGGGAAAGTTTCAGAATTCTGTATTGTTATGTATGTATGTATGTATGTACAATACGATTTCGTATATGTAACTGGCTTCGAGGGGCAGAGGGGCCGGAGGGGCCAGGGCTGTTTACTGGATCGTACGGATCCGTAGGTAGGTAGGTAGAGATGGTAGGTGGGCGATATTTGAGATCAAACTTCCTTATGGATTACTACATACGTCAGTACCTTCATGCATTCGGCCAATGAACGGGAGGGACGGGAGGGACGAGACCCCTTGCAATCGATTGTCGCTGTTGCAACGGCAAGCCAGAGGGGGGGGGGGGAACAAGGGGGGACATGCTGTCAACACTTGCAGCTCCCCTAAAAAAGGTACTGTATGCATGCATGTAGGTACTTACAGGTCTCCCCGTGGTGCGTGGGTTGCCAACTCATCACCGCTCTACACCTTCACCTAACCAATCTGCGCCCAAACTTGCCTACTACGTAGTTACGTAGCAGACATTTAAAGCCGCATCCAAGATTCGAGACAGTAATCAATGCACGAGGAGAAACACAAGAGAAGTCTACCCTGAAATCGCTTCGGCTATATAATAGAACCCCGGAGCTGATGATTTGACAATCAATTAGGCATCCCTGTCGATTTCCAACCCCCTCCGTTTTCCCTCTTCACCACTTACACGGGCACTTACACCAGCCCCGCGGCTTTTGGCTAGTCGTCTTGGTGAAGAGGTTGGGAGCTGTAACCCACCAGCAGAAAACCTGCAGTAGACACCCACATGTAAAAAAGGATGCATTAGGGAATCGAGCTAGAAATCTATCTTCCTGATTTTCTACTGCTTTTTTTTCTCTCTCGTCTAATACTTTTCATCCATTTTCTGCCAACCTCTTTGCATACACCCCCGCGATACTAACCTGCAGCAGATATCTGAAGACTGAAGATATCAGTTCCCGATCCAGCAATTATTAGTGTCAGTCAAGTCTAGGTCCGAGCTGGAAGGAGGAAGAGGCTGTTAAGTTGGTTGGCATTGGGAGTGAGAGCTTGTCTCAGACTCGTCTGCCATTCACCCTCACGCGCATTCCAACAACCTCCGAGTCGAGTCCGTCGGCTGCCACTTATATACACACAATGCGATTCGTCCAAACCACGCCAAACCTTCTCACCCTACTCTTCGCTACCTTCGCCGTTGCGCACCCGTACCCTCGCGACGACCTTCAAGATGCTGGGTTCGGCTACCTCATGCCTCGCCAATGCGCGGCATACTGTGGCGCCGACAACCAATACTGCTGCGCTGACGGTGAGACTTGCCAGACTTCGGCTGGCGTAGCAGGTTGTGCCACAGCCGGCGCCGGTGGCAGCTACAACTTCATCACCACCACCTGGACGAGAACCTACACTAGCACCATTAGCTCCTTTATCCCAGGGCCAACCACCGCCGCCTCCGGAGGTTCGAACGGAGAAGACTGCGTGCCACCTGAGGGTTCCGGACAGATACCCTGCGGTCCTATTTGCTGTGCGACCTGGCAATATTGCGCTTACAATGGCCAGTGCAAGGCGAGCGAAACCGCTGGTAGCTGGACCCAGTGGACGACCGTAGGCGTCGTCACGACCCAGTACTCTGCACCCTATCGAGTCACAAGCGGGAGCACTATTTTCGAGACTTCAAGTCCGACTGGCACCGCAGCTAGCGCAACTGCCTCATCCACCACCTCAGAGGGTCCGGCCCCTGTTGCGACCACGAGCAACTCGTTGAGTGGCGGCGCGATTGCCGGTATCGTCGTGGGTACCGTAGCTGGCGTGTTCCTACTCCTGCTGCTATGCTTCTGCTGCATTGTTAGGGGTCTGTGGAGCACAATCGCAGGCATTTTTGGTTTGGGCCCCAGAAGAAGGAACCAAGAACGCGTCGAGATCATCGAAGAGCGTTACTCGAGACACGGCAGCCGACACGGTAGCGCATACGGTGCTGCCGGACGACCATCTCACCGGACATGGTTTGGAGGTGGTGGCGGCGGAGGTCGACCCGCATCAGCCGCCGACCGGAAGGAGAAGAAGTCGGGCAGTGGATTGGGATGGTTAGCCGCGGGTGCAGGAACGTTGGCTCTTCTTCTCGGCCTGAGGAGAGACGAGAGGCGCAAAGCTGCCGCTCAAAAGCCTCCTCGGAGCGACTGGAGTAGTTCGTACTACACCGACTCCTACACCGCGAGCAACCCTAGTGAGTTTATCCCAACCGATAAACTCCGACGGGGCGTGTACTGACGATTCTTGTTTTCACAGGTAGTAGAAGCTCCGATAGGAGAACGCGAGACACGCGACGATCCAGAAATTCAAGAACCTCGAGAACGACGAGAGCGTCGCGGCCTTCGCGAATCTGAAAATATCTCACCTCTCATTCCTTGCGCCCCGTTCTTGTACCGTTACCAACTCAATACCCCTTCTAAACTGCACCTATAATCCCCTCGACCACAACATGAATGTTCATACAACCCCCGGCATATACAGCACAGAACAGCACAGCACAGCACAGCACAGCACGACAACGGCGTTTGGGGAAAGGATTATATAAAGGTTTTTACAACGCTTGCGAAAGATGAAACGAGACCGACACACCTATGTCGATGAGAATAACGGCACGGGAAGTGAACATGGACGATTTGGACGCATGAGATGAGCGTCCGCTTTGTATATGAAAAAGTAATGTTGAATGTAAATAACGAAGATCATGCGGAGAGCTTGGCTGTCATGACAGTCCTACGACGGGGCTGGCTTGGGGAACGAAAGACAAATCACGAAAATTACAAATGAAAGTTGAGAGACTGGTGGATATCTCTTGCCGTTGCTTTCCAGGTATTACCTTCGTGATGATAGTAAATCCGGCGATACCGCTGGCTCAACACACAGTAAATACCTAATAAATGACGAAGTAGGTTTCCGGTTTGAAATGGATGCCTGCCTAACATGGATATGCCCACATCTCGATAAGTCGCCTTTTCTTCATCCCTGCATATCCAAGTATCCCAAGTATACTAGTGCAAACCTAAACCTGATATTATTATTGCCATCTCTAGTTACAAAAGGCAAGCCACCATCACCTACTACTGCTGCTGTTGCTTTTCTAAGCATTCAAACCACCACAGCAGAGACCCGGTGTCTTACCAATCACCCTCATACTTCTTCAGCAGCAGGAGACGGCAGAAATCGTCCGTCCACCCAGTCTCACCAAGCTACAACTAAATAGAACTGCCTTCTCAGAGATTCTTTCACGAGGCGCAATAAGCAAACCGCAGCCCCGCTGTCATCTGGTCTGGCCGGTGGTGTGTACATAGGTTACGTAGGTAAACTAGCAATGATGCGAGTGAGTCTCTTGTTCAGGTAAAGAACGCTGTTCATCTTATGCCCGAAACGTGCACGAAACCCAGCGATCAGAGTAGGCACATAGGTAGCTAGCTCCTGAGATTGTCCCGCTATAATATGACTGGGGATTAATATACCAATGTCTCATCTTTTGATATAAGGCTTGGAGCATATATGATTATGATGATGACTGTGGAAGCCTCCAAATGGGCGGATTGTATGTTAGCATGACCGCGACACCTACATACGCCACTCCGAGCGCGAAAGCTTCCAAGCTTCTTGATCATCTTCGGCGCTTAGAAGAGTTTGTGGTTGATTGAATTTCGTTCACTTCGACCCAACACGAAGTGCTCCGTTCAATAGCCATTTTATAGTGTTAGGTGTAATGATGAATAGTCACAGGGTGCCATAATTTTATGAGCTTATACCTCAAGACAGGATTCTAGACGACGATGAAATACCTTTGGTCAGTAATTGGTTCCATTTTCCGTAGCTACTATTTGCTACGTGAGATGCAGATGAACCCCGGCGACTCCGTATTGGGACCCAGAAATCAAAGAAACCGTTATCCCCGTTTACGCTTCGTCCACGATGTTGCCCTTCTCCGACACGTACATTCCGTCCAAGAACTAAGCTTCAGTTAGTATAGGGGAAACACAAGCCTACGGCTACAGCGCAGCATACCTTTCGGATATCCTTGTTCCGGACTCTGCAGACCTGTTGGATATCGGCGGCGCTTTGTGAGACGTGTTCCAGAGAGTTGCCTAGGATGAGTAGTTCATCCTTCTGTGCCTTTGAGATCTCGACATCGACACCAGGTTGCATGGCGACTCTTCGGACGAGTTTCTCTCCAATGAAGTTCCTATAGTGCAAAAATCAGCACCTTCGTTCACCCCTTAACCAGCCACCCAGATAACAGCCTCTTAACGTTAAGATATGCCCCTCCCTAGCCGTAAGGTGGACGCAAGAGACATACCGGATCTCAACTTCCCAGTTGCCAGTCTCGCTGTTCTTCTCGACATTGACGTTGATGGGGAAATGGGCGTAGACATAGCGCATCTTGTACTTGAAGCCCTTGGTGACGCCGATAACTAGGTTGTTGATGAGGGTTCGGACGGTTCGGAGGGTGGCAACATTCTTTCGCGATCCGTGGTGAATCTCAATGCCAATAACATTCTTCTGCGGCCGCGAGAAGTTGACAGCCAGATGGCTCAGGTCCTTGGATAGCTTTCCTATTTTCTCCCGTTAGACTTCCCGCACCTCCCAAGCTGTTTTATGGCGTGCCATTCGACGGCAGTTGGGTGTGTCGTACCTCGGGGACCCTCGACTGTGACATTTCTGGACTTGATGTGGACCTTGACTGTTTTTCGCAGACCATATGTCAGTAATTATTCGGCGATTTCCTCATATTCGACCCGACCTCGCGCGCCAGGCTTCCTCCAGTCCGCAGACCCAGCTCGTCTCCGAGGATGATTGTGACGACGTACCTCCCTCAGGAATCTCCAAGGTCTCTTGACTGTGAATGTACCGCATCTTGCCGTGGAAGAATGACTTGGAGGTTTCGGCCTAGTATCGATGCAAGTCAGAATACTGAGGAAGACGCAAGCAATTGACCTTGGCGGGCGGGCGGGCGTAGATTTGACATACCTGAAAAGTCGCAATGCGTTATGTCGTTTTGTTAAATTTCTAGGGCCGGGAATTTCTCATGTGTGCACATCGCTAAAATTGGGGTAACCGCTTAGGTAAGGCCAGGTACCTTGTATTTCTCTTGATTAGGGCTGCAAGTGGAAAAACTGTGGCTTTGATAGGATGTGGCTTGAGCTTCAGCCATAGCCAGCAAATACCAAGATACGTATATATACATTAGGTAATCTGTAAGCTCGGGCCAGCTGCTATCAATGATTGACATCCTTCCCAGGTTACCTAAGCAGCTAAGTTAACCACACTACCTGTGCATCGCAACGGCGCGGAACCAAGCTCCATCTATCGATACCAGAATATGGCGGCGACGCATGTAATGGTTTAGCTGTCTTTGAAGAATACATCCTACCTAACCTCACACTTTCATTTATTCATTTAGGTCGCACACGATGGCGTACTTCTTTGCATCTCCGGTGGATATCGACATCGTCCTCCAAGGGGGGGACGATCGCCAAATGGTCAATATCAAGACCGGCAAGGGCATCACTGAAAAAGCGCCGCTCTACATGGATGGGGAAAGCGTTCGAGGCGAGGTCACCGTGAGACCGAAGGATGGCAAGAAACTAGAGCACACGGGGATCAAAGTCCAGTTTATTGGCACAATAGGTCTGTAAATCCCGGCAAGAGGACGGATTGCGACACGGCTAACGCGACCTCCAGAGATGTTCTTCGACCGGGGCAATCACTACGAGTTCCTGTCGCTAAACCAAGAGCTGGCTGCGCCGGGTGAGCTACAACATCCGCAGACCTTCGACTTCAACTTCAAGAACGTCGAGAAGCAATACGAGTCGTACAACGGGATCAACGTGAAGCTGCGGTACTTCGTGCGGGTGACGGTGGCACGGCGCATGGCCGACGTGATCCGCGAGAAGGACCTGTGGGTATACAGCTACCGGATCCCGCCCGAGATGAACAGCAGCATCAAGATGGACGTCGGCATCGAGGACTGCCTGCACATCGAGTTCGAGTACAGCAAGAGCAAGTACCATTTGAAGGACGTTATTGTCGGCCGCATCTACTTCCTGCTCGTGCGCCTGAAGATCAAGCATATGGAATTGAGTATCATCCGGAGGGAGACGACGGGCGCAGCGCCCAACCAGTATAACGAGAGCGAGACACTGGTGCGCTTCGAGGTAAGACACCCCGACCAATCTCCCTTCCCGTATGGGGAGTCGAGGGGCTGGCTCATTTATTAACTTTCGGCAGATAATGGATGGATCCCCTTCTCGTGGCGAGACCATCCCCATCCGCCTCTTCCTGGGTGGTTTTGACCTGACTCCGACGTTTCGCGACGTCAACAAGAAATTCTCCACCCGGTATTATCTAAGTTTGGTGTTGATAGACGAGGATGCGAGACGGTATTTTAAGCAATCGGAGATCATTTTGTATCGACAAGCGCCGGATGCCATAAACGGAGATCCACAAGCAGTGATAACAGTCCCGGAGCCTACGCGTCCTATGCCACTGCAGGCATAAGATAGAGATACCTGTGTTAAATTCATGGCTGACCTCGTCATCCAATTTGCTGTATAATATTTCATCTACGCGAGTGAGAGCGTGGACGGCATGGCGTTTAACGGTCTTGCGAGGCACGTATGGAATAAAAACTTGTGGTTGGCATTCATCGAATGCCCGCATTTTCTTCTGGTCATCATGCCTGAGCTTTATTTTTTAGGCCCAGGAGGTATCATCCATTAACCTCTCAACAGTATTGTACATCATAACTCCCCGCCCATACGTTGCAAACGGTTTCACAATATCTCCATTTCGTCATCAGCTGCGAACCCAAATTGGTCGTTCTGAATCGCAGCGATTCGGTCGAGTTCGTCCTGATATTCTTTTCGAATATCAGCTAGGGTCACCACCTTCCGCCTTACGCCCCCGGAAGCCAGTGGGCGCGCTCGATCCTCCGTAGTAATCCACGCCTGCTTCTGGTCCACACAACTCAAGACGTTGATGAGCATCAAGTATTGCCTAGTCACGGCTGTATCTAGAACATCATCTCCAGTTACCTGGTCGCCTTCCCCAAGCTGCCTAAGCTTCTGGATGCGGTCGAGCAGAATTGCTGCGGCTCCACGATAGTCATTTCGCTTGATCCGCCATGCGTAGAGGACCTGGTGATACGGAATGCCAGTTACAACATCAATTGCATCCTGGCATTTCTGAGACAGATACTCGTCCACGGCATTTTGTAGGCCCGGAAAAGGCAGCTCAACCAGTTCTAAGTTGTGCAGATTGTCGCACATTCTCTGAACAAGCACCCGTAGGCCTGAATGTTGCAGAGCACTATCCTTCATTGCCACGAGCGTCGAGTGTGCTAGTTCAAATTGCGAGGTAGCTATAGCCCCGGTAAATAGGCGACTCTGAAGTTCGGTTCGCAATACCCCGAAATCTTCAGCCATGCTGTTTGTGAACAGGAGTCCAAGCCCGGCAAAATCGATAACAAACGAGTAAGCCTTGTGCCTCTCGAACAGCGTGATTATGTGGCCATAGTAACGTGGTAATCCGGCAAAGAGTAACGTCCATTCCGTATCGTCAAGAAGACCACTGCTATGCCTCTCAGTCTCAGCTTGGGATAAACCTAGATGTCATGTCAGTTAGATCGGGCTTACTCAGTGGGTAGTCACGTACTCATGCCATATGCTGCTCTCTTAAAATATATAGCGGCAGACGTAAAATCTCTAAGGGCGAGGTGTACCCGTCCTTGGACGTAGGTCGGGAAGGGGTCTTGGTCGCAGAAGGGACTAAGCTCGATAGCGAGGTCGGGCCTGTCCCTGACGAGCAAGCCACACTGGATATAATGGGGCTGCAATTCAATGTCACTATCCGGGGCGCAGAGATCGGCGACGATACTGGTTATCATTGAAGCCATCGCACCTTGAGGCATCAATTCGAATTCAGGTATTCCAAGAAGGTGTCCCACGTTGCCCTCGAGAGCGGTGATGACCTTGGTATCTTCGACCTGTCGCTTTGTAATAACCGGCGAGCCGCTAGACATGGAATTTGATCTCTCGACCTTAGGAAGAGACGTTGTTATCTGGGTACTAGCAAGCCACCGAATGAGCTCGAGTCTGTGAAGTGACCTAAGCAAGTTACGGTATACCGCACCGATACTAACTCTATTATGAAGTGCATCCTCGATGCGATCAAACTCATATTCCATATGGACAAGGAGAATAAGTTGGCTAAAGCAAACGTTCCATTGCAGCTCCGCCATGTCTTGAGCTGCTCTAACGATGATCTTGCGCCCAAACTCGGTAAGAGGTTGCTCTGTAGGATGTTGGGGTTCCCAGGTCTCGTCGCATACTGCAAGCACCCGTTGATACAGGCTCGTGGTTACTAGATTAAAGTTCTGGCCAAGAGCATCGGTCACCTGGGCGCAGTCTTCGTCCGACATTTGACGCCAGAATCCAGCTTTGTCGGAAAAGAACTGTATGCGTTCCCGGTCTGTCTTCGACGTCTCTTCAAATATCTCAGAGCGCAGGACGGAACGGCAAATTTGCAACATGCCGTCTGAAAAGCCTTCGAGAAAGCTGCGGCCGGTGAGAATGAGAGATGACAGCTCGCCTGACCCTTCGAATCGATGATTTGGATTGTGGCAGATTTGCTCCAATTTACTGCACTCTCTGATCGCAGATATGCTGTCGGCGCAAACTACCCATGGCATTCCCAGGTCCGGTTCGTATGCCAACGAAAGTGCTTCCCCTCTCGGTTTATCAAGCTCTACCAAAATGCGATAGAACTTTCGCCATTGCGCCTCACTAGAGGCTCTGAACTGTTCATGATCCACATCGCCTGATGACGTCTTATTGAGTGATGAGGTTGAAGCAATTGCTGAGCAGATCGACTCGGCAAGACCTTGGCCATTACGGGCTGAGACCTCTGTCTGTCTTCCGATCGCTCTTTCGTAGGTGTTTACGGCAGCTTCAAGGGTTGCATTGGGGAATCTTCCGGGGTAAAGAATGAGCTGTAGCCACCGTTCTGTGGCATCAGTGGAATCAGATGGGCCAGACACCTGTGCAGCCGGTATAGACGTGTCAGAGAAAACCGATCGCCAACTGGTTTGCCAGGCATCTGGCAACTCTTCTGCCAAGAATGTTAACTCTTGGACTCGGTACGCCATGTTATTCTTCCACAGGATCCACATCCTAAATCCATGTGATGATGAGCGTTCTGTGACGCTAAAGTCTGCGAGAGTCCAAACATCCAATCCAAGCGGCGGGGTAGGTATTAAGCGGCTTCCAGGGAAAAGGTCGTTCACATCCACGGTGTTTTCGTCGTCAGACTCCACTCTCCAAAACTTGAACTCTCCAGCGCCAACCGGGGAATAGGTCACGCATAGGCGCTTGCCCTCGGTATCACCGACGATACGGATCAAGTTCGTTTGGGATGCATCGAGTTGCCATTTACCCGTCTCCTGAGAGTCTCTATTGGCATTCAACAAGTCCATGGCCCCGAGAATTTGACCGCTCTTAAGATTCCAAATTCGTAGGCGATGATCGAGGCAGGCCGTGAAAAGAAACGACGCATTGTTTAGTCCAAGGCCGGTTTGAACCGCAGCCGCAGCAGCTGTTATGTCCAACTCCTTCCTACTTCCTAGCATGCCCCGAAATCCTCCAAAAAACCCTTTCGCGTTATAGAAGGTCTCCTTCCAGGGTCCGTGTGCCGCTAGAATATGGTTAGAGTATTATCACGCAGATAGAGGACACATCGAACCAACCATTGTGTAATGTATTCCTGTCAAAACGAATGTGGCCTCCATCAGAGAGAGTTGCGACCAGCTGATCATTATTGACAGCAATTAATCTGTAGGGATTCTTGAAGTTGTTGAAAGCGTTGGGCTGGTATATCTTGCAGGCATCCCCAAGCCCAGCTTCGGCAAAGGAACGCTTACGAAAGGAGTCCGGTCTCAAGAAAAGAGTATACAACTGGTTGGCGGTGTCGAGAACGAATATGCTCAGCGCATCGTGGTCTTGGGGGTCGAAAAGAGCAATACAGTTCGGTCGTATGGGATGTTGGAAGCGGAAGTTGAGGATGAGATTCGTATCGAACGCTTTCTTAGGTTTGCAGACGTCGATAGTTCGTATGCTCAAGACGGTGTCATCCTCCAGGACTCTCCAAAGAAAGCTTCGGGGGAAAGTATGATACTTTCGGTGATATGTCGAAGATGCGGTGGCACAATTGCGGGTTCGGAAAACATCGTTTTTTGACCCTTTGACTTGTCTTCGCACTTGGGATGCAGAAGAAGGGAGCTTTATATCAAGAGTGAAGGCGGTTGACGACGGCTCGAAATTCAGGCGCGTTTCCTTGTAGACGTAAGAGGGCTCCCGAGAAGTCATATCGACTCCGTCCACGCCTACTGGAGGCGGACAAATGCTCAAGGTTGTTTCTGGCGATTGTTCTGTCACCTGTATTGGAGTAGAAGTAGGTAAGTAAAGTATGTAGCTTTCTTGGGCTTTTGCGTAGGTACGCGACTACCTACTAGCTAGTAGGTGACGGCAGTTGCAGGGGTTGGTAGCAGCTGAAAATCGGTTGCCAAGGAAATAAAGTGCCTGCTAAGACTCTCACGTGCTTCCGTGTTAGCCCTTTTTACCGTTCTTACTTCTTGCCATTCTTGTCAACTGCACCCCGCGTCGACGCGTTTTAAGCCGCCGAATTCCTCTCAATTCCAACCTACCTACTTTAATTCAAACTTCCTGCCTCTATATTTGTTTTCTTCATTTTCGACGTGGGAAGTTATCTATATACCGGCCTTGAAGTGCGAGAGCTTGCCAAAATGTCAGAGGAATATGAGGAGGCCACTAATGGCGACGAGAGTGGAATGACCGGCCCTGGTGCTCCAACACCTATCCACGCTCTCGAGGTAGATTATCGCAAATGTTTCGAGCAAAGCTATTTAAATATCTAATCAATGTTTCTTTTGTAGGGTATTGCTGGCTTGACAAAGCGTGACATGCAGTTACTTGTCGAGGGAGGCTACCAGACAGTCGAGTCTGTTGCCTACACGCCCAGACGAAACCTGGAGCAGGTCAAAGGCATATCCGAACAGAAGGCTGCAAAGATTCTTACAGAGGGTAGGTTCCACCCACCAGCATATCCCCTACCCTTCGTAACTCATTTGTATGATTCCATCATGGCCTTATCTAAACACCAATAGCTTCTAAGCTGGTCCCGATGGGATTCACGACTGCGACCGAGATGCATCAGCGAAGAAGCGAGCTGATCTCCATCACGACGGGGTCGAAGAACCTGGACACTCTGCTAGCCGGTGGTATTGAGACCGGCTCGGTGACAGAGCTCTTTGGCGAGTTTCGAACCGGAAAGAGCCAGATCTGTCATACCCTCGCGGTCACTTGTCAACTACCATTCGACATGGGCGGTGGCGAAGGAAAATGTCTTTACATTGACACCGAAGGTACTTTCAGACCGGTGCGACTGCTTTCCGTGGCGAACCGCTACGGCTTATCCGGAGAAGAAGTTCTGGACAATATCGCCTATGCGCGAGCCTACAACTCAGACCACCAGCTGCAGCTTCTTAACCAAGCATCCGCGATGATGTGCGAAACGCGGTTTTCCCTTCTCATTGTCGACAGCGCGACCTCTCTGTACCGGACAGACTTCCTAGGGCGCGGGGAGCTGTCGTCGAGACAAACTCACCTGGCCAAGTTCATGCGCACGTTGCAGAGACTGGCCGACGAATTCGGAATCGCCGTGGTCATCACCAATCAGGTAGTCGCTCAGGTCGACGGTGGTCCCAGCTCCATGTTCAACCCCGACCCGAAGAAGCCGATTGGCGGTAACATTATCGCCCATGCCAGTACGACGAGAATCAGCCTGAAGAAGGGCAGAGCAGAGACCCGTATCGCCAAAATTTACGACAGCCCCTGCTTACCTGAGAGCGATTGTCTCTTCGCCATCAATGAGGATGGCATTGGAGACCCATCGCCAAAAGACACGGAGAAGGACTAAACTCCGCTCTATTCGACTGACGACTGGGACGGGTCCTATTATGAATCACTGATGTTGGCGAGTAATGAGACGTATGGGATTGGGCTTTCACATATGAGCGAGGTGCATGGGCTTTGGCGTTTTCGGGGGTCTTAAACTCGCTTTCACTGTATCATAATTCGCATACCATCATATCATAAAATCTCTGTGGAGATCTCGCTTACAACCTCGGGACCAATTTCCTCCAAGCTTCCTTAAGGAGATACACGTAGGGATGGCATCAAGCAGACTAGAACAAATTTCGGCTTTCTAAACGCACAGCTTTTCACCCCTATGTGCAGTAGATTATTCTACCGGATATCATCAGCCCCTAAATGCAAAGGGAAAGTATATACCCTAATAAACTGTAAGATAAGCCGAGCAAAGGGCGTCACTAACGAGCGCCACCGCGACGGAAAGCGCGCCAGTAGCGTAGGTCTAGAACAGCGGCTACTGCTCAGCTTAGGGAAGATAAAAACCATCATGTTTCCTCGTTCAGACCTCATAAAGCTATTTCATGTCGTTCCCTACATAGTTCAAGTGCCGGTCGACCGTGGCGATGATCAATGATCGCCTCTAATATACATACATATGGAATGCGGAGTACCTAGCCGTGTACTAGGGTTGCAGCAAGGACCGGAACCCTACCTTAAGTACATACCTAGCTACCCCTAGTCTCTGCTATTGAAAGGCGGCTCCCTACTAACTAGGTTAACTTTCCATTGACTTCAGGTATTGCGACATATCCGTCTCACATTAATCTGTATTCACGATAGGATAGGTCTTATGACTGAGAAAGCGATGCTCTTGAAGCAGTAATGGAATTCCTCGTCTCCCAACCTCCGGTATGCAGAAGATTAACAGGTAATTATTTTCCCCAAGATCCTTCTTTCCTCCCCGAATTCCTCTATGAACGCCAATATGGATGCGGCCGCCCCGTGTCTCGATGCAAACCACCCTAACTACCTAGTCTTTTTTTCGCCCGAGCAAAATGCTATCTACATTTCCCGTGTGATATGTAGTTGCGAGGCGGGCGACCACAGTGTCTAGCTAGACCGTTCGCGTAAGTCGGCCTGACAGCACACCATGGTCTCCGCTCTTCTATCATGCCGCTTTGTTTGTACGATGTTCCGGCGATCTCGTCATTGACCTCGACTTGATGACCGATCACGGCTTTTCTTTTGTAGTTTGTTCTTGCCGGTCCTCCCTGACTGGCCGCTTTCCACATCGGTCTCGCTATTGGATATGCTGAAAGTGCCAGCCGGTAATATCTCGAAGCCTGCGTTGACTCGCCTGGACGAGGTGTTCACATAGGTATCGCCAGAGTATGACCGGCGAGGTATCGGTTTTCTTGCGGCTAGCGGTGGCCGAGAAACTGATGACCTCTCGCTATCGGGTGTTTCAAACGGATTTCTTGTTGGCTCGGCATACGTGTTCGGAACATCGTCTATGTTGGATAGCGGGGGTTCAGAATCGTCGAAGGGACTCCGTGGCAGTGGCAGAGGCCCGGCAGAGCGGCGCATATGGGACACGTAGTGCGTATTCGGGGGGAGAGGACCCTCATCCGACGAACTTGAGTTGCGCTGTACAGGTCTCTTGGGGTGCGAATATCTTGAAGAATGGACATTTGAAGACGAGTTGGTCGGGACGTAAGTTTCAAGCTGCTGGTGTCTACCCGTGTTGCCTTCCAGCTGATCCAGTGCCTCAATGGCGGATCCTGCGTTGGAAGTATTATTCGGTAGATGCTGAGAAGAATGCTTTGGGCGGTACGTGGACGGCGGGCCCGGTGGTGTTCTCAACGAAGCGGGCTCTATATCAACTAGGCTGTTTCGTTCCAGCAAACTCGCTGTAGGACTTGGTCGTAGACTTTGTCCAGGGGTGGGCTGAACTTCAAGAACTGTTGCTGTCGGCTCTAGAACACCACCAAATACGATCCTGTCCTTTTCCTTTCCTTTCGGGTCGCTCTCGATATCGACGCCCGTCAGGGGTTTGAGCAATGGACTATTTGCGCCAACCTCAATAGGCGTTCCAGGTTGAGAGATCCAAATGCCGTCGACTTCAATACCACTCTGAATTGCGCGCACTCCAAATGGAATATCGATTTTCCTAGAGACGGGAAGACCACTCCTTTGCATAACCTCCTGCCTGGCCCTTTTTTCTGCATCGAGAACTGTATGCTTCTTGAGATATCTACTTAACCACCACAGCTTGACTAGTCCTGCAATAAAAACGCACACGATAGAAGCGGCGAGCACCTTTTCGCTCGATTAGCGGCACGGCAACACGTTTTGAGGAAGGCCGAAACAACTTACAAAGGTCATTTGCTCCCATAATTCCCAGCCAGCGAAAAATGTTGTTGCAGTCATTTTGAGATGCTCAGGATAGACAATGTCAAACAATGTCAAACAATGTCAGATTATCCAAGGCGGAAGGAAAAGAAAGAAGCAAAAGAAAAGGGGGGAATAAAACGAATGATCCGGGGACGCGATCCAATTGCGCTTGGCCAACGAGTGAATGTTCAAATACTAGGAGGAGGAAGAATAAGTTAAGGAGGTAAGGTCAAAGTCGTAACCAAGTGGCAAGTCAAACATACATAAATGTAGGCTTGATTGGCGTTGGTGTTGGCCAGGTACCTATGCAGGTCTTTTTTAAAGGAGGCAACGGCAGTCGAGGAAAGAAGAACCTTAGTCAGAGGTCGGAGATCAGAGGTAAAAGGTCAGACAGAACATATATTTTCGGCAGCAGGTGCGATATGTTTATTCCTTCAGCTCCATGCAATTTCCACAACGAATTCGCTTAATCCCGGACACCTAAAAACTTTGGAGCATCTCGGCCGGGTGAACCGTTCGTTGTGCTTTCTTTATTCGTCCGAGAGATCGATACGAAGAGGCTTCTTAATGTTGTGTAGCAACAAGAATTTGCGAACCAATGAGTCTTGGGAGGACAAGCACGCCGATCACCGTAAGGCTGAGCAGCTGAATGCAAACACGGGCACCACTTGATGTCGATCAGATCCCGCGCCAATACTGAGAGCCTCTTCGTCCAGGAAGGAAATGTTGGCGGCCGGACGATCCGTTATGTCATGCAGATGGACGGACCTCTTGTCTTTCTTTGTCCTCAGGCTCGGCGGTGTGGGGTCATGAATCGATCTTCTCATGAACAACTGGATATCGTAAAGACGAGAGACAATATATTAATAAGTGAGCGATGTGAGGAGGGCGCTAATGGGTTACAGCGAGCGTGAATATAGCCGGGATAGGGCAACGCGCGTTCCTATATTCAACCCGGCATGGAGAGACGAACAACAAATGTGACGATAAAAAAGAAAAAGAAAAACAAATATAAAAACTGGCGTCAGAGTAAGGAGGGATGAGCACGAGCATGAGCATGTCATCGTCATCCCGCAAACGGTCAACCGGATGGGATGGATCTTTCTATGTATACCTAAGTATACACAGCTCACTTGCAGGTTACGGATGCCAACAGAGTGGTGATTGGGTATACTATAATCCTAGGTACCTATACACATGGCCATGTTCGAGACAAAACTAAGTAAAGCGCTCGTAAAGGTCCTCACCGAGCGGGAATCGGGTAGATGGGTAGTTATGTATCTCCTTTTCGTATGGCAGGCCATGTTTGTTTCCTCATCGATGTTTGCTTAATAGCATTGCTAGAATCAACACCACTAATACCAATAATATATGTTATACAAGACCTAGGACCTGGCCTGCTGGCGGCCCGGGTCGGCCTTACCATCCAAGATCCAGGCCCAAGTCGAGACTTTTTGGACTGACAGGTGGTCCAACCGGTTGAAGTGTCCGGCGCCAATGAACGGGAGCAGTGTAAGGTACACAGAGAGGGGCGGCGGTGATAATGGATGCCAGAGTGCCACAAATGCTGCAGCTCGCCGAAAAGTAACCCACACGCACTCGCTATATGTACGTATATATGTATGTAAAAGCAATAGATCACTGAGTACCCAGCGGCTTTACCCGGACGCATGGTTCCAATGCACCCAACGTGTACATTCGATCAATCAATTTCCACAATGGTACCATATTGAAGTCTGGTGACAAAAGCCTCGCGCCTCGCCCAGCTAGCGATCCCTTGCAGACATAGGCGTGTCAAGAATACGAAGTCTGTTAGTATTCACGGGCGACTTGGCGACTTATACTGAGACAGTTCTAGCACCGCGGCACGGCAAGTTGCGGTGAAATAAAATGCGCCCCCACGATAATTGACGGAGATCTTGGTCTGAGATCGGGATATAGACATACAGTACTACTATATCCAAACTTCAAAAGGGCCCTTAACGCCTAGCTCCAAAATCTACCTAGGTAGCAATCCACGCTGAATCCATGACGAATTTTTGCCCCAGGCTCAAATTTATCAAAATTACATACTATAGCTGACAAGCAACCTTGTTGAGCTTTGGACTAACATACGTAATCTAAAGGTAGGCAGAGTTCCATCCCGACAAAATAACCAAAGTGCGGGCTTGCATTAGGTATTAACCAGCTGAGTCTAGTTAATTGACCGAGTATAGTGGGACGTACCTGTACGTATTTACCTACGTAAGTACTTAAGTATATGATTTGATCTTTTAAAGGAGAAGTTTCTCTTCCGTCCTGGTGCCGTCGACGATGCCTTCACGATCCAACAGTCTAGATCGCTATGGTGATTCTAAGCCAGCGAGCCCTCTCCATGGTCCCAAAAATGTACTGATCTAGAAGAAAAGCTGCCGGCTAGGTGCCTATGTAATATCCATATATGTAAGGTCCGTATTACTATGTATGTACAACATAAACGCCAGAAGAAGTACAAGACCATACACTAGACACAGGGATATAGGGTGATCTATTCCGGATATTCGGTATTCACCTCGATCTGGGCTGCTGGGTTAGGCAATTAAAGCTTAGCTAGTGATGATCCTGATGATCCTTACCAGAAAAAGAAGAAGAGAAAAAACCGAAGAGTGAAAGGCTTCATTCAATGTTTTGGAATTACATATCAAAAACAAGTCGCATTAGATCTTCTCCTCAGTTAGATAAGCTGCCCTTTTGGATATTTGGATATTCGGATTGTCAACCATAACACATAACGCGTCATTCGTACCGCATAGATGCAGTGGGGTTATGCACTAACCTCAACGCCGATCTCAAGCCGATGAGAACAGTGGAAACTTTTATATATCCAGCTAGGTGGCAGAAAGAATTAGTCACCCTAGTGTTGAAACAGTTGGTGATTTCTGTATTTGGCTTCACGTAGTCGCCGACATCATGGCTGGAAATAACGACCACATCCTCACGCTCTCTTGTCCCGACAAGCCTGGCATTGTTCATTCTGTCACAGGACTTCTAGCAAATCACGGCCTCAACATCCTAGATCTCCAGCAATTCTCAGACCCGACGTCTAATAGGTTTTTCATGAGGGTTCATTTCGGCCATGCTGAGTCGACATCCGCCCTAGAAGAGCCCATGGCTCAGCTCTCATCGGAATTGAAAATGTATCAATATGACTTGAGACCAGCGAGCAAAAAGCCGAGGGTCTTGATCATGGTGTCCAAGATCGGACACTGCCTGAACGACCTGCTCTTCAGAACCAAGACGAACCAGCTCGGCATTGAGATCCCCCTGGTCGTGTCGAACCACCCAGACTACAAGTCTCACGTCGAAGGCTACGGCATTGAGTTTCACCACCTGCCGGTTACTAAGGACACGAAACTGGAACAAGAACGGCAAATACTAGACCTGATCAAGCAGCACGGCATCGACCTCATAGTATTAGCACGCTATATGCAAATCTTGAGCCCGGGTATCTGCGAGGAGATGAGCGGCAGGATCATCAACATCCACCACAGCTTCCTGCCGTCCTTCAAGGGGGCAAGGCCGTATCATCAGGCGTTCGACCGTGGCGTCAAGATCATCGGCGCCACCGCGCATTTCGTGACGGCGGATCTGGACGAGGGCCCTATCATCGAACAGAGGGTGGCTCGCGTGGATCACAGCATGAGCCCGACAGCGTTGGTCGAGGAGGGAAGCAACGTCGAGAGCCAGGTGTTGGCTGCCGCTGTCAAGTGGTGGAGCGAGAAAAGAGTATTTCTGAACGGGAATAAGACCGTCGTCTTCAACTAAACACGCAACTCACATATGTACATGAAAGAAAAAAAAAATCCTCTCCGAGCCGAATTGACTTCGGCCATTGTGGTGCAGCGCCAATGAAATAAAAACGCCAATGGCTAATACCCACCGTATGGGTGACAAGAGCGGTACTACCTTGTCTGAGGATACGAAAAAGAAGTGGATTGAGTCACCGAAAAATACAGCCTGCCGAGATGACCTTGATACGCTCACATTCAGTCGGCCTTCTCCTGAGAAAGCAACAAGAGGTGTTATAGTTGTCCGTGTTCTGAGGCTATTCCTCAATATTTCACTCAACATACGGGACAATTCTGTGATGTGGGTGTTGTTTGATATATCTACATCATTCATCCGAGTCCAGTTCTATGGGTGGTTTTCCAAAATAACCTATCAAAATAATACTTATTGTAATTAAGGCTACACAAAACGCCTAGTTACCCTTCTCGTTAAGCCGATACATAAAAGCATGGAGGACCTCATCTCTTGTCTAGTTGTGCCAGTGTCGAGCCAAAAAGGGTCGAATGTCAATGATACTCGGCCTTCCGTGTCGCTAACAGCTTCTACACAGCCGGTCAACGGTTGTCTAGCTCAAATTTATGTAGCCATAACAACGCCCATTTCTAAAATTTCGTTCTAGTTGCGAATCATGACAGGAAAGTAGGAGCCACTTATTCCATGGTGGCCAGTCCGGGTGTTCATCACCTTTGAAGTCTTCCTCTTGGAGATGAGGAAGGACTACCAGAACAACATCTTGGCTTTGTGCTGTAAAGCAAGTTACTAACTGTCACATATATCACAAATGAGTATCCTGCCGGCGCCATATGAGCACAGAGATATCAAAGAGATGATACTTGTTTCCCCAGTGTCAACAACCATATAATCTTCATTTAACATATCGTGGAAGCCACATCATTTTTGAAGCCTGATGTTTGGAGTGGTGGAGGTGAGCGCTCCAACTATTATTATCTAGTGATGAAAAAAAAAGGGGGGGGGGGGGAGAGAGGGGGAGCTGACGGACTATGTTCGGGGATATCCGTCATTAACTTAAGATCAGAGTGTTTATCAAATGAAACCCGGACTCCAAAGCAATTAACACTGAGTTTATATCTGTTGGATGCTAGGAGTTCAAGTCGTACCCCAAAGCATCGTTGGCGTCCTCGTCAACGCCTGACACCTTCTCCTGAGTCTGGCCATACAATAAATCAACATAACCTGACGAGGCTGCTTAGGGAGTACTCATCCGAGGTAGAGTATCTGGTGTATCACTGTAAGTGACAATGTAGGCCTTGTTATTACCCATATTGCTACATTCGAGGACGTCGTGTCTGTCTAGAGTCTAAATTGGACTCTCGTTGACTTGGATTCGCTTACGAAGGGTCAATGAGTATATCGCTCGACTTCAAGCAAAATATTTTTATAGGTTAAAAGTCCTTCTACGATGCTTATTAAGGTGTGATGAATCTTGTGCTTGAGGATGGTTCCCCTGTTGGTGTCAATCTGCAAGACAGCAGCCGCCTGTGTTTCTATGATATAATCAACGACGAAGCGAAACTCGGGCAGTCTAAGGATTGCGTTTTTTTCTCTGCTAGGCAACATATTCATCCGGAGGAATAGTGTGTTATCTTCCTGCATTATAGTATTGAACAAGTAATGGCAATGGTATGTATGTTACGGATGTTGGGAATATTACGAACATACATAGTTGTACCTGATGTAGTACATATTATGATAATGATGACGCTGACGATGACCCATGTTGTTTTGCAGACATTGGTACATCCCGACTTATTAGCGCAAAGTATTCGTATTCGTAGACATCCCGCAAGCCAAGCTTAGGACCTTACCTACTTGTTCGTGAGGTTAATCACCGACCCCCTATTGTGACTTGGGTCTTTGATCTGGGTCTACAGCTGAATGTCTTGTTTCTATGTTGGAATCTTCCCAATAGCTCACTCTAATTAGAAGAAGTACCTAGGATGTATTCCAGTTGTGAAATTAAGAAGATACTGGCATCACATGAGGCCTACGACTACGAAGAGAGCTTACAAAAGAACCTTCTCGGCGCGAATTACCTATGGCTGACTTCCAAAGACGAAAAAGGCCATCAAACCCATGGTCCGTTCAACTGCCGGATCTGCGTAGACAGTGAGGACGGCTACTGAACAATAGGTGGCGATATTCTCGTCTGAGAAAGGGTGAATAGTATTGGATTCGAACTGAAGCGACAGTATTAAGATGTATATGATAATGATGTTTTTGATAATCATCATCAATGAAGCAAACAGCAATGTCACCCTTCGTGAAATGGCTACAGTGATATATGCGGGTATGTGCCATTATGGTTCAAGAACGATAACTGCCTGCCTAGGGCGATAGGACTGCCTGGGTCGGTTTTGCGATGAACACGTTACGTCAGGACCGGATGATAGTGATTTATGTAAGTGATCAGCACATGGCGATGTTTAACAGCCCAATGTCAGCTTGAACTACATTAGCAACAGCCAATAGCCAACAACCAGACAAACTTCGCCTCATCCAACTGCTTGGATTTGCCACCTACTTTGCGAATAGTCTAAGATCAGCGACAAAACGGGCTAAGCTGTGTCGGGAGCGAACCGTCTGGCCGTTCAGGGGCTAGAGGAATATCGCAAAAAGACGATTGGATAGTCCCAGCAGATGCAATTGGTCGATAACGTACTGAACTGCAGTAGGCATCGTTCGTTTTGTGTTGGGTCGAAACAGGAATTCGATGAAAAGACGACAGACCTGCAGACAACGCAGGTCCGCGGCCCCGATCGGGTAGGGGTAGCGAAAGTTGCACCAATTTGAGTATTTGATCGGCCAGATGCGTTGTCAACAGCAAGCATCGAAAGTAACACATCTATTGATTATCCATCAGATCATCAGCAGCTCAGCCTTCGACCGACGCACTGGAGTTGGGGCGTATGGAAGCAAGCGGACGTAAAGATACTACCATGTACAGTCATTTACGAAAAATACGGATCTGAACTCAGCTGATTTTAACAATATGAAACCTTTTACTTATTACTTCGTCTAGTAATGAATAATCGTGAACGAAGACGGACAGAGTTGCAGCTTACTACAAGTTTATATATGGTAGTAACACAAGTAGATTTGAGTGCTGACGGTCTTTGTTGAATAATAGCAGCATTTAGCAACTTATGTACGTATTACATACATACCTAAATTGACACTAACCTAACCTAACCTAGCAGCCCTCTAGAGGTATGTGCTAAAAAAATGCCTGGATCCGGTGATCGCTTGGCCTATCGCATTTGCATTTAGCGCTCACTGCTCACTGCTGCTCACTACCCTGCCAAGCTTTCCTCAAGTCCCTGCGCCGAGTCCTGGGCTTTATCCTGGGGTTCCGATCCCGTTTATTACTGTAAACTCTGTTTGCGATGGGCAACCGGTAACTTTGTCTCCTTACCTCCCTTCTTGCTCGCCCAATATTCGATTCAATTTTCGCCAACAACGAACAGTCCTATCAATTCATCCATCATCCGAATTGAACTGTCATTTCTTAGTATAATTCACTGCTTTGAATTATCTATTTCTGTTTCTCCTTTTTACACAGCCTAGAATTCGTAGATCCTTAGACTAATCGGTTCCTACCGTGATATCTTACGATGCCGATAATGCGGAACCCTTTTGCAAGGCGCCCTGGCTTGACGCCTGGCCTGTCCAACGGCACCGATACTCGCGAGGAGAACGTCCGGCCTGGAGTAGCCCCGAAAGATCCAGAAGCCGGCTTTGTTAAGGTAGACACAATTGGATCCAAGGCCTCTTCGGCCCTGAGTATTCGGAGCGCAAAGAGTCGAGACAACGGAGATTACAAGATGAGTGGTTAGTTTGCGCCTTACTAATTGCGCTCGAGTTTGTACACTAACTCGTCATGGCATTGCAGTCGTCAACGACAGCGGAGTCTACCTCCCGGTATGATATTGCTCGTCTTCTAGGTCAAACCTACCTACTCGCTTACTTACATATCCGGTTCCAGCCTTCGCCAACAGACGAGAAAGGTCTGTGGCCAAGACGTTCGGCGGCATCTCGGACGTCAATGGATACTCGCAGTAGCCTTGGCGACATTGAACATTTCTCCATCTCGCGAGAGTCATTCGACTCTTACCGCCGGTCCTTTGTATGACGCATGCTCCCGCTGATCTATGCAATCTGCGGTATGCTAACTGATAATCTTGAAGGATATTTCTGCTAGGTCACCTGTCACGGTCCACGATATCCCTCGACAAAGTCTGGATTCTGCCCGCTTGCCTCGTTTCCCGAGAGCGTCTATCCGAGACCATTCTTTCAATCAGGAGCCACCAACCGCCGAGGAGGGATTCGAAGATGTCTGGTTACAGGATGACCAGAAGCATCCCCAGCAACAACAGAAGAAGAGGGGATTTTTCGCCAAATTCTCCGAATCCCAGGAGCCCAACGTTCATGCCGGAATGTCTCGGTTCATCCCAGGAAGACGACGAGCGCAAAGTGGCCAAGGATCGGAATTGGGTAACATTGAGCGACCCAAATCCCGTTCTTCCTTGGAAGAGCAAGAGACACATTGAGGCGCTACAATGACAGGGAGGTCGAAAGTAGATGGCTAAATGATATTATGGCGTTTGGGGGACATGGTTCGGGGCATCATGATATCTGAGCGATCGCTTGCCCCTGGTTTAGATATATACTCAGGCTCAGTCGCTCGCTCCCGTATATTGCGAGCTATTAGATGGTCAGGGAAGGCAAATGAAACTACCCAAACTGTGTAGTTTGAGCGCCTTCAGGAATAATGGTAATGAGTTACGAAGGGGTATGAAATGGTATATTTACCATTTACCATTAACTGTCAGATACCTCTTTACAATGAAATCGGCACGCAATATGCTTCATACCTTCAAAGATTTCTTCCTCCGAAGAACACGAGTTTAAGTCTTACGCTTTCATGCCACAACTAAACCCATGGCTTTATTACAGATTTACAATTTCTAGGTCGTGAGCTCGTTACACCAATTATCATCATCTGGAGGTTGATATAGGTGGCCGGCTAGCCGAAAAGCAATATCTTTCCCAACGGTCTCGTTATGGTAGGTATAAGTTGATTTTGGGCAACTCCTTACGCAGTATATATATATATATATATATATATTGCGATTTATGTATATATTTGATACATTCCTTTTTCTCCTGTATGCATAACCTCTATATATGGAGCTCTATTTGATGCCCCACCAAGATTGCAAATTTCAGACCCCACGTTTAATAGGTTCAGGTCAACCCGGTATCTTATCCGCGTTATCGATTACAATTTTCTTCGAATCGGTCTCTGTACTAACTTAGGTACTTACCTATGTTGATGTTGAGAGGCAGCCTAAATTCCTCTACGTCTACTTCACCCAAGAGAGGTTTGCCTTTTGCCTTTATTATAACACGGCACCATGGCGCCCAGGCGACCCGATAAGAAATCGAAAAAGCGACAGCAGGCAGCGATATCCCGAGCCGCCAGCGGCTCTTCCAAACCAGTCTCTCCCCAAGTACTCGTGAAAGCCGCCGAGTACCAGCTGTCGGAAGGCAACGTCCAAGATGCGACCACACTAGCCGAGAAGGCGCTTGACCAATCAGCCACCGGGTCGGATGATGCGTTATCAGCGTTAAATCTACTCGGCCAAATCAACGTGGAGACGGGCGAGTTCGAGGCGGCCCGGGGGTTTTTCCTGCGCGCCGCCGCGATAGACGAAGACGGTTCCAAAGACGAGGCGGCGGGCGGCGGGCCCGAGAAGTTCCTCTGCCTGGCGCAGCTGAGCGAGGACGGCGGCAAGGACAGCGTCGGGTGGTTCGAGAAGGGCGCGGCGGCGCTGAAGAAGCAGATCCTGGCGCTAGAGGAGACCCGACGGAAAAGCGACGAGCAGGTCATGCGGCTCGACGAGCTGAAGAAGAAGCTTGCCATGACGCTGTGCTCTGTCGCCGAGGTCTACATGACGGACCTGTCGTGGGAGGACGACGCCGAACAACGGTGCGAGGCCCTGGTCACGGAGGCGACCATGGTCGCGCCGGGCTTCGCCGAGACGTGGCAGACGCTCGCCAACGTCCGCATCTCCCAGGAGAGAGTGGAAGATGCCAAGGCGGCGCTCACGAGGAGCATGGACCTGTGGAAAGACCTGCCGCCCGAAGACCCGTCCGTCCCTGATTTCCCGAGCCGGGTCGCCCTGGCCCGGTTGCTCATGGAGGTTGGGATGGAGCAGGAAGCCATCGAAGTGCTCGAGCGAATGGTCGGCGAAGACGACGAGAGCGTGGAGGTCTGGTATCTGGGCGGCTGGGGCCTCTACGTCACGGGAGAGAAACAGAAGGCGGAGAAATCAAGCGACGAGGACTGGAAGGCTTCGTGGATATCTAGCCGTGTGTGGCTGAACCAGAGTCTCCACCTTTACAAACTACAGGATTACGAGGATGAGCGGTTAGGAGAGCATGCAAATGAACTTCTTGCTGCGATTAGCAAAGAGCTAGGAGAAGCATCTGCTGGAGAGGGAGACGAGGGAGAATGGGAAGACGCGGACAGCGATGAGGAGATGCAGGGTTAATGTTACGTAGCAATGATGGGGGTTGAACATAGATGGAAGATACCACGAGACTCAGGGCATTTTGTTTCGGCATGGGAAGGCGTTCGGAATCAGAAAAGGAACAGGGCCTTTTTGTGTTAATATGATTGATAGAAAGAGGCATGCACGCTCTGATATCTATCTACTAAGCTTTCCCATTTGCGCCAGAACTCCGCATCAATGCCCAGTCATGACCCAAAAAAGAACCATATACATGGGTTCGTTCATGCCCCAATCTTCAGCTTTTCCACCTGCTCGGCCGGCGCGTCATCCTCGTCGCCCTCGTCGCCCTTACCCACCAAACCGCGCTCCCAGAGCTGCTTGCCCGTCAGCCGCGCGGGCTCCTTGACCCTAGCCTTCTTCAGCTCGGCCAGGCGCTCCTCCTCCTCGCGCCGCCGCTGCTCCTCCATCTCGCGGAGGAAGCCGTCGCGCCAGCGCGCGAAGGTGTCCGGGGTGACGGGGGTGCCGTGGAACTTCTGGTTCTCGGCGCGCTCGGCCTCGAGCAGGGCCTCCTCGCGCACGCGGGCGGCGGCCTCGCGGCGGTCCGCGATCAGCTGCTCGGCCGCCTCCTTCAGCGCCGACACCACCGTGAAGATCATGGCCATCCCCAGGTTCTCCTGCACCGTGCCGTCGAGCACGTGCAGCAGCTGCGCCTTGTCGGCCGCCACGGCGAAGTGCGGGTGCGGGCGCGGCGGGGTCGCATTATTGTTCCCGCCGTTCTGGTTCTGCGGCGCCGATAGATCCAGGATCGGCGCCTCGTCCGGGTAGTTCTCTGGGTACCGAACGTGCAGAATCAACGTCGGCGGCTCGCTGGATCCGTCGTCGTCGCCGCCGCCGCCGTCATGGGGCGGGTCGAGCGTCACCGCTATTCGGTATTCCGAGTCTGAGATGTCTACATTGGCGTGTAGGTGTCAGTATGCCCATCCGTCCAATGATGGTGGGGTGGTACTAGTAGTAGAAGTGGTAGGCGAAGGAGAGGGGGAAGAAGGACCTGTAATTTCTTCTGGGAAGATTGAATCGAGAACTTCACGTTCTTCGGCTTGCTCTTCCTTTCCCATATTTGTAAGAATAACTTGTGTGCTCTGTTATCTCTGCATCCGTCCGTTCTCTGTGTAAACCTTATAGACGTGAGCCAGTGAGACTGATACGTTAATAAGTTAGGTATTTTCAGGTGCTGGTAACCCCTCTCCATGGTGGGGTTCGCTACCAAAAGCTACTGTACCTACGGACAGTAAGTAGGCTAGCTGGCTAGGTAGTTACCTACCTTGTGGTGCATCGTCTTCACCGCCCGGCATTTGGCAGGGGTCCTAATGGATTTTTTTTATTTTTTATTCTGCCATGCGGCTAACAAATCTGGGTATCTTAGGCCATACCAACCTCAGATCTTAGGGGATTCATATTGCAACCCAGCCATCAAATACTTTTGCAATGGCACCAAAAGGCGAAACGGCTGGAAGCAAGAGAAAGCTTACCAATAGCAGCAAGGTCCACTCGAGCAAGAAATTAAAGCACGACAAGCATCTACAAACAAAAGAGGAGAAATCCGAGGATGTAAGTGATAGCAGTGAGATTGGCGACTTCTCAGATCAGGACGATGGCGGCGCTCCCTTGAGCAAGAAGCCTCCGAAGAACAGCGATGGCCATCATTCTAAAACAAACGGCAATCAGTCCGGGAACACCTTTGAACGAGGTTGGTCAAATCAGGAATAAGATATATCTTCGACCTTAGCTTACTTACACCTTCTAGGTCAAAACTCCCGGGAATCCCATCAGAAACAAAAGCAACTTGTCTTAGAACGAAAAGCGCATAAGCCTCTGGCCGACGAGCTGCATCGAGCGAAGAAGCTTTGGGAGAGGTTACGGCGAAAATCTCACGTTCCGAGGGAAGAGAGGCGGAAGCTCGTAGAGGAGCTTTTTGACATTGCTACTGGACGCATGAAGGAGTTCGCGCTCAAGCACGACGCCGTCCGTGTAGTTCAGACTGCTATCAAATACTCCAACTCGGAGCGCCGAAAGATGATCGCGACAGAACTGAAGGGAACATATCCCCAATTGGCCGAGAGCAAGTATGCGAAATTCCTAATCGGCAAGCTGCTAGTGGAGGGCGACAAGGAGATTCGGGATATGATTGTCCCGGAGTTCTACGGGAAAGTCCGGAAATTCATTAACCACCCCGAGGCTTCTTGGATACTTGACGATATCTACAGGGGTGTTGCGACCAAGGAGCAGAAGTCAATAATGTTAAGAGAATGGTATGGTCCCGAGTTCTCTATCTTTCGACAGACAGGAGGCGACGACGCTCCTTCGGCTGAACTCTCCCGGATCCTCGAGGAACAGCCGAACAAACGAATCACGATCATGAAGTACTTGCTCGATATGACCAATCAGCTTATCCAGAAGAAGATGACCGGGTTTACAATGCTGCACGATGCTATGTATCAGTACTATATCAATGTGAAGCCCGGCTCGGAGGAAGCCAAAGAGTACATGGAGATGATCAAGGAAGATGAGAACGGTGATCTGCTGAAGAACATGGCTTTCACGAGGTCTGGAGCTCGACTGGTGTGCTTGCTCCTTGCCCATGGATCAGCCAAGGGCCGCAAGCAGATCTTGAAAACATACAAAGACACCTTTCAGCTCATGTCAAGCGATCCTCACGGTCATCTGATCATTCTTACCGCCTACGATGTTATTGACGACACTGTCTTGATGTCGAAGTCCATCATATCGGAATTGATAGGCAAGACGGAACAAGATGAAGCTTCGAATTTTGTCATCTGCGCTAATGATCCGAATGCTCGGTTGACAATACGATATCTCCTTGAGGGTCCATCTAAGGCACTGTTCGATGCAAGCCATGCGGATGATCTAAAATTTCTTGAGGAAATTTGGGAAATTCGAAAGACAACGAGTAAGAAGGACCCCGAAACTCGTCGAAAAGAGCTGGTGGCAGCACTGTCGCCACCTCTACTAGCTGCTATTGCCTCCTCCCCTCTAGACTTGATCTCGACCTCCTTCGGGGCTCAGATGGCTACAGAGGCCCTACTCTCTGGCGTCGGGGACAAGTCAAGTGCGTTACAGGCTATAGCGTCCACCGCGGAGGGTGATCCGAATGAGGGTGACGGACTAACGGGGTCCGCTGACGAGACTACCAATGGATCGGCTCCTCAGGTGCACATTTCTAAGGCGCCTCACGGTGGGCGCATGTTCAAGACTCTCATAGCGGGAGGGCATTTTGACAAAGCAACCCGTCAGATAATACCAGTCGACCCTCCCCTTCACTTTGCGGATATTTTATACCCCCGAATTAAGGATCACATTATAACTTGGGCCACGGGGCCGAGTTCGTTCGTGGCAGTCAATCTACTAGAAGCAAAAGATTTCTCGCACAGCGCTGAGCTCAAGAAGACGCTTAATAAGCATAAGCAAGCTCTAGAGAAAGCGGCCACGGAGGAGACACTAGAGCAGAAAGCGGCGCGTGAGGCTATCGAAGCAAATGGAGAAGGGGAGAAGCCAGCGAAGAAGGGCAAGAAAACAGGGTCGAAAAAGGAGAGACCCATTGGCAATATGGGCTCAAAGTTGTTGTTAGAGAAGCTTTAGCGCTCGAATTGATGCCTTGGTTTACAGGTAATTGGCATTGAAAAGATTCCTATGTGGCGCGGGGTTTTCCTTGGCAGAATTTCCATCGTTATCCTCGTGTGACGACCGAGGTGGATTCTTCTATACTGACATTAAATCAAAGATTCTGCAGATGACGGGTCAGTTGGTACTGTATCAGCTTGGGAGCACTAGCTCGCTTCGTAAACCAGGCTTGCCCATACTCACGGTAACACAGGACAGTGACGTTCCATGTTATCTGGTAGTCTAGCTACACCGTCACCAGATCATAATCGCAAGGGCTGCCCCGGTCGATGCGGCTCCCCGGGACACTGGGACGAATAGGAGTACAGACATGGATAGGTAGCCTCGAACGCCTCCCGTGTAGGATCCAGCAAGATATGCAACGCATCTCCTACCAACATTCTTCATCTGGGGGAAGTTCGCATACGGAGGACGCATTGGAATGGGGTGAGTGTCAATCCTTAATTAATTATTAGTTGGATATCCCGGGCAGAAGAGCTTTTGGGTGTATTATTGTCGAAGCGGCGTAACATGTCGGGAAGCAAACAGGTAGAAGCTAAGCCATCCTCTAAACTCGTTCCAGTAGATATTGCTTCAGTCCAGAATGTTTGCGATCCGGTACACAATTACATACGTATCCGAAGAGCTATCCTTACCTAATGGTGCATTCAGGCATTGGGGTTTCGGGGAGCAAACAAAGCACCCTCCTCCTAACCTTGGTACTTTGGTACACATCGTAGCATTGAAGATGAGCTGTCAGTAACCTAAGTCAGCTTATCCTTATCATGGCCTGTCTAAGCGTCATTTTGCTTCATCGCCAAATCTAGATTGATATTCCGTCTCACGATCCTCGTCGGGAGAGCCAGACACCGCAGGGAGTCATTGTCCCTGAATGAGCTACGTACCTGACTACTTAAGTACACTGGAACCTTACCTAAGGTACCTTACCTAAGGTATGGAGGTTCAATCCCATACGCCAACAGGAAATAGGAGGTGACACAGACTATAAATGGGCTCACATTGCACCTACCTGCGGGTAGGAGGTACATGTAGACAGTACTTAAGGTATATGCCTAGGCACCTAGGGTATGTAAGGAGCACTTGAGGAATTGAAGGTATCTTGTACGGTGAACGGTTCCAAGGTCATATTAGGTAGGTATGTGGGATGTTACAGATCTGAATTCGACAGCTGGCTGTGCGTCGATTCCTCAATTATCAACTCATTCGGGCCTTCCTAACTACTTGATATCCACGCGGGTACCCAGGTAACTTGAAATTGATAGAAATCTGGCACCGGGCAATAATGTCAGAGGTGTTTTCATTACCCACATCATCCCTCTTCAAACTCTTCAACATCACGGAGTCCTGATATATTTCCCACTCACCCATCCTTTGCGTGTTTGTCACGCACTTACACCGAACGTCGTTGCGGCTTGATCCCTCTCTGTCTCTCTTTTTTCCTTCCTTCTTTTTTTACCTCTCGTTTTTTCTTTTCTTATTCCTCTCCTTCAAGTGAATAAGCCGGTGGCTCTTAGGTACTGCTGCCACTGCTGTAGGGCTAACTCACTCCAAGTGGTCCGTCTTGTGTCTCCAACCGAGAGTAATATAGTATTGACGTTGATGGATTCCCTCCATCATCGATGATGTCGACCTAGCCTATGAATGACCTCTGAAACACCCTGTCACCCTAGAATAACTCGCACCGGCAAGCTTCCAAAATGGCCTTCTATCTATTCGATCATCGTGCCGAGCAACTGGGTGATTGTCCGTCTGGTTTACAGTGGTATGTTTGCAAGAAGAATAATTTCAACGGCTGCTGCTCACAAGATCCTTGCGATCTGCCGACTTGCCCTGATGAGTCTACGACACGCGAGATAACAGTGGCCACAACTCCAACATCAACCGTTGACGAGACAACTACACTTAGAACCTTAGGGACCCTGCCGCACAGTTCATCGGTTGACGAGACAACTTCACTTACAGTCACACCTTTCCTGAGGCACAGTTCATCTATAACGTTCACGACAACTGCAGATACGGAAACAACTACGGGTACTGCGGATACCACCAGCACAAGCTTCATCACCACCAGCAGCGACACCACACGTGGGCCAACGACAACCACACAAACGTTACCGCCACTACCAACTCCAGCAAACCCGTCACAGGGTGAGGGTGGGAAAAATGGTTTGTCCAAGGCGGCCATCGTTGGGATCAGTGTTGGCATAGCCGCGGCCATTATTGTGGGGGTTCTCAGTTATCTTTTTATTCGACGTCGCCGGATTGCGAAGCGCATGTCTTCAACTCCGAATTCTTCACCGCGTAGAGAGGGCGAGAAGTCTCTAATAGATTTGACGCCAGCTTCGCCACAATCCCCAGGTAACGGAGGCGATGTTTTTGCGCCATTTGGAGGTGAGTATGGACAGTGCTTGGAGCACCGCTCAGTCGATCTCCTTTATAATCTGGCGGATCCTAAAATCATGTAGGTCGAAGCAACAGCTGCGCAACACAGCCTCCCTCGTACAGAACTAGAGACGTAAGGAAAGGTGAAGCTCAGCCATTGCGCCAGAGTAACCTCAATTCGACCGATACGTACGAAGTGAGTCCAGTATCGCCGGAAATGAACCTGCCCGACACACCACAGCTCGATTCTCGCCCCGTGTATATTGAGCTCGACTCTACCGAGGCACCAAGGGATGGCCGCAAATCATCAAGCCCTGCAGATCCCGTGTCGCCAATGTCCACAACCCGGAGCTCGCAGGGGGAGCGGACAAGCTTGTCGCATCCTATCCCGTTGACTCCTGGCTACCCGGGTACCCAAATGTCCATCCAAAGCCAGCTGGAATCCGCCAACATGGGTCATCGAGACGCTAGGCAGTCTTTGTCCTCATCACAGCCCAACTTTCCAAGAGCAACACTTAAAGCCACCCCTGCGGAGCGTCAGAACAACCAGCATGTCATGAGTTGGAGCCAGCTATGACAGGAAGAGTTCTTGACGGGATATTTGTAAGGAATTGAGACAGAAAAAGGACGGGGAAGAGATTTGAACGTTCATGTATACTGATACCCGTAATCGTTGACCAGGGGATACACAGCCGCATCAAGATGGCTCCCTATCTTCTATAATAGATGAGCCCAAAAGGATGTATCTATGTCAACGCAGATGGGAGTTAGGAAGGTTCTGTAAACCATGTAAATTTGCCTATAGCTTCATAATTTATGCCGAGAAGATACTTTACCTCACGAGTACTTCTTCTCCATGATTCGCGAGAATCAACCGAATGCCAATTTTTTGTTCTTGCTTGTATCTTCCGATCTTGTTGGGGGTATACAACACCGTGGAGTAGGAAAATAAATTAAAAAAACGAAAAAAGAGAACTCCTGCCGTCTTTCCGGACCGAAATCCTACGCCGTCCAGTGCAATAATGCCATGCTTTCCCGGTTATATGCAAATCCAACGCCGTAAGAGTTAACGCGCCTTGTCACTTTCTGGAGATCCCATTACCAACCGACCACAATTTCTTCTCGCTTTCTAAACCATGCGTATACGTAGATCAGATGGAACATGTAAAGGGGGGGAAGGGGGGCGCGGAACCGCTCTAGGTAGGCGGGCAGTGAGTGATATCATCGTGGCATCAGCTTGTACATCTCGTTCAGCAGCTCCTGCAGGTCCTCGTCGCTGATCTTGTCGTTGAGCGAGGGGATGAGGTATTTGGCCTCCTCAGCCGTCTCGCAGCACAGTGATCCTATTTACGTTGATTACCTGAGTCAGCCTTTCCGCGATGCACCTCCCTTTTTTCTTCTCCTCCTAATGGTGGTGACCACCACCACCACCACCACCACCAACACCACCAACACCACCAACACGACCATCCAAGACTACATCGTAGAGAGAGAAAGCGTGTGTGGAGAAGGAGAAGAAGCAAAGACGTACCGAGCTGCGCGCGCTCGAACTTGTGGAACTCCTTGTGCGCGCTGAGCAGACGCTCCACGGCCTCGACGTTCTCCTTCTTCTTGAACCGCGCGAACGTGTCGAGATAGTCGATGGTCTTTGTCAACATCCTGTAGACCAGGGGGCAAAAGCAACCCCGTCTCGTCAGCATTTGTTTTTGAAAAATCAACAACAAAAAGAATGCGCTCTCATTCCTAGGACATCACGGCGAATTAAGGAAGGGGAGGGGGGAAAGAGAGTGGGCTCCCCGTACTCGGTGTCGTTCACGTTCTTGCGGTCGTTACGCCGCTTCGATACCAGGGCATTGATGACCAGCGCCGCCTCCGACAGCGTCAGCGTGTCGACGTCCTGGAACTCGCCCAGGCTGATCACGGTCGTCGCCTCCTCGTTGCCGGCGGGCGCTGTCTTAGCGCGCGAGGCCGGCGGGTGATGGGACATGGTAAATTTTGTATCCTCTCTCCCTTCTCCTCTTCTCCTTTGTTTCGCGCGGAGACGGCCGGGTTCGTCACGAGATGAAGTGGTTGGCTGGTAGGTTTGTTGGGAAACTACCTTTCGGTACGGATCAAGGGTGGAGGGGCCGCTCTGAGCGAGGGCAGGTCGGGCGGATTGATTGTTATCCTTATTGTTTCTGCGACTGCTGTTTATGATGGTGGTGTTGTGGTTGTTGCGGGGCGCGATCGCAAAGGAGAATACAAGAAAAACAAAAAAACAATGCTGTTGTTGTTGGATGGATCGTATGCGATGGAAGAATGTTTCACGCGGCTGTGACATAGACATGGATGGATGGATAAGCATGGGATCCCCCGAGCTAAGTTTTTTTAGCGTGCAGAGGTGGGTTGCGTTTGCGGCTGAGTCCTTGTAACAACCTGTCGGAGGTAAAGAAAGAGGAATTATGTATGTACCCCCGATGTATTGCTCGGATAAACGCCGGTTGGTCGATGCTTGCCTCATTCACACCAACGCAGCACACGTACATACTAGCATACGTACGTACATATTAATGAACAGGTCGCTTTTTAAGTGTAAGAATCGACGATGATATTATGAGAGCGGAATTGAAGAAATGAACGGCTGGATTTCAACTGAGGACATACTACTTCGGTCGCCTCATCCTTATTGTTCTTGCAGACATTACAATGTAAGTTGTTCTTTATTCAACAAAACCGCACTGTATCGTCATCACCACTCACACTCTGATAGGGGCGTCCTCGGTCTCATTGTGATCAATAAGGCCGGCGGTCTCATCTACAATCGGACTTTTGGAGACGGTCTGAACCAGCTCAACACAAATGACTATCTCGTCCTTGCCGGAACCTTTCATGGGTGGGTCCTCATCACTTCCCCTTATCTAATTTCATCGTCCACAACTGCATATATATGCATATATATCTACATATACTGATATCGCCCTAGTGTCCACGCCATCACCACGCGCCTGAATCCCCTCAAGGGACAGATGACACAGCCGCAGGCCGTGACAAGCACGGGGGCGCCGATACCCGGCCGGCCGGAGGCGTCGTCCGGTCTCGAGGTGATGGAGTCGGAGAACTTCCGGCTGCAGTGCTTCAACACGATGACGGGGACCAAGTTCCTGCTGTTCACGGACACGCTTCAGGCCAACGTGGACGTCACCATGCGCCGGATCTACGACCTGTACTCCGACTACGTCATGAAGAACCCCTTCTACCAGCTCGAGATGCCCATACGCTGCGAGACCTTCGACAGGAAGCTGAACTCGTACATCCGGGAGATTAACAGTTCCCGGTGAGCGAGTTGTTTGCAAGAAAGGAATACCGACGGCGGTATACCCTTGGATGCGAGGCTATAGGTGGAATCGGCGGTGTGTTTTCATCTGATGGAGGTGGCGGGGGTTATGAGCACTGCGAGGAATCATAGTGGTATGGCATGGCGAATGGAGTCTCTGGAGATCTGATTTCAAAAAGCTCAATACTGGGCCTCACGTTACTAGAGAAATCGCCTTGCCTGAATGCAAGAATGGTATTTTTCCCTGGTTCGCTATTAGAAGCTTTGGTCTATTACTATACTACAAGCCCAACTCTATGATCCATGCCAGTGAGAACGGGTCAACAGACAAGCAAGTCTACTATGACGTGTCCATCTTATCTCCGTCGTCCTTTTTGTCGTCTTTCTTTCCTTCCGTTGATCCGCTTCCGCTGGGCTCGCCCTGCTCATTCAACAGAGGCTGGTTCTCTCCCTCTTCCTGAATGCCCTCCAAATTTGTCTTTGTGGCGGCGTCCTCGTCCGCCTTGGCCTGCTTAGCTTGTCTCGCGTTCTCCTCTTCCATACTCATACGTAGAGCAAGCGCCAATTCCGGATCGGCACTGGGGTCGAAATCGAAACCACCGAAATCACCACCGGCCTCGCCCATGCCACCCCCGCCTGCGCCACCACCAGCTCCTTCGCCGAGTAGGATTGGCGTGGTAATTAGCTGATCACTAAGAAGCTTGCCACTCGGAGGAATGACGACGAGATTCGAGTTATCGTTTGTCTTGACCGCGTTATTGAAAGTCTCGAGCTTCTTCTGTACGTCATCGTCATCGAGATCGCCGAACAGAATAAAGTCAATGTCGATATTTCCCTTCTTCATCTTCTTTGCCAGCGACACCAACTTCTTCTCGTCATCGGCAACGGGCGAGCACACGAATACGATGATGCGTTGGCGCTGCGACTTATTCTGGCGGTGCTTCAGTGCAAGCTAGATGTTGATCATTCGTCAGATTTCATTACGTCAAGTGTCTGCCGGAACGGGAGGCTGTACATACACTCGCGATTTGAATACCGGTGGCGAGGTGAGACGAGCCAGAAATCTTCTTCCGCGTGCGGTGTAGACCTTCCAGCAGCTTGCCTCGTTCGGTGGTCAGCGTGGACAAGACCTCGGGTCCCTTGCCACCCATGCTCATCAGACCGACGGATGACTCGGGGTTGGACTGGGTGATGTTCTCGAAAATGATATTTATGGCATCGGCCTGGGCGTCGAACCTCGAGGGCGTGTAGTCTCCATTCCGGCTGCTCTCGCTGTTGTCCACAACTATCATAACAGCTTGCAACGGCATCTTGACGGAGTCTTTGGCTATGAACTTCGGGAGTCGGGTGTGGTGATGTACAAAACTTGAAGAGTAATGTGAAGAGTAATGGGTGATATGACGCTGGGAGACTAGACGAGGCGAGGTGGACTGGGTGGATGATGTTGGAGGTTAGTATTGATGAAGGTGATACCAATCAAAGGACGGAGCTTCAAACCGCCTAACGTCAGGCGGGTGCAGCCTGGCGGCAGGCCCTGGCACTCGCGGCGCACCTACCAGGCTCCTTGCTTAGTACTTAGCTTACTAGCTGACTTGCAAAAAGGGAGCTCGGACCAATTTCTTCTACATACTACCTGCTCCTAACCCCGGGAACCTATCCACCCACACTGCTAGGGCACTGCTAGGGCTTATTAACCAATAACAGCACGTCCTCTTTTGTTTACTTGCAGAGAGCATTGATTTCATCAACCCCCAATCCGCAATTCTCTTACAACATAACAACATTTGCGAACTTGTTATACCCTGACGAATATTACACACAATACGCGTTCCTCTAAGAATCTCCAACCTGCTTTACTCCCGATCACTAAATTTAGACATTCAACAAGATGGCTCCAGCTCGAGCAACGCGAAAAAGAAAGTCGGACCAGTCCACCACCAGCTCTGTCGCCGATGAGAAACTTCCAGCTAAGACAACCACGCCAGAGAGGAGCCCGATTAAGAAGCGCAAGATTGCCCTTACGCTCGCGCAGAAGCAAGCGCTCATCGATAATTTACAATTAGAAAGTATGAGTGATATGCTGAACAAGTTCTATCGAAGAATTGTCGTTGACACCATAGGTAGTCACCGAACGCGCAAGACGGCTCAGGGCTCAGTACAATATTCAGGCACAACAGCTTCGGTCGCGTGTTGAAATGCGCGTGAACCGGATACCCACTGCACTTCGGAGATTGAAGATGGGCGACCTCCTATCCAAGTCTTTACAGTCACAACAGCCTCCGTCACCCAAGCCAGCGTACGTAGCTATACCTCCTCCCGTCCCAGCAAAGGACGGCGCACCCCCCAAACCCATCCCACGGAAGCCAGTGCCCACCAGCAGTGCACCGCGCGGGCACAAGCGCTTGAGGTACGCTGCGGTTTCTGTATCTGTTGCTAGTTTATATATCCGACGCGGCTTGGCTAACATCGTACAGCGACGAGATTTCTGGCGCCAACAAAGAAAACCAGGGTGAGGCCGTGGACAACCCCAAGAAGCGGCTTCGCGGCGCGCCCTCCAGGGAAATTGCACAGATTCGTCCAGCACAAGTCTTGTCACCTGCGTCTTCGAATACGCGAGTTGTCCCCAGGGAACGACCCGCGTCACCTATGAAGTCGATGATCGCCCGGCCAGCCTCGCCTGTAAAGGGACCGACAAACAAACCGTCGTCAAATATTCTATCGAATATGGTTGAGAAGGCGAGGGCCACGCGGCCTGCCACTGGCACGAGGAAGGCGACCACTTCATCTACAGCTAGTTCAAATCCCACTACGACTGCGCGCACCCGAAAAGCAGCGCCCACTGCTCCTCCGTCCACCGCAGCCACGACTCGCGGAAGACGGAAGAACAGTGATACTAGTGAAGGCAGCACAGCAACTGTTGTCAAGAAGACGACTGCCTCAAGAGCGGCTAAAACTGCTGCTCCCGCGTCTAATAGGACGGTCATGGGCACGATTAAGTCGGCCACTACCAAGAAAGCGCCAGCATCGAAAGCAACTGCAGCACCTCCCGCAACAGGGAGAACGCTGAGGAGGAGGGCATAAATTCGGTGTACATGTAATATAATGGAAGTCTTTTTCGGCGTTTCGGATGGGTCGAGGCTTGGGATGGCGAGATTAGGTCAGGGCACAATGAGAACATTATTGGCGGTTCTGTTTCAAGAACTGCATCTTAATTCCTTATCTACACACGGGCCCCCCCCTTTCGTGACATGACACACCTAACCAGCGCTAGCTTTCTTCTTTTTGTCGTCTACCAACTCAATATTGTCTTCAGGTATGTCCTTGTACTTCTCCAACAGGAACTCCTCGATCTCGTCGCTCACGTCGCCCTGGACGACGATCTCCTCCCCGCCGCTCGGCACCTTGGTGACCGAGGAGCCGGTGGCGAACTTCTTGCCGAACTCCTTGGCGACCTTCTTCAGATCGAGGCCGAAGGCCTCGAGACCGGACACGGCGGTGACGAACTTCCGCTTGTTCCGCTCGACCCGCTTGATCGTGACAACGCTGTTGGCGATCTTGTCGGCCTGCTTCTGCTCGGCCTTCTCCGCCTGCGCGGCCTTCTTCTGCGCGTCCTTGGCGGCCCGCTTCTGCGCCTCGACCGACAGCGACGCCGTCGCGGCTTCTAAAGCTTCTGTAGAACAAAAAAAAAGAACGATCCGCGTTAGTACATGTAATGATTCGCTGAACTGGCTGGCGCTCCCGTGCGCATGCCCCCTCCCCCCTGCCCCGATGAAAAAGAGTGTGATTTCGTACCAGGAGACCATATCTTCTCGTATAGGTCCAAGTGGGCTTTCTGCAGCCAGTCCTGGCATTTCTTGACGGTGCCGCCGTATTCGCAATACTACTCGCGGCTCTGCTATCAGTCTCGATCGGTCCGGGGGGTGCTCGTACCAATCAATGGCTTGTGTCGTGAAGGACGATCGCATAATAAGGGTTACATACCTCGGGGGGCAAGGTACACACTAGAATCGCCACGTACAACGAATTAGCACGACTATTATTCTTCTTCCCGGCCCGGGGACGTTTGTTTTGTTTGACTTACCGCCACAGTAGATCACATGGCGGCCCTGGGGCTCACTGGGGCCTTCTGGTTGCTCGGTGTCTGCCATTGTTTTTTTGGGGCCTTGTAGTAGAGATTGCAGAAGGAGAAACGCGAGGTGTTTCGTGGGCACGCGGAGGGGCTCACGATCGATACGTTGTTTTGCTGGACAGAGATGGCGGGGTATCCAAGAGCATCCCCATGGTGGGGTAGATAGGTTAGGTAATTCATGCGAAAGCTGCTAATAAAAAAGGCCCGGATGGAGTACTAGGTACCTATGTAGTATTATTGCAAGCCACATTCCAGTTGACATTCCTCCCGGCTACTTGGTGTGGCGCACGGTCCCTCAAGCTTAGTTATCACTCTCGGAACCCAGCTAGAATCATACTATACAAGCCTTATCTGAAAAGGTAGGTATACAGGGCAAACGGAGCTTTAGCTTAGATATACTATGGACGACTAGGTTATGAATGAGAATCACACCGAATGAATTTCATGACTATCCGATTTCGTCTCCCACATACATGTGTCCGTTCACTTCAGAACTGACGGGAAGGTTGGCTATTACATAGTCCAATGCCATACCGATCCGATCCGCAAAACTTATGGATATATAAGTCGTGGAGACGTCGTCATCCCTGAGATGTGGAATGTGTGGAATCATGTATAGAATCGTGAGAGGTATGATATTGCAGAGGGTGATTTTCGAATAGACCAATGTTTGGTTTACACTGTCGTATTTGTAGTATTTCAGAATATATAGTTATACACCAAGTCTAATGTTTTCACGTAATAAAGACAAGAGACTGACCTACTGTATATTATAAGGGGAAGACATAAAATAAAGACAATTGCTATTTGAATAGTACCCCACTTTAAATAGTAGTACCAAAATACCTGCAATTTCTCACCGCTTATTTAATTAGGTATTCTGCCATTTATTTAATACTTTTAACTTCTTACCGCCTGCTTAATTAGGTATTTTACCATATATTTATTTACCTTTTTAACTACCTTTTTATTTATATTTTTAATGCAAGGCATTAAGGGAGGTGCATATATTAAAGGTATAGCTTAGATTAAATAAAAGATTAAATAATGGAACCTTACATTTAAGTGCAGCTATAAGCTATAATTAAATGTAAGATCTTCATCTTTTTAATATATACCACTTTACCCCTATACCTTATGTATTAATTTTTTTAACTTTTTAACTACCTTTTTATCTATATTTTTTACCACCTTTTTAACCACTTATATCGATTTATAATACCGATTTTAAATTTATTTAAAGGAGGTTTTAATAAAAATAATCCTATTACTTTTTAAAAGGAGGTTTACGACTTTTTAATAAGTTTTTTTTAATAAAATAAATTTAATATTATTAAAATAGTAAAATTAAACCGTATAAATAAAATCCCTATTCGATATAAAATCTACTATAATTAATGTTTTAAAATAACCCTATTAATAATTAAAAGCCGTATTATATTTATTTATAAAATAAATTATCCTTAAAAAAATACTATTAGCGCATTAAAAAAAAACGACCGGCTTTAAACCTTTAAACTTATCCGAAATTAAAAAACTTAATAACCGTTTCTTTATAACTATAATCGATTTCTTAATCCTTTAGTTTATTTATATTATTAAAATATTAAAAATAATAAAATATTTAATTAAATCGATACTTTTTTATAATTTATTACTATTCCTTTATTATAAATCTTTATAGCTTTATATTTATAAAACCCTAGCTTTATAGTTCGACTAAAAGATATTTATAATACTTAAATATATTTCCGGAAATAATAATATAAAGGATTTATAGCTATTTAAACTTTTATCCGTCATTTTTATAATAAAAACTATAAATATATTATTAAATAAATAAATAATAACCTAAATTAAATAAAAGCTATAATATAAATTTATTTATATTATAAGAAAATATAAAAGCGTTATTTATATATCTTTAACTATAATAATATATATAAAACGAATTAATATTATATATTAATATTTAACGTTATTAAATATATATTAATAAAATCCGTTTTTAATAAAAGTTTTAAAATTATCCTTTACGAAATTAAAAAATGGTTCGTTTAGCTAATAAAATCGCTAAATAGCTTCCGAATTTAAATCGGCGCTAAATAGCTTTAAATAATTATTTCTAATTTCGATAAATAACTTAAAAAGGTTAATAAAGTATAATTCGTATATATATAGTTTTAATTATATATTTTCTATATTAATAAAAACATTATCCTTTAAATTAGCCGAAAATGGTTTAAAAACGAGTTTATTTTTAATAATATTAAAGTAAAGGCTAAATTTAAAGAATAACTAATAGCTATACCTTTTAATAGCTTTATAGGTAAAAATAATCGTTATTTCCGATCCTTTAACGCTTTTAATCGTTAAAATAAGGTAATCCTCTATTTTTTTAATTAAATACCTTATATTTATAAAGGTATATTAATTTATTAAAAGTATATAATTTATTTAAAAAGTAAGGATAAATTTAAAAAGGCTTAAATATAGCTAATCGACAAATTTATTAATAAATAACCTGCTATTATATGGTATTTTAAAAAGACCTATTTACTATTTTAAACTAAATAAGCTAATTGTTTTATTAAAAAGTATTTTAACTTTAATATTCGAACTATTTCTTTAATTAAAACTAATAATAAAAATATTAAAACTTATATTATTAATAAACGGTTAGATTTATTAAAAATCGGCTAAATAGTTAAAGAAATAGTTATTAATATAAATATTATTTACCGTTAAATAATAGCCCGTAATAGTTTTAAATAATAAATAAATTAAATTAGCTATAAATGGCTTAAAAACGTACCTTTATATTATTCGATTACTTTTATTAAAAAAATCAGTAAATTTTATTAAAAAGCCCTTTAATATTTATTAATTATAATAAATCCTATCTTATTTTATTAACCTCGTTATTTATACTATTTTTAAATTTAAAATAGTTTACTTTATTAATATAAAATTCTTATAAATATTAAGCCTACGAAAAAAAAGCCAGATATTAAGCCTTTTAATTATAAAACTGATATTTATAAATAATAGCATTTCGAACGGAATTTAATTAAAAATAAACTAAATTTTTTAATTAAAAACCCGGTAATTATTACGAATATTTATAGTTAACCTATTAATAAATTAATTATTTTTATAAACGTATTAACTTTTAAAGGTTACCGGTAAAATCCCCGTACCCTTTTAAGCTTAATATAATAAAATCCCTTATAATAAAAATTAATATTATAACTATTTAACTATCCTCCGAGCTAATTACCGATTTAACCATCGCTAAAACAAGCCTATAAAGCATTATAAGGTTTATAGTATAATTTATAGCATAGTTTATAACGTAGTTTATAGCGTAATTTATAGCATAGTTTATAGCGTAGTTTATAGCGTAATTTACAGCGTGGTTTACAGTATAATAAAAGCTATAGCTGTAATAAACCTCGTAATAATAACTGTAAAGGTTCAGAAATGGGATTAACTTAAAATGCCGTTAATCGGTTATTAAAAAGGCAATAAAAATTAATAGCTATTAGTTAATATTATTTTCTTAATATTAACGAAATATTAAATAAAGATAAAAATAATATATTTATAAAAATACCGTAAAAAGCAGCGTAAAAAGTAGTTAACTTTATAGGTATAAATAATTAAATAAATAATTAATTTAAAAACGATTAAAAAAACAGCGTTTTTATATTTATTTTATAAAAAGAGGCTAAAAATAAAGTAAAAATTAAAGGGCTATAATTAAAGTTATACGCAATTAAAAATATAAGTAATAAAGTATTAAAAAAAGCATTATAATATATAAATACATTAAAAACACATATAAATTATATGTAAATAATATATATAAGTAATATTACTAATATATTTTAACCTAAATATAGGGTATTATTTAAAGTGGGGTATTATTTAAATAGCAATTATTAAAATAAAACTACTACATAACCTAAGTCACTTATAAATAATATATTATTTACCTATATATATAACTATCAATAGGTGTTAAAACGAACTAAATTAAGCAAGCTGACATAATCAAGTAACTTAGCGTGGCAGTTGGATGGAATGCCTCCTCGATAACTCTCATGCACCTACACCAACTGCAGAAGCCGTGCAACGTGAACCGACAACAACATTCAGCATATACTTCCCTCTTTTAGCTATATAGGCTATAGTATGCATATTGGCACCTCGCCTCTAATATGCCTTTAAAATTCATACCAGAGCTGACGACATCTTCACTCCGCCCGGATATAACGATCAGAACGCAACCGTCTATGAACCGGTTTGGTCGCTTCCGGTGCCTAAGGACGTGTCGCTTCTATGTGGAGTAGCCCAGGCTTCATGTAGCCCTGAAGAATGGCTCTAAAGAGTTGCCGCTTAGCTCTCTTGGCTCTTCTTCATCTCCGTGGATAAGAAGCTATGAGCCTCTCCATTTCCAAGACCCCGTGCAGAATTTCGGAAAATTACCTGTCGAGATCTGAAAATCACCGTCGCTTATGCCGCCTTTCCAAACGACTTGGTGGGATCGACAGGCCGACCGGTCGGGATAGTGACGTTGACAGAGCTTTGGAGAGCATCTCAACTGCTCTATTCTACTTAACTCATCTCATCGTGAAGGCTGCTCGTCCAATCAAGAATGTCGTAACCGACGTTGAGCGGTTAAGCGCCCAGTCAGCGCAGCCCTATCTCATTGGCCTGGAGACCTGCATGATCCATCCAATCGACTACTTATCCCGTCCTCCTTTGGGGTTACGCTAGTCTGGTTTATTGGCCGACTTTGCCAGCTTTTCTAATTTTATACTATTATACCACCATGGCCCGGTTACTTGTCAGCCCTGATTGGGTGTCGCAATCTACAGTTCAACCGATACTACCTCTCAACTGACGTTACTCAGCGAGTCAACCAGACCTCTTCTGGCACCGCCATCACGCTTCTTACCCGAATGGGTTCCAAGAAGTGTGCATCTGGCCGAATCTGCAGTTGGCATCCAAGGTTATGCATGTTATGTGCCGCCTCCCGTCCCGTTCAAGTGACACTCCATCTGCTTGGAAGCGCTCATGAGAGTTCTCTCTTCACGCATAGCCGCTCGTCGCCTTTAGAGCACTAGTCATAAAACTACTTGCTCCCGAGCATCTGGTAGGCCTTATTCTTTTTGTTCTCTTTCTCCAAGCTTCCTCGAGGTGGCCTCATTCCATACTTTGCTTCGTTGATCGAAGCATTCCAGTCGTTCAAGCGTTATTTCCCAGACCTTGCTTCCAACGACGCCGGCCGTCCTTTGCTACGCCGTCTTACTGTTGCATTTACCCAGTCAATATTCGCTTCATTTATTCGTGAAATCTTACTGCGTATATATTTATACATCACAAAATGCCTGAGCTAGTCCTCTTACCGTCAAACGCATACCGACCTCCCTCCCCTTTGCAGGGTCGAAGGCCGGGGAGGTCCCTTAATACAATAATAGAGGAGGAGCCGGAGGAATCACGGCAAAGGTTGACTGTGCCAAAGAATCGAAATGTTCAAGCGCATCTATCAAACGACAAAATAGTACAGTGGTTGTCGCCGCATAGTGATCACTTCCCGACTCCGCGTGGCTTCCATTACTTGTCGGCCCCAATATTACCTGATTCTCCGTCGACTACTTCCGCTGACGAGAGCAACTCTCCGTCCTCGAACCCTTGGAACCGAGCTAGCATCAGCACTGATGTTACAGAGTTTGATGATATCTACGACATCTCCGACGAGGAAGACACCCGGCGAACAACTTCGAGGTCGTCGTCATTAAAGCGCCGAAACAGTTCTCGCGGCACCATGACAAATCGTCCCACATCTCAGCCATCAGCTTCACACCAAGCTCTTCCGCCCTTGGTCATCCCGAATCAGCGGGATCAAAATGCCGACAGTTGGTCGGGCAGGCCGAAACTCAAGCAGCTTTTGTCTCCCGTACCACCGACACCACCGGCTAAAGTCGAGATGTCACCAGCCGTGATATCCTTCTTGCAGTCCCAACAATCCCAAGAAGTCCCTACTATGTCCGCGCCGCCATCTCTTGATGGAAGCCTAAGCTCCGAACAGCTGGCTGCCATGTCCGCTCCGCCAACGCCAGTTACGGGAGCAGACGAAGAGGCCGCTAACACAGATTGGGCCGGTGTTCAACTACAGCCCGCTGCCTTGGCGACCTTGCAAGCATTATCGGGGGGTGAAGATGCTGAAGGAAACCAGACAGAGCAGGTCATCGAGATCGCGGAGGAGAGACCCCAGGAGATGACCCAGCAAACGCAACGTCTGCTCACCACGATGGCGCGGTCGACTTCAAGACTCTCAACGCAACAGCAACAATCCCTTAATGGATTGACGAGACTCGAGATCCCTTCGCCAGGGGGTTTCTTCTCCGGGCTCTCTCCCCGCGCACGGCATACTTGGCATATGCCCTCGATGACTCCGGACGATATTGCACCCCCTACATCGACTACTGCTGAACAATTCTATCGATGCCCGTGGAACGAGACTGCCCCTTGCGTTCCATCTCTACCAGCTATACCACCGCCGCCTCCTCGCTCTAGGCATTTTGCAGCCGCGTCCTTTTCATCAAGACCAGTCGAGCAGGTTGTAGAAGTTCGAGAAACAATGTCGGACGGTATCCCAACAGCCAAACCAGTCATCCGAGAGCAGGTCATTGAAACGAGGGGAGATCTTACCGAAGACATCCCCACAGCACGACGCATTGACCCTAATGATTTGCCAAATTCTTCTGCCACCCTAGCCGAGCCAGTATCCCCTAATTATGACGTGGTTGCAACAGAAATCGTGACAGACTACGATCCCGAATATGCTAAGAAACAACAAGAAGCCGCTCTTTCCAACTTGGACCGAACTGAATTATGGCTGATGGCTCAAAAGGCTTACCTCAAGGGTGTTCACTTGGAAGAAGCGAAGTCTGAGCCTGAACCAAAGCTAGAGACTCTTGATATTCACGCCGAGGATGAACCAAAGGCAAAGGAGCCGGGGCCCGGGGCGACATCATCGACACAGAAGAAGAAGACTGTTCGATTTTCTGAAGTCGTTGTTAATACCGAGATCCCAAGAAGCTTGCCATCTAAGCTCTCTCGTAAGGAGTCAGCCTACTACCGCGCTTTTCAAGATTATGTGATCCGCTCCCGTAGCCAAGACCCTTTCGTTCATCGCCTCCCGCGCTTTGAAGCTCTCCAGGCCCAGCGTATTTCTTTGCGCGAGACACATCGCAACCAGCTCCTTGGAAAATATCAACTTTCCGTCGTACCGCAGTCGGCCAAGAAGCGTATGAGCGCAAATGTTGCCCGTGGCGATGACGTCCTAGTTGATGACCCGGAGAAGTTGAAGCGCGAGAAAGAGCACGAGGCATCGAACCAGATGTCCATGGCTAATTGGCACGTTAGTGCCACCAAGGTGCTCAACGGCGGGCGCCTCTTTTCTGCTCCCATCGCTAAGCGCCTTGCTCGCCTCTCTCGCATTGGCGGCGCAAAGGATCGCGCGCGCATTCTCGACCTTGGCGGTCAGGCCACCTGCGACTGGGCATGGCACTGCGCCATAACGTATCCAAACGCGAAAGTGTACACGGTGACGACCAAGGCAATCCGGCAGCTATCTAACTCCAACATCCGTGGCCCGCCGAATCATCGCCAGGTCGCCGTGGCACGACTCACGCGATTACCATTCCCGAATGCGTATTTCGACCTCGTGTCGGCGCGCGAGCTACACTCGATCCTAAAGTTCATCGGCGAAAACGGCGAGGACGAGTGGGAGAGCTGCTTGAAGGAATGTATGCGGGTGCTCAAACCCGGCGGCTACCTCGACTTCTCGGTGTTGGACTCGGACGTGATGAACGCGGGCCCTCTCGGCCTCGCCAAGTCGGTCGAGTTCGGCTTCGCGCTCAAGACGCTGGGCTACGACCCGAGCCCGACGCGGATGTTCCTGGGCCGCCTGCGTCGCGCGGGCTTCGGCGAGGTCCGCCGCGCCTGGACGTGCCTGCCGATGGGCGAGAACCAGGACGCGCCGCACAACAAGCGCGCCGTCGCCCGCGACAGCGCCACGGGCGCCGAGAGGCCCCTCGAGCTCGAGGCCATGGTCCTGGGCTCCACGCAGGCCGCCGCGTCCGTCACGGGCCTCGCCGGCTCCTGGGCCTGGGAGCGCTGGCTCCTCCGGTGCGAGATGGAGAAGGTGGCGTGCGAGGGCCGCCTGCTCGAGACCGCGGAGATGCGCGAGGCGGGCAAGTGCCTCGACGGCGTACACGAGGTCGTCGAGGAGGGCCGCCGGTGCGGCGCCGGCTGGCGGGTCCTGAACGGGTTTGCGAGGAAGCCCCAATGCTAAGTAGATGTGCATTGGTGTCTCGCGACATGAAGGGACGAACGAAGTAGAGGAAGAACTGGATAGACGTGGTATATGATCTACCATCTACCTTATTGTCGAGTGGAAGTTTCCTATGTGCGACGACACTGTCTACAACGGGCTTTGGAATGTGCTGTCTGCCCTCTCTGTCTGTCTCCTTGTTTGTATGCATACGAGTGTTCGTTTGTTTGAGATGCATGGTTGGCTTGCTGGAGATACCCTTTGCGATGCCCTGGAGGTGAGACTGAAGAGGCGGTTGGAAGGGAGGGAGGCAAGCATTGAGTAAGTTTGTTGGTCGGTGTTCCGGTCTAATTGGGGTGATGGTTGGTTGGTTGGTTGGTTGGTTGGCTGGCTGTTCTAACGAGGCTCACGGTGCATATGGGTGGCAACGATGGTTGGCGATGGTGATGGTGGTTGTGTTGCCATTGTGGTTGGTTGGCTGGTTGTCTATAGGCGTATAGGTGTAGGCGGGCGAGATAGACATGCAATAAGACCTGAAGATGACACAGACCTTTACTTCTTTCGATGTGATGGCTTTTGATGTTGCCCTGGTCTGCCTGTCCCTTTGTGTTTTCTCGACTACATATTGTAACAAATAGTATGCTAGGGTTATTGGACAGGCGTCAGCCGCTGTCGGCCCTGTGGATCGCACTGCTGTTGCCGGTCCGGCTTTTTCGTATTGGGTGACCTTGGGCGTCGACTACATGTTGATTCGGTTGTCGGTCTCTAGGAGTTAAGATGGATGGATGAATGTCGAGGCCGAGGAGGGTATAGTCCAGTAGATGATTCCGGTACGTGGGGAATAGTGCTGGGCTACGCAGTAGTAGATAGAGATAAAGCATGGTCGATATATTCCGGAGGCGTAGTAATTGGTGTTGAAGGAGACATGAAGCTTCTTGCTTTGTATATGATATACATGGGATACCGTCTATATTAGAACCGCTCAAGCAAGGTTAAGATTTGTCTTACAACTCTGGCATCTATCTGCCTCGCCACCCTCGAAGCTTATTAAGGGATAGGCTATTGTGGTTAAAGAACATAATCGAATTCAGCGCCAAGGTGACAGGTAGTTTAGTCGAGACGGAGGAATACACGATATTTATGTGTTTTTACTAGTGAACCTGTTATTGACGTCTCTGTTCCCAGTGTCTACGATCCGCTAAGACGAGAAAGTACGAATATGACTTCCCATCGAGCACGCCCGAAGTCACAGCCAGTCGAGGAACGCTTGTCTCGGTAGCCAGGGGCAGATTCAGAGGGCAAGTATTCTCCGCGTACTTAAATTTTCGTCGATACACAAATTATTGCAAAAATGACGCCGTTATTGCGGTTCAGCAATCACGCCTTATATGCACTGCGACAGAAATAGTATCTTACAATGATCTACACGAAAGTCCGTAGAAGCTACTTTCATATGCTTTTATGTCTTCCTACTTGAGTTGACAGGAAACGTTTTCGTGGACTTTACCGTACCAAGCGACTACAAGACAACCTCGCAAGCTACGGCAAGATATATACGTGACTCTGTTCACGATATGAGAAGAATGAGAAAGGGGTCTATGGCTAATGAGAGAGAGAGAGACAGCCTTGTCTTCTTGTTCGGTAGGAGGTATATAGATACTTTGACGGCTCCTCGCGTCGGCTATGATCACGGGTGCACTTGTTGCCTGTATCAGTTAAGAATAACATATTTAAGGTGACAATAACATTGCACTCGCGTCTCGAACGTATTACCTATCCTCCCTGAATGCGTTGATGACTTAAACACATCGTGTATCTGCTTGCAAAGCCACAGAGCTACGATGTCAACTAGCTATATAGTCGTAGCTGAGAGGGAATTGCACTTTAATAAAGGTGACACGGCATGCCCGAAGCAATCTACTTGGCTTTTAGTTGCATGATTCTAACCTAGAGGGATCAAGTCTACACCAAGCGAATACCGCGAGACGGCATAGCATCGCGAGACACTCGCCAACAGCTACAAAGAACGAATATTAGGCGAGGTCAAAAAGTAATGATTCTAAAGAGCTTGTTAGATCGCCGATATCTGAAATCAACGGCAGTTATTTCCAGGAGCAGGATGCAGAGACAGACACAACACAAATTGATATAGGGTTCAAGACTGTTTGGTCACCGCAAGATAGTTCGACAAACTAATCTACGTGACATACTATTACCTATGCCTCTTACTTTACGTATACGTTATCAGCTCTTGCAACGGCACGATATGCCATTAGGGCACACTAGTGAGATGATGGCTTAGCCTAGTTACAAAACGAAGTTTTGACGAGGCTTGTAGACACCATCTATACCGCTATCTATGCATTCATCCTTATACATACATACTTTAGGCTGGCAAAGGACTCCTTAGTATAGACAGGCAAATGGCTTGTGGCTAGATCGTAATAGTCCCTGAGTGGGCTAGCGTTTTTTAGCCCTGTCTGAACGTGGGAATCTCCCCAACGTGATAATATTAGCAGTAACAATATGTCAGTTAATACGGGATATAAATCATTGAACGCGTTGAAGTGCTCGGGAGGTTATATCACACGGGTGCTGCATATGCATATGTTGTAGCGGTCCTCCCAGTTCTGCCGCAGCTGATGGCCTTGACAAGGCGAACGATGCTCGCCGAACAAAGAAAGCCAAGCAAACCGAAGAAGTCGGGATGGGCACAGGTTCAAATAGGGATCGACCGTTTTAACGCAGCGGCCCTCCGTCTCTGGCATGATAGCGTGCCCGCCCTAGCCAAACCCGCAATACTCAGAAGCTTGATAACATAGTCTCCATTAGATACACATAGCTCGTTCGAAATTTTTGACATATTTTTACCTGCTACAAGGGTGTCAGCTGCCAGTCTTAAGCTTAACATAGCGTATATAAGACAAACAGGCTTACTAGAAGGAATCATCTTCTCTTCGTACATACATAGTCATATCATATTATATTGCGTACAACCAAAGCCCCACCTCCGTCACGAATCATACACTGTCAGCGTGTGATCTATGTTACGATAGGCATCACGTACGTGCCCGGGCGTAAGGTGCTACCTCGGCCGCTGCCTCAGCATGACTAGGGAATTCTTGATGGCTTTAGCGGCCACGTGCTCGGGGGAAGATCACGAACTAGTTAGTCAAGGCTGGGGCTCAAACGTGGGTCGAAGGTTTCGGAAGATGATCCCCCAAAACTACCTGACTAACCCGGTACACACATACCTACATACATAGTAGATGATAGCCGAGATGATAGTACACAGCATGGCCTACTATGTACGCGTACTGTAGTATTGGAAATACTACATACAGGGGCAAGACTGAACATCCCCATAACTACCTATCAGCCAGCCCAGTTAACGATAAAAACGGAGGCTGGAAGCCAAGCCCGCCCCCCGGAGTTCCGTCAACCAGGACGACGGCGAGAGTCAGGATTCGGTGGCGATATTATTGTATTATGCATGTACATGTACGCCGTACGTATGCATATCCGCATGTGTGCGTACGTATGCAAGCCAGCTAAATATATCATATCAACGTGATGCATGCGATCCTGAAGAACCCAGAAGATGCAGCAGTACCGAGTGTCTACACCTATTATGTGCAGATATATAAATATATATATTACACATAACAAAACATCTACCTAGTAAGCCAGGGTCGTGCCATAATAATACACACATATATATACCTAAACCCATGTGTTCGTGCCCTGGTAATCGGGACTGTCTAATCTGTAACCTAGCTAACGTAGATCCTTTGAATGACGAGCAAAGGTCCCGGACCACCAAACAACCCACGCGCTAGTCAATCACCATCCCTACCATATATAACTTAGCTACTATGTGAAAAACGTGGAACAATGCGACGGATTCCCCAACACACCGTACGTGCAGGCAGGGTCGCCCCGAGCTTGGCATCGGAAAGGGATTTGCGACTCTGGTCCTTTGCGACATTAGGCCTGGTTCGCGGATTGTCGGGGGTCCAGAAATGAGAGGCACAGCTGAAGAAGCGGTGACCCTTTTTGAAGAAATCTAAAGGCACCGGGGTGGAGAAGGGGGGGGGCAAGGGGGATGAATGCTGATCCTCCTATCTCAACTACATACTTACATGCATAGATAGACTTCGCGCCGCGTCGCTGCAGTGGCCGTAGAACAGAGGAGACGGAATTTACATAAGACAAACAGGCAAGTCACATAACTTAGCGATTTACGTACGCGTCGGTATGTATGTAGTAAGTAATACTATTCGACCCGCCGGACACTCGTACCAAGCATGTATACATGATGAAAAAAAAGATGATATCCTCGCCAGCAGCAGCAGCACCATGATGATATCTCCCAAACTCCCCCTTATGTACATAACATAACATAACATAACATACCTACCCACATACCTACCTACCTACCTACCCTACCTATGTACCTATACAACACCTAATCCCTGTCCGAATCCAGGTCCATTTTGTCCCCTTTAACCTGTTCCGTCGCCTTTGCTGCGGTGGTGGAGACCTCGATCGTCCCCTTCTCGTCGAGCTTGCCGTTCTCCTCGGAGGGATCTCCCATGGCGACCGTGATGCTCTTGTCGTCGACCCCCCGCTGGGGCGTCGAGGAGGAGGCGGCCTGGTCCTTGGGGACCTTGGGGGTGGTGGGGACGATGACGTTGAGGACGCAGTCGTCGAGGTGCTCGTAGAACTCCTGCGCCGTCGCGAAGCGCGTCTGGCAGATGGAGCACTTGGCGTCGCCGCCGTTGCGCGAGCTGTTCCCCGTGATGATCATCTTCCGGCTGTTGGGCGGCGTCTGCTCGACGTTGTGCACTGCCGTCAGGTGCCGCTTGAAGACGTCGGCTCTGTTAAAGGCCTTCTCGTACGCCGTCCCGGGCCCCGGGCAGAAGGGACAAACCATCGTCCCCTTGTAGTGCGTCAGTGCGTGCCGGTTCTTATCGTATTTCCGTGCAAAGCCCTTGGTGTGATATTCGCACGTCTCTATCGGGCATTTTTCAGGTCGTTCTTCCTGATGTGTTAGCATATGGGCTGCCAGATCCTTGAATACCCGACCACAATCAGGATGCGGGCAACGGTTTCGATTGTCTTCGGCCTTCGGTATAACTGGGCTGCTGTGTGCCGTGCTTTCTAAAGACGGTGTCATCGATGGTGCCAGTAGCGGTGCTTGGCTGGGCGCCGGAGCGAGCCGCGGCCCTTCCAAGAAGCTTGGTTGGCGTGGTAATGTATACTCCTCAATCATTCTAACATCGTTGTCTTCCTCTCCACTAGAAGTGTCGTTCTCGTTCACATCGATGGATTGCCGTACTTCTTGCATCCAGTCCTTCAGCACGGTCATCGGAGGCCAGTCACCACTAGCCTTGCCACTCCTATGAGGGTGGAAATGCGCCCGCCGTAAGTGAGCCGCCGCGTTATAATAAGCGCCGTATCGTTTCTGGGTGACGCAGGCCTTACACTTCGAAAGAGGTATCAGAGGCTGCGGGGAATTCGGGCTCGAACTCTGCGGGTCAGTGCAAACCCATCTCTTGACGAGAGAAGCGTGCTTAGCATCATTGTGTCTCCGAAGCTCGTGTTCACCGCGGAATCCCTCGGGGTACTCGTTGCATTTAGTACAAAACACCCGCCGAAGCGGTGGTCGTTGGTAAGAAGTCCTTAGTTTCGTAGGAGAGCTAAGCCCTCTAGCAATTGCACGTGTAAAAGCAGGACTTTCTCCTACCGTGTGTCTTCTCGCAGGATCAGGGCCATCCATCGCATACGCTGCGGGTAATATGTCCTGATCGGTTCTGCTTGCCCACGGATCAATGGGGTGCCACTGAGGAACAGGCTTCCGTACCTCGCCTGTTTGACCTACGACAGGCTGTTGCTGGTATGAAATGTGTCGGTAAATCGGCGTCCGTTGTCGGAAGAAGCCATTGAATCCGGTATTGTCATCCAGGTATCCACTTCCAAGCCCAAGGAGAAAATCCTTGGATGAACGAATGCCCAGAGCTATCCAGTCTTCTTTGTGGATGGCGGCGGCCGTGTTGCCGAAGAGCGCGCGGTCGTTTCCATCCAGCTCTAAAGCTGGGTCGTCTAGAATCATGGGTGTGGACCAAGCAAATATGCTGACCAGCACTTTGTAAACGCTGTGCATGGCGGTAGCACCAGCAGACATGGGATGGCCGGCCTGTGCTTGCGCCGGAACCATTCGCGATGGCGTAGAGATTAGGTCGGCTAAGATAGTTCTCACGATACTGAAGATACAAAGAGAAATGAAAACAGCTAGCCAGCTTTTCGGATCCGATATGACCCTCCGCATCGTTATGCTCTCGAAAGACTGTAGGAACTGAGCCATACAGTTATAGATTAGTCGATTCCGCCCGTCGTAATCTATGTCATCTGGTAAACTCTGGCCATTAGTCACGTTAGTCAGGTTGACTTCGGTTCGTATCGACGGCTCGGGTTGCTGGAGATCGTAAAATAGAATTTCCCTTAGAAGTAATTTCGCGCGGTAGAGGACGGGATAGGTAACCGCCTCCATATCTCGACTCTCCGACATGAAGCCTGTAAGTCTGAACAGCTCCCAGAATTGGAACGGGATCCCCTCGGCATTCCAGCTCGCTGCTAGCACTTTTAGTACGGGCGGCGCTTTGTCCCTAGGCTCTTTCGAATATGTAGCTAAAGTAGGGTTAGGCATGGGCAACGAGGCTAGATCTTCCGTCCACCAGAACCCGTCGTCAAAGTCCAGATGTGACTTCACCATATCCGACATGGTCTGGCTCACAAGATAAGTTCGGTCGAGGTATTCGTTCATATTTCGCCGCCTTGCCATCGGACTGGTGACAGGGGTGTGGACTTGCCTCGGGGAAAGAGCTTCTATAACGGAGTAAGAAAAATGCGACCTTCTAACGGGCGGCGTGGGCTGAAGCCTACCTGGCAGCATATAATCGGCTAATGCGACTAAAGGGCCACGATGGCATCCAAGTACGGCCCAAAACTCGTCATGGGCGGAGGTTGGAGCTTCGGCGCAAAACGCACAGTCGTCTCTCGAATCGCACTACCGCGTCTTAGCACTAATCAATACTTAGGAGCAGAGTTTCCATACCGGCTTCGCCTGAACCTTGCAGCGAAGACAAGGCCCAGCGTCACGTGGAAGCCTTAGCTCTCCTATGGATTCAAGCTTAGAATGCCCTACTCTGCTTCGTTTCAAGGGCGGGAGTAAAGGATCGGCCTCAGATTCTATCGACCCTCTAGGTTGAGCAGGCAGTTCGTTTGTCAAGGAAAACCCGAGCATCGACTCGCGGCGATCTCTCGGTTGACTGGCGGTAGCTATCGGAGGTAACGATGCAGGAACAGTGAGTCGCGGTAACGGAGCTGGCGAGCTGCGATTGATATGATCGGTGCTGAATAGTCGGGACGTCGCCTGATCTGGAAAGACAATCGGAGGGATGCTACCAACCGAAAGACCGGAATCTCTCTTGGGCGGGATGACATGCTGCCTTAGATGTTCGGCCCGTTCGTCGGTATTAGAAAAGCCGTAGATATAATAAGCACATCGGTCATCCCAACACTTGAAGGAAGCCTGCCGTCTGGAGATGAGAGGTATCGATTCCCTCATCCGCCAGCCCCGAAACACCGGATCATAATATGAGATGTTCTTATCCAGCCAGGCGCCGTACCCGGGTGGTGTGTCGTCCTGGGCAGACAGCTTCAGGACATCTAAGAATCTTGCATCATGAAGATCCAAGCCTGTGAGCGAGGGACTCACCCGTTAGGACAGGGAACAAAGCGAAATCGGAGAAAATCAATGACACATACCTTCATCGATCAAGAGACTCTCGATGCACTCGCACTTATACTGAAGGGCTCGAGCCTCCTCGACGTCAGATAATATGGGAATAGACCCGGCCAAATCTTGTTACGATGCATCAGAATTAGACAAAAAAGCAAGAAAACAACCTTGGACAGATAAGATGAGATGAGATGGAACGGAATGAGAGACGACTCACTTTGACTTATCGCATATGCCTCGAGAGCCTTGAGTTTGTGTCGGAGCATGTCGAGCTCGAACTTGGTGTTGGAGACATACTTGGCCGGAAGTAAGGCGGCGAGTTTCGCCTGGATTTCAGCTTGTTGCTCGAATAGTTGTCTAATCGTGGGGTCCAAAGATGGGTCAAAGCCGTGTGCGACGGGAGTGTCCCGGGTGTCCAGCAAGGAGCCGCGACGGTCCAGTCGAGGCTCAAAAGTATCGGCGGCCATCCTCCTCCTCTTCCACCCTCACCGTCGTCTCCCCCTTGCGCTTCCTTCGGACCCGAGGTTAAAATTTTTTCTTTCTTTTTTTCTTTTTTCTTTTCTCTTTATTTCTTTATTCATATATCAATAAAGTCAAAGCTTGATCCTGCGGTGCTGGTGGTGGAGGCGGCGGCGGCGGCGATACCGTGCCGCAATGGGAGGGCTGGGCCGGGCTGGGCTGGCGCTCTCCGTCTCGCCTTACTCTCTCTATCTCTCTTCCTCTCTATTACAAGTACGCGCGCGCGCACTCACACTCACACACACTCACTCACTCACTCTTTCACTTGTTGTAAGACCTAAGGGTATACATCAACTGCGGTTTATAAGTGACGAAGGAAGAGCTGATGATAGGCGACGTTATGTTCATGACGGAAAGGTCGGCCGAAAAGATTAGGAAAAGTCAATCACTGCGCCTCGTGACAAAATGAGCCAATAGCAAGGGCAAATTCGAGATTGGTTGCAGCAGTCTTGCTTCGGAGAAGGTGTGAAAGAAAGGGCGGAGGTAAACCTAGAACATTTGGCCGTTTTTCTTTTGTGTGGGGAGAAGGGGAACGAACGGGGGGGGGGGGAGGGAAGAAGGGAGGAAACAACTTTTTCTTCCCCCTTCCCTTATTTTTTTTGGAATTTTTAATTTTTTATCTCTTAAGGTGAGATGTCTCGGTATCGAAAGAGAGAGAGAGAGAGAAAGAGAGAGATACACGTAATAGTACAATCGAGAGGCGAATTGGCTAATAGCTCGGGTCTCGCAATCGAGGATATGTACAGCAGACTTGACTGATAATGAAAAAAAAGAAGACCAGACAAGGCCAGCGGGTGGGGCGACCAGTACGGCGGCAGATTAGATGCGCATGAAAAAGGCAGTATGTAAAAAGAAAGCTACATAAACCAGCTGCACAAACTGCTCAGGCAAGTCAGGTATGCAGCTTAACGACTGATGGGAGTGGATAGGGGGGATCCTTGCAACTGTTGCAAGGGCCCTAGTCTAGCTCCCGGGGTGGTCGGGAGGTCGGTGCGGGAGCGTCGTAGTCGTATCATTGATTCATGGATCCATTGGATTCAACCCATGCCTGTGTTTCTGGATGGATATGGCATCAGGTCCGGGGGAATGGCTCGCCTTACTTTGCTGGTAATAGTCGCGCCAACTTCCAGGACAGACGATGGAACAGGAGTCAGTCATAGGATCGCGAACACATGTAGCTAACATGGACACAGTATACATATAATACCAGCTGCATATATGTGTACACAAGAAATAAAAACGACTAAGTTGGGTATTCTAGAAATAAGGAGATAGATACTCTTGCTTATCATACTTATATGTATCTTCTCCTTGAATCGGTGGTATGCATGTCAATACAAGGCATAGGCCAGCTTACACCATCTATCTTTTGGAAAAGCTTCAAGTTATTAAATCTGCATACAGCTGGGTGACTGGAAGGACAGCCTTGGTGTGTTGCGCATAGGGATGTAGAGTAATAGGTAACATACATAGAGTACATACGAGTGGGAGGACCATTGTGGGATCTTGTGAATTACTAATTCTAACTTCTTAGGTAGACAGACCACAAGGTGAGAGAGGAGAGGGCCCCATGTTAGCTAGGTCAGGTAGGCAAAATATTTCTTTCTCCTAGTATCATCTGCACCTCCGGCCTGTTCCCAGTTGCAAAATCTCGGCTATGGATGGATATACACATATAGGCGCGGTGCTAGAGTATCAGCGGCAGCAAGGTGGCTCCCACATACATACGCATAGTGGTCTCGTTAATCAAGACGGAATTAGCCATGCATTTAAACGGGCTACACTGGAATCCAGCCCAGTCGGTGTTGCAGCTGCACACACTTTCGGGGCTTAAGGGCTAACCCAGATCATCACGGCGAAGGTAGCAAGGCAGGCAGGCGAGTGTGCACACTCGTAGCTAGCTGCATTGCATAACGGGCGGGAAAGTCTCAAAGCTAAGCTGGATGTCCAGCTGCGGGTGGGTTGATGCCGATCAAGGCTTGGTGGCGAGAGATGCGACGAGCGATGAGCGGAGCAGCTGTGGGAGTTGAGCTGCGGTGGTGCTACGACATGAGAGCAAATATTAACTGGACACTGGATGGGAGGGAGGGTCGTTGATAATCACGTTACTATTCGCGCTATGCTGGTTCCCTCGTCGACTCGCGTATCAGCTAGCCAGCTAAGCCGGCTTGCTAGCTACATCAGTATAAGTGAGGTCTATAATAGAGTATTCTATAGGAGCTCGCAATAACGCGAATTGATGACTACGTTGTTACGCTATACCCCTTGGGTAGCAAGTTTTCTTCCTTTCTTTCTGTATTATTCTTTCTCTCCCCCTCTCTCCCTTATTACGTACAACATCGGATGAGCTGAAATGAGTCAGTCACTGCTAGCACAGAATAACAGGATAGTATTCGTATACGTAGAGTACGTAAGTAGGTAGTAGGGATTATCTAGATTAGACTCATCGACTCTCGTAGCTAATAAGTTGCAGTCAGTCTACAGAACAGTTATCATAGAGCAACACTTGGACACGTATATACAATACAGTAAGTAAGTGGGAAAGTAATAGCAGGATGTTTATTATATATTGATACTCTCCAGACCTAGGTAGCTGATAGGATCGATGCACTTCGGGAGCACATCCGGAGACGCATACATTCATTCATGATGGCCCCCAACATAAAAAGACCTTTTCGCGCGCGAGCCAGCCCGCGAGCCAGCCAGCCAGTAAATAAGCCTCAACGCAAGACCGCTGCCATCAGCTAAATAACTTCCGCTAATGACAGCCTAGCATCAGCTCCCCCAAGCTCCAACCCACCAACCGGTACATACAGTACAACCTATACCTACATATACGTATACTCTGTAGTATGTACGTATGTATGTACGCATGTATGTATGTACATACAATGTTTCGGCTGACCAGTTTAAACGCTTCTAGACCCATCATCATCCCACGCAACTCTCCCTCCGCTTCACCTCATCTCGATCGGCATGTTTCTCACCCACACCAGTTTCAAAACGGCACACCAACAAGTCTTACCAGAATCACATACGGCTGTACCTTCTAAACCATATATGTCACCCTTGCGTCTTAGCTCACGTACGCATAGAATCGGTATACACTAACTTCTGGATGTCTCTCGTGCCGCCTGCTGCTGAGTCACTTGGCGAAACCAGACTACGTACATTCGCACGATGAACCCGCGCCAGGAAGCATGGCGATACGATGCTTGTCTGATGTGTATCAAACAGTACCAGTACAGCTGGGGTAGGTCAGGTAGGCTGGTGGGCTGGCTCGCAGGTAGGCTGTTACGGGCCACGCGGGAAGCCGACTATGGGTATCGGGGCAACAGTGTCCTGACCACCATATGACCCGGCACATGCATCGACACCTCTGCCGATCCCTTCCCAAGATGGGAACGTCATGTTCCCTTAGTGCATTGATAAGTGCCGAGATGAATCGTTGGTCGTGCCCTGCCTTCATTGGGGTGCATTGTGTGGACATGCTTTGGCTGACATATTCTCCTGTCTACCCTCGTCTGATACATACTTACCCATTTCGCACACGCAGACAGCTATTGTTCGTCTCGCCTTCGTAGCTAGAGAGAAATTGAGAGAGAAAATGAGAGGGATAGAGAAGTATAGAGAGCCAGAAGAGCTCTTCTTACGTATAAGCACACTCGTCCGACGGGCTCTCGCTTGCTCGACTCGGATTTGCAAAGCCACTCAGCACCTACTCGTCATATTAAAGCAGCAGCAGCAACAGCAGGCTCGTGAGAGCGGACTGCGCAACGAATCACAGTACGACGGTGTAAAATCCAGGCTAGGTAAGGTCGGAATGAGGGGGGTAGCATATCTACAGACGAGCTCGCGTGCGCGAATGACGGTCTCATTGCAACGGACGAAGCGGTCAAGGCCAGGCGGCATGCAGATGCTCACAGCAGCAGCAGCAGCAAGAGCAGCAAGTGCTGTCTCTTGTAGATGATGGTATTCGAATCATAATGCCCAAAAGGCCTCGTCACACACCTAGGATTGCGCGTCGCCAAGAAGACATTGCAGATGGATAGATGAGCTCAATGGGGGAAGAAATGGGCAGATGAGCATCTTCAGACCGACTGATGGGGAATAGGAACTCGACAAAACCCCTCATCTTCTTTTTTTTCTTTCCTTTTCTTTCTTGGTTGATATCCCACCACCTGCCTCTCTCTGTCTGGCTTGCTTGTCCGCTCTCGGGATATTATCATTCTCTTCATTGGTCACCTCATAGTCCTCTCCACTTATCGCCTCACACGCGAGTCCGTTCTTATCTCTCTGTGCGCTCGGAGTCTTCGCCGGACGAGCACCTGTTATGAGCCTGTCGATCCCATCTCCCTCACCCCCTCCCCCTCAGCTCCCGTAGCTTACCTGCTTACTTAGCACACCCAGCTTGGGCTGTGATAAGGCGGCATCTCAGCAGCTTCTTTTTGGATTAGTGCCCCATTTGCCTTGCCCTCAGCTGGCCCCCAAACTCCTTAAGAATATCCCGGTTTCCTGCACGACAGCAAGCAAGTCATACAGTCTAGTGCCTGAATTGGTAAGGTGATAGTTAATCGGAGTCCTTAATTTGATAATTGGAGGTGATAACGGTCTTCCTAAACCGGGTTACGTACGCGGGCCGACCACCTTCAACTGTGGGATGAGGAGATGGATGTCAATTATCTCGATGTTGCTTCTAGCAAAATATTAAGCGAATACCATTCCCCTCTGATCACCTAGCCTCTGTGATTTGCACTTGATATTTATTGCTTGAGACTTGAAATCCCCGTACGGCCCTACATTGACCTTCCAAGCACACCCATCCCTTCAACCCCTCAACCCTTTGAGTTCGCCAGCTTCATAGAACCCTATGCTTCAGTTCCTCCCGACTTAGCGATTTAGATATGACAACTGGTTTCCGAGTCTGTCAGTATAACTCGTATGTATGTCTACTCCATAATGCCTACCACTTCTCCACCCAGTCTCCCGAGCCGCAGTGTCATAGAACCAACCCAAGGCCATTTCCGAGTTCTATTACTTACAAATCGCTATCCAGCTCTGTCAACCGACAAACTTCCTCCATGTCTAAGGTCTCACATCTAAATAGAAGGCTACAAGATGGTTGGTTCCCAATCGCTACTACTACTACTACTACCACCACCAATATCATTCGCATGCCTCAGCTCACTGTTGCAAGCCACCACAACAACCACCGGACCCCGAGCTCGCGGGCATCGGGAGCCAGTTCGAAGCCACTCCCAACAATGTGGACTACGATGGTATGTCCGCGGACCTGAAAGAGATGCCAGGGCGTCACCCGCCCGTCTCGCCTCTGCTCAGAGAAGCGCTCGCGCGGACCGTTGCCGCGGATATCTTCCGAACAAAGCTGTTAAACTCCCAGGTCCTGGCCGACTTGGGCCGCGCGCATGTCTCCACTGCTGAGCATGATGCGCGGCAGTGACATGCCCGAAAGACAGAAAGAAGAGAGGACGAGGCGCTCGATTTATTGCCGATAAGAAGGCTGGGCCGTGCTAGATATCGCGAGAGTGATCTAGACAAGGCACTACCTACAGGTTTATGATGTGGAAGTGAGAGACGTAATGAACATGATCAAAAGATAGAGCTAATGGGGATTCCATCAGTGGTACTCACGGCGGCCTAATACTACTTACTACATATACTGCGACTGGTCGACTGAAAATAGGGGGATTCGATATCCTAGAGGGCGCCGCCTGGAACTTTCAGGCCGGGTACGCCTACAGTAGCCACTGAAGCATCCTCATGTAAGGTACGCTATCAAACTACGGTAAATAAGATGGATATCCTGGTATTAGATTACGGGTTGATGTAGAATACACACACATACACACATACAATAGAACAGGTACAGCAAACTTCACATGCCGCATGGCCCCCCTAGAAGATCCTGCGTCGCTTCGCTCTCCCCTGGCTCCTTACGGCCTTAATATATCAATCAAACAACGGTGCTACTTCATGTTTTGCATATAAGTACTCATTGTAAGATAACGGGAAACGAACTATGTTTTGACGTGTGCTATCATGGGGCTAGGCACATACACACCCCGGGAGTTGATACTCCCAGGAGAATTTAGTCCTTTACGGCGCAAGTGTTAGGTATACTCGCTCGATTGACAGTAGTACTTCAGATTCGAAACTCCATGACCCAGGAACCTGTACGACTTCGACTATAGAGATATCGAGGCGTGTGATTGACTGGGTATCATTCTAGAAGCGATCGCGCTGGTATTCTCATCCGAAAGGAGAGAAGTGAGCGCACTCATCTTACAAGCTATGCTTCATATTTACCTGACTAGATGTAGGACTATGGTTCTGTGTCGTTCTTGTGGGAGTATGAAGGAGAAAAGAGGGTGTGGATGATGAGTATCGCTTACCGGCCTCGTTACCCTAGTCAAGAGGACTGGCCGTTTGTAGCCAAAAGAGACGATACACGTTCAGGGGGGAGAGTATTACGGCTAGGTAACACTCCTCGTGGTTCTCCCCCTAGGAGTACATAGTGTACTGATGAGCCTGTGCCGGACAAGCATCTAGCAACCCGGAATTAGTCACAGGAATATCCATGTCTTGCTTGTTGTCATTGATTCTTTTCAGTACCTAGATGCATGTTCTGTATGCATGATCAACTCGCTACAGTATGGTTTCCTGCCCAACTTCCATCGTAGCCAATCCTCTCATCACGCCTTTCCCTGATACGACAGTCGTTTTTCTGTTAGAATACGTTCGAGTACTACATGTTATAGTTTATTACTAAAAGAACTCAGTATTAATGTTGTTGTAATTATCAACGCCAGGGACTCGGTGTTATGTACTTAGACATTATGTTAGGGCCTCTCTCCCTGCGGCCGGTTCGGGGCAGTTCCCAGTATATCGTTATTGTCATTCCAATGTAAATCCTCTACTCAATACCGCAAAAGCTTATACCGTTGCTAGTCCACTGACAGCTAAAAATGATTGTAAATAATTAACACTTCTTGTTCGAACATCCATATATCGTAGTCCGTAACAGCAGATAATTCCGTAATCGTGTACCTAGTAAAATACAACGTGGCCACTATTCTTGTCGCGTTTCCACAATGGCCTCTACGGGCGAATAACCGCGCCACTGCCCTAGTCGCGAGTTAGTCGTCGAGTGTGAATGTTCGAGCCCTTGTTCGGGGAACCGATTTGCGAGGTTTGAGGCAGGTGGTAATTAAGGCTGTGGTGGATGGTGAACACATGGTTTACAATACTCAAATCAACGGAACGATGGATCAGACACTCGATTTACATGAGCACTTCCACGATCTAATTACTATGTACTCTAAGGGCTCGGCGAGACGGGCTTTTCAATATGATAGACGACCTGGTACTAGTGAAGACAATTTCTACGGAGTCGAGCTAAATGAGAATTTAACAGAGGAACAACCCTCGCCATATAGGTAGGTTAATATAGTTGTCCGTCATGTCGGAGTAGACTATCGTCTTTATAGTTCTCGATTATTTCTCGTTGATGAAGATCCGCTCTCCCCTTACTGAGGTACGACTAGCTTTACCTACAATCTTGTTTTCTCTATCAAATCTTGTTAGAGCCCAGCGATGACGATATCCTCTCAAAGCCATAATATCTCTGCTGGCAAGCATTCAGGCCGTCTTGTACCAGCCAAACTACACGGTATCCAAGCTCGGTGCCCAATTTCACCTAGACAGATTTTGGCTATTCGTGAACGACTTACGGTCACTAACACGCCTCCTGGCATTCTCCTATTAGAGAATCACAGCTCGGTTAGATATGATTCGAAGTCGACAAACCACCGAGAGAAACACTCCTGTGGTTTGGTCCGAATCGTGAATTAGCTCTATGTCAAGTCTAATGCAATGTTTTCAAACTTAGTTTAACACATGTTGAATGTTGAATAGTGCGCTTAATGCTCCGAACCCCATGCCGCCCACCCAATCTAAGGCATTTGTAAAATCGTCGTTTCGACTTCTCTATAATTAGTGGCTTCTTTATTGAAGCCTTCTTTTCTAAGGTAGTGACATCTATCGCAACGCCCCGAGACATCAGCGTTCGCTAGCCCGATTGCCATGAGCGATGTTGGGATCTATTCCGGCTGTGCCCACCTCTTTTCCCGTAGTGACATCTCCTTACCTGCGATCTCGCGGATGCCGTTCGCTTCTTCTCTCCACCCCCAATACTCGCCCAGTCTTATCTCGGCGTAGTTGGCGTAGTCGAAGTCGATTTGCGAGATCGTGGCTTGGATCAACGCCCAGATCCCCCAATAGAACCCGGGTACACCGCGAAACAAGTCGACTTCCGCCACTAATTTGAGTGCCTCCTCCTCCTCGTCTAGATCCGCAGGCTTTTCCGGCACCAGACTAAAATAGGAGTGGATATATTCCCGGATGAACTCCATTCGCTGGGCGCGAGTCGGCAACACTGTATAGTCACAGTCGAAACCACCCCACTCCGAAAAATGATTTGCTAAATCGAACGCCGCAGGCGAAGGGGTAGCGTATTCATAGTCGATGAAGCTGACTGACAGGTCCTTATCGCCATCCTTTCCAGCGGGACCAAATCCAGTCGGTTCAATGATGATGTTTCCGCTCAAGAGATCGCAGTGCGCAAATACAAGCTATTAGAGCGAGCACGGTCAGCACATATAGCTAAACGGTCATTCGGGTGCAACAGAACTTACGTCATTCTCACCCAATCCAGGCCGTTGGCTCATCTCCTCAATAAGCCGAGTAAGCTCCTTCTGGAGGTCTGCTTGTCTTGTGCGCTCTGCCTCCGTCTTCCTAGGAAGGGCCAGGATCCACTTCTGCATGACCGTCCATACGTTCGGAGGGGGCTTCCCCGGCGCCGTCTGGTCCATAGCCGCCTCGTAGGGGCCGTTGGTGAACCCATTAAGTCCGCTCCTCTGGGCGTATGTCTCGTATTTGCAAGGAACTGTGGCGTGCCACTGGGCCAGACGTCTCGCGACTGCCAAGTACACGGGCGGTGTCCTCAAGTCGGGGGGCTGGGTCACGGTGCCGCGAATGTAGCGATACATGATACCATTGTTGAAGCGGGCCAGCAGCTCGGGAGCCAGGCCATGTTCCATGAGCGATTCGTGATTCTGGGTCTCGCGGTGGCGGTCTATTAGCACGTCGGTACCGTGGCCGTATGCCCGCAGGAGAATAGCTTCTTTGTCGACGTCCTCTTTCGATAGGCCTTCCTTCTTATTCATAGCTTTTAATAATGTGTTGGTGATGCCATCCTTGAAGGCTACGAATTCGATCCTTGACTCGGGACTCGACCATTCGGGGCGTAGGGTGAGGACGAGTTGTCGAGCCGAGGAATCGGAATTCTTGTTATCGTAAGAAAGGGGGACATATCGTAGGTGACTAGGAGAGGGAGAGGATTTGACAGCGTCCCGCGAGTTTTTGGAGGACATGACGATTAAGAGGTTGGTCGTAAATTACTAATTGGCCTGGAGGTAGTATGGCAGATCGTGTGTTCCTTTTGTTTGGCATTTAATAGGAGTATTGACATTGACCGCCAAGATTTGTGTGGGAACTGGAGAATTAGGGCGGGCGGGCGCAAAACAGAAAAAAGGATCAGTCATTAACCATCACCCTTCTGACGGTCTACCTGCTAGCGTACAGGATGACAGCAGTTGTACGTTAAAGACTGGAATCAGTGGAAAGAGGCACGAGGGACAAACGTCATTGCCCGCCTTCGAGGACAGTGACAAAATGCGGCAAGATCGACCCGGAGAGGATTCAGCCGACGGCAAGGGGCACGCTCTAATTGATCCAATGACCCCGAGATTTTCGGGGGCCTAAGCCAGCTAAACCAGGGGTAGCTGCAGCCAGCTCGGATCTTGGGATGCCCTGGCACCCTGGCCATTCCACTCGTTGGTAACCTTACGCCTTACTGTACTGCAGGACAAGAAGGTGCGATACTTACTACCTGAATACTTAAGTACTTATTTGTAGTACGATTAACAATAGCCGTGCTCGATGAGAACCTCATTCAAAGCATTCGAAAAATTTGTTTATGGTGTGATATGTAACGGCAAATATATTTTAGCGCTCTGCTGTCTAAGGGAACACACTAACCCAGAGTCACGAGATCAACTGCCCCTCTCGGTCTGCAGTATGGGAAGAAGGGGTAATAGTTTGAGGGGATTAAGGTATGTGTGTACATACATATGCACTTACATGTACGAGGTATCCATGGATGTACTGTATGGATGGAGTAGGCATGTGAAATCAACGATTAGTAAAGACGATTCTTAACCCGGCTACGACCAGCGAACACTACATGTACTTCCCATATATACATGACGCCAATATCAACAATTGCATAGTAGTAAATAATAAGGAAGACATATGGTATAGTAATTTTGGCATTCGAAATCACTAGCCAAACAATAGCTTCAATCTCATCGTTGATATATCATCACATACATTACAGGTATCTCGCCAACTGCTTGTCCCCATACTCACAACATGCCATTATAAGAGGTCATTCTATCATCATGCGTATTAGTCATCTTCATCATCATCATCCTTGAGTTTGAATCCTAAAGCCCGACCGAGTATGCGACACAATTTCGCTATATGAGCCGCCCAATCGTCCATCACGTCGCTGAACAACATGAGCAATCTGCTGAAGAAGAAAAGGCACACAAAAGACCCGCTCGCTATCCCAGCAAACGCATACCAGTAGGTTCTTCCATTCCAATATCGATATAGATCCTCGATTTGTATCGAGAAGTAACTCGTCATGAAACTAATGGGCAGAAAGAAGACGCTGAGTTTGGCGAGCAAAGTTGCACTTCGCGTCAGCCTCGCCGTCGCGTTCGAATCCTTCTGTTGTGTTAGATTGAAGTACTATGGGGATGTACGGTCAGCATGAGTTCCGGGAAGGGAAGATGGCTACTACTCACCGTCGTCGACAACGCGGCTATTTCTTCCAAATGCCCTTCGATAGTGTTCAACATTAAGTACTGCAACCGATCTCCGAGCCTATCGAAGCGGCTCAGCGCCGAGGCCGTCAATGCTACTTTGTTGTGGCCTTGATCAGCTAGGCCGTTTGACGGTAAATCCACTTTCCCAACCGCCATGATCTTATTGATGAGGTTCTTGTAATTTTCGAAGAGATGCTTAAGCTCCCGCAGGTCTTTGCTTAGGTGATGTAACGTCGGTATGATCTCAGAGCTCTTGTCTGATACATTCCGGTGCTGCAACACTTAGTAAATATTTGACGCCTAGCAATCCTTTAAGAGGCACAACTTACTGTATTCCGAAGGATCTTATGAGTCTGCAGAGTGTCAATATTATTTTCATCGGCAACTAACGGACACTCAACTCACCATCCCTTTCAGCCTTCGCTCTGCAATCTTCAATGGGCCGGCTGCGACATAGTCTTCAAACAAATAATAGAAAAGGTTGCTCGTCCCTTCGTTGGCCAGATTCGCCGGCTCGCCATTGCTTGCATAGGACATTCCCGTTTGGTTTCGACTGAGTTCTGGCCTGTCAGTCGCTTCACCGGCTTCACTGCTCAGTGTCTCCCGAATTGAACTTTGGGAAAGTGGGTTGTTCCTGAAGAGATCGTAACCGCATTTGGATAACTGTAGGAGAACATCAAGGGTATTGGCTCTTATGTGTCTAAGCTCCTCGGCCTGCCATGCCTGCTCGCTTTCCTTCTCCGGCGCTGATTCGAATACTGGCGCTTCGTGTATCGACAACACAGTGCCTAATAAGACAATCAACAAGGTCCTCATTAGGTAATAAGTATGGAAGAGCACGTACAATCATTACAGAGGACAAGCCACTGCCAGTGTTTTGGCGGCATTATACTACCCGTCCGGCGATCCTCATGTTCGCGGTGTGGCCTGTTATGCAGCCAGTGGGCTCCAATACATAGAGCTTTCGGATACGTCAGCGCTTAGAAGGGTCATATCTTAGAGCAGAGTACACACCTCTACGAGTTTGATCCGTCGAGAAATAGTTGACGGTATCCTTGAGCTGTAAGTACAACTGCAAGTTATCGTCTTCGAAGCTAGCAATTTTGGGGGCCTCTTTCTTGGCGGTTGTGGTTGGCGAGACATCACCATTCACGTGGCCACCTTTTTCTAGGTCTTTAGGCGAACCGTGATGTCTATCGAGGAAATTCTTGCTTTTGCGCGGGTGATCCTGGTCTACCTGCGGTGGACTAATCGAGAGGGTCATCAGCCCCGCTAGCCGCTTGGAGAAATCATATCTCCTCGCAATGGGCTTCATCACGCCCTCCTGTATCCTCGGATCCCATATATTACTATGCGCCTAGTCAGTATGCAAACCCTCGTTCCAAACTGGGATTCGAAGCGTACATCCATCGGATGGGATAGTCCCTATTTCCGTCTTCATTCAGAAGTTGCTCAAACTGGGAAGCATTGAGATTGAAAGCGATGTGCGCGCGCGCAGGGCCGAACTCGACAACGAAATTCCTACTGTTCCTGTTTGCTACGTGAGGCTCGGCCTTCTCGAAGACTTCCTTCAGATCGAAGTCCTCGAACGCGATTTCGGTGTCATCTGGCTCCACGTGCAACGCCATCATCGCTTTAGCGATTTATATGAGATGAAATTAATCATCAACGCAGGAAATCATACAACAAAAAGGAATTAATTATACCGGAAGTTAAAGAAAAAAAGAAAAAAAGAAGAAGAAGAAGAGAGAGAGGTAGAAAGTTTGCGACACCAACGCCGCGAAGTGAGATCGACGGGTTCTGATGACCTCTTACTTGCATGGAGGCTGGCAGGCAGGCAAGACCAAGACCTCAGCTGAACGACCGGCATAAAGGGTGGGTCTTGGGGGCGGCAAGCGGCGGGTAATCCCACAATGTTTGAGGTTCATTGCCTGTGTAACCGCTATGGTGGATGCGTGTGATCGCTAGAGGCCTCAAATCCTCTCTTCAACCGCACGGCGGCTAACATAAGTACCTACCAGATGTATTATATATGTAGGCACATAGGTACGAAGTATTAGTGGAGTGAGAATTTCCGATTCTAGTTAAATACTCTGTTGCTTGTTAAGATAGTAACGAATATTCGTGTGTCCAAAGGAGACTATAAATAATATGCTTCTCATCTTTGTAGGGTACCGCACATTAAACCATCGAGGCAGCCAAGGGTACTCTACTAGTTGGCCAATCATCATTCATCCGTTCATATTCACAGCGTATGTATACTACGGACTACCAACATGTCCAACGGTAATGGGGCTGAACGGATGATCGAGCTTGTTTCGGCAATTCTTTCTCGACTCTAACTTCGTACAAACCGTTCAGATAGAGTGCATTATTGGAAGATCCCGGTGGTGGATATATATATCCACAGAGAGAGAGAGAGGGTACATCTATAAGTAAAGATATAGATAAGGTTGCTCGATGTTTCATAATGTATCGCAAGAACTAATGTCAGTCGCGCAGTCGCGTTTGAATTTCAACTGCGTCAACTGTTGCCAACCGACAGTACAAATATCAATAGACGCACGGATTATGTACTCATACAATCATATAACCTAAGCTGACTCAGTCATTAGGTTCTACGTACTATTATGTACACTAGTAGTAGAGATGTTCGTGGCCGTGCGCACCTATAATAAAACGGTATTATCCACCACTAATCTTGATTTCGCGAGCAATCTCAAGGAAATGAGGGATGATGGCCTTGATCAACAGAGTAGCCATGAGTCCTCATTAATAATGCCCTTACTCTTGTTAGATCACCGGACTTGACGCTCGAGGTTAAGGCCTTGGGTAGGCATTAGTCAAGGTCGCAACAGAGTGTCGTCGATGATATGTCGAACCACGCCGCCATCTCCTTTCTTCTATGAGAGCTGCGGCTTCATCATCGTCGTCTTCGCCATCGTTGGTGCAGAGCCATCGTTGGTGCAGACATGACCCTTTTCTGCTGACGAACTAGCCGTGCATATGTATTAATTATCACAGCCAAGACCTGGTCTTCTGGATGGCTCTCGAAATGAAGATTGTCCCCAGTGATCGTCTCCTTTGTGGCTCAGTTCGCCTCTCACCCAACCAACCTCGGATAGCCTCCGCTTGGTTGGGGGGCTCGGCGCCGCAGTCGAACCCAGAGAAGTCAATCAGCTTCTGACGTTATGTCGCGTGGATTGGTCGATCCCTACGTCCCGATAATAGGGCTCACTTTGCGGAGTGCTCCAGAACTACCCGGATTGACCTTGGATGGGGTTCGTAATCCCGGAACACCATGTTTCATACGTCAAGTGTCATGATGATCCCCCGACAATCATTTTCCCTGGGTCGTCAAGGCATCAGTCATCACCAGCCACACAGGGGACCAACTATTGCTGTTCTGCATTTTATGTACATACATCGGCAGTTCCCCAGTATCGGATTCTCATTCCTTTCACTCTCTTCCAGGCCCTTTTCACTCCTTACGTCAACAACATCACTCAGCCCCTGAAAACTTGAAGGCACGTTGTTAGTCACCCTTCTCGCCGTTCTTTTTCTCTCTCATCCCGACCTTCGTTTCCTAGATATCTATCTTATATCTAGTTGAGAAATTCCGAACTTCCGCCAATCGTTCAAGATGTTGACAAGCCAGCGAATCCTATATGCCGCCCTCGTCGGCTCTCTCGCCCAGCATGCTCAGTGCCAAGTGAACCCGATGCAGCCTCCTCCACCGTGCGTCACGGACTGCGTACAATCAGCAGGATGCTCCTCGACTGACATCAACTGTGTATGCGAGAAGGCGGGGAGTGGTGGCAGCTTTCTGTCCGACGTGGCAGCCTGCATGAGTAAATCGTGCTCGGACTCGGCGTCTCTGGCCGACATGGTTGGTCCCTTGAAGAGCAGCTGCGACGCCATGGGCAAAAGCATCCCCGAGAAGGCCATCCAGGACGCCATAGCCAAGAGCCATGTCACTAAAGATGATGAGATCCCTACCGCGGTGTCCAGCTCCGTCAAGGAGGCAAAGGACGAGGTCAAGGCCGAGGCAACAAAGGTGACGACCGAGTTCAGCAAGGCCACATCTGCGATCGCCGCCAAAGCGACGTCCGAGCTCAGCGAGGCGGGATCCGCGATCCAGAGGGCGACATCTGAGCTCGATGCGACCCAGTCGCTCTCTGCCATCCCGGCGATGGTTACGAGCCTCGGCTCCGAGATCACCTCGGTACCGACCCCCCTCGCCAGCCTGTTGTCGGACACGACGAAGATCCTCACGGAGTCCGCCAGCGGATCCCAGTCTCTCCTCGTAGCCGCCAGCCCGACCCCTTCCGGCTCCGGCTCCGGCAGCTCATCAAGCCCCCAGGATGGCCAGGCGTCGTCCACCGCGTCCCCCGAAGAAGGCGTTGCCGCGCAGGAGAATGCCTCCCTACTAGGCGCCGTCCTGGCCGTCGCCGGTACGATGTTCTTCGGCTGGTAATGTCCACCACACTAGAATACGTGCAGATGGCGTCGGTCACAACCACGTGGTCCTAATTTTCTCCTTGTATAAAAATCGGTCAAAAATACTTGCATAATAGAGTCTAGGCGCGTCATACCTACTAACGGCCAGTAAATCCTAGACGAGAGGAATGGGGGATCCGACTGAGGCATAGGACGGAGAAAGGAGAGCTGCGCTTATGAGCTAGAGTAATTGGGGGAGGGCGTCGAGCAGTTGCGTTGTTGGACTAGATTGTTCTTAAAAAGAAAGGAAAAAAAAAAAAAATCGATATTGAGACAACTAAACGTCACATTCATTCCAAACGTTGCACGTATCAGAACCAAATCTTCAATACCTACCAATGTGTATAGTCTTCAGCGTGATTCATAAGTAAGCAGTAACATAATAGGCCGAAATAACCCTAAAGATATGAGCATATATATATATATATAACTCTATAGCCATAGGTAAGTAATAGATAATGTCAAGGCGGAATGGGAGACTCGTAAACGATTGGTATACCCTATTCCCACCCCATATCCAACATTGGGAAGAAAACAATACGTTTGCGTCTAGGACGTGTCTTTCAACGAAAATTCTATTCGAGGCTGTCTATCTAATGTTTGGCGTGACCCCATACATCAGCATAGGAGGCCGATCATCTAAGAATAGTAGTAACTATTCGACGTCCAGGGCTACTTCAATATAGTACAGTATTGAAGCAAAGTATCGGCTATTCGCATTATATGACAACGTGCAATACATAACTATCGAGCAAACCCGGGACGTTTCCTTAGATCCGTGAAATATAGCAGCAGCATACGAAGCACGTATGATAAAACCCCCTCGGGAAATCTGCATTTTCATTTAGCCGTCCATCAAGTAGTTTCCGAAACAGAGCCCGAGGTTGATACGCTCGGCGAGAAGACCCGATCAAGAATACTGCGGTGCCATTTCTCAGCACCCTTCTGTTGCCGCCCTTTGTTAGGCAGAGGCAAGATGTCTTGTTCGAGGAAAGCTCGGGCAACGGCTTCTGCTTCCTCGAGCCTCTGCGTCTCGGCATCGGATAGTTGGGAGCAGACGACCTCGAGGTCCTCATTCCGGGCGATCATCAGCATGATTGACTCGGCCCTATCCACCACGGCTTGGTCTACGCCGTTCATCGCGGCGCATCGACTGCCGAAGCTCGAAATGCTCCGACCGGGCGCCAGTTGGAAGAGGTAGGTGACCTGATCTTCTATCGTTGGGGTATCAAAATCCACACGGACCTCCAGATGCGCAAAGGCTAGCTCGGGGGTTTCCGTTAGAAAACGGTTCTCGAAGATCTCGTGGAAATGTGTGGCGGCTAACACCTTGGGCCTTTCAGGTCCAAGAGAAGTAAAGTGGTCCAATAGTGCTGTCATAAGGCCGACGCCATCAAGACTGGTTGTGCCTTTGCCAAACTCGTCTATTAGCACAAGGCTCCTGCGAGTTGCGAAGTTCATCGCGAATGCCACCTGACGTAAGTCAATCGAGAAGGCGCTCTCATTCCTTGCCACGCTCTCACGTGTGGCAATACGGGTAAAGACACGATCGGTGATACCGATGTGGGCTTTCTCAGCTGGCACATAGCAGCCAATGTGTGCCAGATACACGATTAGCGCGACTTGCTTGAGATATACACTCTTTCCGGAGTGATTCGGTCCAGTCAATACCAGGGTACTAGGATGCTGCGCTGAGTTCCGTGCAATCTCAGTTGCAGATTCGCTCGCCCTCTCCTCGTTTTCATCATTAGGTCCGCCGTCAATGTGGCAATCGTTTGCAACGAATGACGGCACTACTAATTCCTGGAGAGGATGGCGGCCGCCCTCAATATGTATGACATTTTTTGTTGTCATTTTAGGTGCAACCCAGCCGTACTGGCCACAACCGATCGCCAGCGCAAGCAAGCTATCAAGCTCGCCGAGAATCTCAGACACCACAAGAATTGACTCTTCTCGCTCAAGGATCCTTACCGTGAGTTCATGAATGATCTCGATCTCCCGGTCTATCACGCTTAAGTAAGCTTGGGGCCGTGAGATATTACACAGAAGACTTACCAATAATCATACTGTACGCATCCCCAACCTGCTCATCCATCTCTTTCATCTGCCGATTCTTATAGTATATGGAGCCATCAGCTATGAACATCCCCTCCCACACATCGTTGAGGCCCTCGCCGTTGTAGTTACTCTTCCTGGTCTCGGGATTGAGCGAAACAACAGTTAGGAACCCTAACTGCGGATAGAAGATGCAGTTTTGCACATACGTTTTGGCCCACTCAGGTACGTCTCTTCGCAGCTTGGCGACAGCACCATCTAGAAAGGATTCCATACCATCGTATCTTCGCTTCAGTTCATCGAGACTAGCGTCAACACCATGTTTCACAGCAGTCCTTCCTCGTTCTCTGGATTGCTCGAAATCAACGGTCTGAGCAATAAGCTCGCCGGTTTGCTTGGTACGAATTGGATCGATGACTTTGACAGCCTAATTATATTAATAGACAATTTAGTATATGAAGGTTTAACAGTACTCACTCTTCTAATAATCTCAATCTTCTCTGCTCCTGGTAGAGCATTAAGTGACTCTCGAACCTGTAAGCTGCACATCGCAAACCGCTGTAAAGCGGCCCAGCCATTATTAGCTATAGAAGCTTTACGTCCAGGCGTATCGACGCCTTTCCGTAAGAGAGCTAAGACGGCTTTCATGTTCTTGATCTTCTTGAGATTCTTACTCAGCTCTACGAGAGCTTCGGTGTTCCCGGGGCGCAAGAGGAACGACAATGTCTCTTGCCGTGTGTTGATTAAGTCAATGTTAGTGCTTGGCCTTAAGAATATCTGACGAAGTTTCGACTTCCCCTGGGGGGTACGAGCCAGGTGGTGGAATAGTCCATAGATAGATAAGCTTTCCTTGGCTCCGGATGTGGAATGGTTAGGACCTCGTTGGTGGCTGTTTGGATGATATTCCGATTGTAGTATTTGGAGGGACACCAGCGCATCGGCGTTGACAAACATGCAGTCGAATGGGGCGAACATCTCAACAAACCTGATCCTGAATGCTACTAGGGCGTCAGGGTCATTGGGTAGGTACTGAGCCGATTTCCTGCGCTGAATATCACTGAGCAACGCACCAGCACAACCGATCTGCGACTTGTTAGAAGGACAGTAGCAAAACGAAAGATTAACCAGGAAAATTCTAACCGTCAGCCTACTATCAAGGTTGATTGATGTACCCAACCGTATTAAACGACCTTGCCTCGAGCCCCCTTGACCACTATGATCATCGGTTTCATCGATGGTGTCATCAACAACAGACGTATAAAGCATACTCTGGCGACCGGACATTTCAAGGTCCAATCCTAATAACTTGTCTCTGCCAGCATCATAACGAAAATCGGTTGAGTTGAGATCCCTCAGAACATAAGCTCCCTGTAAATCGCCTTTAAACCTCGTCAATGCTCGTTGAATCTATAGTGATACTCACTCAGACTTCTAGACTTACCTCTGTTCCCATCAACCCCTTGTGCTCCTCTGGCTAGATAGCTTGCAAGAGTATCGGAAGCCCTTGCCGAGACGAGGATGGTTGTGGGTTTTGCATAGAGGAGGAGAGTCTCGACGAGGTCGATGCCTGACATAGCCACGTCCTCAAGGAGGTATAACGTTTCGTCCAGTGCGATGTAATAAGCACAGCCAAGGTTTCCGTTGTCTTTCATGTCGATTGCCATAATGACCTCATTCAAGGCGTCTGCCTCTTCGTTAGACAACACATCACCGTCGCCGTCGCTGTCGCTGTCCCCATGTATGTTGTTATTGTCTTTGGCTTGCCTGCTTGAACTAACCGACGACGCTCGGTGGGATGGCGGACGGAGGGACAGTCTTTCCCTCTGGGGGTGCTGTGGAAGCTGTGAAGATGGTTGATAGGACTGGGCTGTAGTTCTAGACGGCGCACGACTTGAGTTCCTCGACTGTCTCCTACTTGACGAGTTGGGATATCCACGGCTGGCATGTGTTGTGTTAGGTGTAGAAGAGGTAGGGCCAACACTAGAAGATGGAGCTGCTGAGGAGCTGATCTGATTAGAGAACGGGGTGTGCGCGGAAAGCATGGACGGTGGTCTGGAAGGTGTTTGGTATCTGTGATTAGACGCCATATTACACTTGTGAGTGTTCCTGTTCCCGGGTAGAATGCCTTGTGTGTTGTGTATATAGGGGTAAAGGATAAAGGGATAAGTGGAAAGGGGCTATTTTCTGTAGGTAGTGTAGGTGTAGGCGTAGACTAAAAAGAATGTTTGAACGGAATAGCAAGATCGGTAAAGGTATCTATCTAGAAGGCGCCATCAGCATCCTCATGGAAAGAACCAGCTTACTCAAGGGACCTTAATATATGCCTATATGCTAACGGGCATACAATGGAACCGTATAATACGGCTCTATTCGCCTGTGTAACGATGCAATTTTCATCTAGCCACGTACACGTTGCGGGTATCCAAGCATATCGAGGGTGTAGTCTTCTAGTTGTTTAATAACATTTCCTGGCTCACGGCTATACATTAACGGTCCCGTGGTTTTCCAAATGCATATACCGCGTGGTCACCCCAAACGAGCTGTAGGAAGTCAGTCTACTGCCCCGTCGCCTTGACCCATTCAGCAAAGTCCCGCCTCTGCTGAATGATATTGACGAAACCTGGCCGGCTTTCTAACAACCTGAATGGGTTTCCCACGTAATGTTTTTCGAGCTCCCCACTGCTGTTCTTGAATCCTGCCTCGCCTTCCCTCTCGATCTGGCCAGCCCAGACGCGCCATTGAATCGGTCGTAATCTCGAGGTTCCCAACACCATGCCTAGACAGACAGTGAACGTCGCGACGATGGTCTCAATGATGATATCGAGCGGTAGCGAAGTTGTTGTTCCGGGTGGTGATGCAGTCAAAGATGCTAGCGATGCGGCCCGGTGGGATTGGAGACCCGACACCTCATGAGCCGAATAGCAGCTAGATTGTTGGTCAGCAAGGTATTTAACGGCGATTGAAATTCAACTGAAGCTCATACGCATGAAATAGTAGAATCAGGCCAAATGCCGTGGTAATCTTTGAAACCCAGGTCATCTTTTCGTAGTTGTGCTCCGTTCATTCATGAGAACATGTTAATATCGAGACTTTCATTTCAGAGCCGTAAAGTACGATGTACGGATACAGCTGCACCCAAATGACGGGAGTGGACCGAGCGTATGGATTGTTATGTAAGCGATACAAGTAACGTACCTACAGTGTTAAGAAATTATTAGCACATGCAGATTACACGGCACCTCGGGAACATCGCCAGGATTACCTAAGTAAGTACCTACATGTAGGTTGCATCCATCCTACGCGCCAACAGATAGGTACGTGCTACTTTAATATATACATAATCCCAAGTACGTCTGAATCGGAGCATCGAGTCGAATAATCGTTGAAATTAATTATCAAACAATTTGCGGTATATAGGTAACACTCATTGATCAAGAGCCATAGGCGACTGATAAAAGACTCATGCCGTGCCATTACTCTGCTGGTATATGGCCAAAAAGCCCCGCATTACCCCGCGGCCAACCTACTAAACACCTCTTCTTGAGACATATTAACATCGACAGTCATCTTCGTGATCCTACGTAGAAAACATTACATCCACTAGTTAGCCTTCTGATTGCATAGCCAACGTTGAGATTTATTAGACTCTCAACATAGCATCAATCACCACCATGGTAAGTTATGACCCCGCTCCTCCTACTCTACTACATCACCTCATTTACATATGCCTTGTTGCTTAAATGAAAATTTTATTTAACACTGGAAAAGGGGAAAGTAAAGTATGTTCTGCTCGACTGCGACAACACCCTGTGTTTGTCAGAGCATCTGGCTTTCGAGGCCTGTACCGACCTGACCAACGAGGTCCTGGAGAAATGGGGCAAGCCGGATCGCTACACCGTCGAACAACTCCTTGAGGACTTTGTCGGGCACAACTTCCGCGGCATGCTCCTCGGCCTGCAGAAGAAGCACAACTTCACCATGAGCCCGGAGGAGGTGGACACCTACGTCGACCGCGAGCTCGGCGCCGTCACCGCGAAGCTGAGCGAGAAGTGCCAGCCCTGCCCCGGCGCCCCTGAGCAGCTCGAGGCGCTGAAGCAGGCCGGCTATCCCATGTCCGTCGTCAGCACCTCCGCCAAACCCCGCGTCGTGGCCAGTCTCAAGAAGGTGGGCATCGACCACTACTTCCCCGACGAGCACGTCTACAGCGCCGCCACCAGCCTGAACCCTCCCACCAGCAAGCCCGATCCCGCCATCTACAACTACGCCTGCAAGCAGCTGGGCGTCAAGAACGACGAGTGCGTCACCGTCGAGGACAGCAAGAGCGGTGCCACCGCGGCTATGCGTGCTGGCATCCCTCTAATTGGATACGTTGGTGTCTACGGCATCGAGGAAGGCAAGGAGAAGATGGAGCAGATGGCCAAGCTCTTGACTGAGCAGTGCAATGCTAAGGTCGTCATGTACGACTGGAAGGAATTCCCAGAGTGCTTGAAGAAGATCGAGGCCGGGTTGTAGATCGGCTCACGAGAATAGCTTCTCGTGAGTCTCCTTTTTACGGCGTACGACTACACGATGGGTGCGATCCACGGTATCCGGCCTGCTTTCGGCCAGTGGGCTTTTGGAAGGAATTAACGCATAAACGCATAACCTAGACCTATGATAGACTTCTCGTGAGAAACGATCATAGACTATCCTCTAGAATCGAGATGCGTCTTTAGTCTGGCATTTGCTATGTCATAATTAGCAGCGTTAAGCAAATAAATGGCTCATTCCAACTGAGAAATTCGGTTCGTATGCGTGATTTCCTAGCGATAGTACTTGTTTCTGTGCCGGAATTAGCCTAGATATCCTTAAGGGGCTCAGGTGCAACAGTACATAGGTAGCATCTAAAGGCGTAGATGTCATAGGGTAGGACTTGGTGTGCGTGTATTTATTCTAGTTGGCTCCTGAAGAAAGGTTTGAAGTCATACTTAACCAGGTAGCTAGTATTCACATATAGAATTACCTCCTCGCCGTCCATACGTACATAAAGTGTCCGTCAATGGGGTTTCTCCATTCAGTGGCCTGGTATGCGTTCAAGAGAAGTCCTAGAAGTATCTATATCTGCAACAGATATGTTGATATCTAGTCGAATCTATCATTTTGAGTTGACAATAAACATTGAATAGTTTACATATCCTAAAAAAACTTGATAATGAGTGCGGTTGAAAGCTTATATAAGATATGTTTCGAAAAAAGAAAAGAAAAAATAGGTTCGAGTTCGAAGACATCGCGGTGAAAGCCAGTGTGTAAGTCCAATCAACTGTCACGGGAATGCTGCATTGAGTTCTTAGATACCCAAGTACTTATCAGGCTGTCAGGTAGTTATCACCTACAAGTTATAAGCATAGTTTGAGTTCAACTTTGCTGAGCAGCACCAATTAACAAGCACATGTCAAACTTTCAAATTATCTTCCTGAAATGTGACGTCGGTGTCGATTTGCTTCCCACAAGCGAGGGCTCTTCACCGAATGTGGAATTGTCACCGCTGCGATTCTCGACTACGTACGAATTAACTAGCACCTCACTATTATTGAGCCCTGGCTGGCATGGAAACCACTTCATATGTACTGTAGTCTCGAACTTCAAAAAGCGTTGGGCAGCTGATGAGCGCGGAGTGTTGACGAAGCCTCTCGAAGATTCACAGGTTATTTGGTCCGTGAACACGATGCGATGGAGCTGTTGAGAACCCACCAGCCCACCTACCCACCGGATTGGACGACATCGATAGTCGCTCTTCGTATTCCACCCTTAACCGTTGTGCATATGCATCCGGTTCTTGACTGCGGTGTGGTAGCGCATGCAACATAACGATCCCGTTGCGCTACCCGTGGGCTACCTTCTTCATCCAAGTGTGCCGAGTCTTTCTACAGGTCTTACAGGCCTTACAAGTCTTACAGGTTCAGAATGGAAAGTTGAAGGCTGCTGTATTTGAACTTACTAGGTATGTAATTCGGTGTGATTGATCAACGTGAAACAACTTCATGGCAATGGCCTACTACCTATCTATATATGTACTTCATACACATAGCAGTGTCCAGGAGGGAGGTAGTAGGTTGCTGGCGGATAGCCACCTTTTTTTAGGCAAATCGACATTACTGTCTTACACCATTAGTCCTATGTATGCACTAACCGCTGCAACGCTAACAGCTCATCAGCAGCTTCGACTTCAGATCATGTTAACTACATTCGGGCAGATATTCCAAAACCAAAAATAAACTTGCATCTCGCATCTGACAACATGTTAAAATTCCCATAGGCTCCTGTTCCTACGGCTTCAAACGATGACAGGATCATATCCTTATGTGTACTCATACGGCGTGTTGTCAATTCGAGACACCAATACATTACCATTGTCGTCGTAAGCGGACACGGGAAAACCCTGCATGTACGGGATGTACGATGTACCTATCATTTGTTCACCTCATCCTCGGCTCTCCCCAGCAGAAAACTTGGAGAAAATAGCCAAGAAAGCTGTCTTCTTCCCCCCACACACACACCACTAGCAGGCTAGATCGCCAGATCGCTTCTCGTTAATGCAAATGCAAGAGGACGGCGCGGACAAAATGATCCTCGTAAGCTCTCCCTTGAGTCGTGGTTCTCGTAGAGAAATAGTAACGACGGACGACGGGCAACAGCGAGAGAAGATCTTCAGGCCATCAGAGATTGTCGGGTCTTACCTTTAGCCAGTTTACTCCCTGACTGCTTTACTTCTTTTGATTTTCATCCCCGACATACTATTAGGTCGTCCGTCATCAGGTGATTCGACCCGCGGTATTGAACGACTTTTTTTTCCCCCCGTGAGATGAGCTGGCTGGCATGAACAGCAGCTCGTAATCTTAATTTTAGCTCCGGCCCTGGGCGTGGCCAAGCCACCACGATTCGACTCCATCTGCCAACAGAGTTGGGTGCGCCCAAATCCAGGCAGGCCAACCAGGGTAAAAGGGGAACCTAGCACCTGGGGGGACCAGCCGGACCAGTCACGTAAGGCGATGCGAGACGGAAAAGTGGACAGTACCGTCGAACGAGGCGCCCTAGCGCCCCGAGCTGGGCCAAGGCTGGTAAGCCCCCTAAACCTGGTCGACTGGCGATCCTAGATGGCAGATGAAAAGGAAAAGGACCTGGAAGGCAACGAAGCGCGTCCGTGTGTCCTCCTTCTCGTATTTAAGAACCCGCCCTCGCGGACGGTCTGACTTGCTTTATTTTTTGGTCTTTCTTTTCTTGCTTCTCGGTTCACTCGTGTCTTAGACCTTTTATTCACTTGCTGCTTGACGAAAAAGTCTATAAGAACTTGCACGTCCGCTAATATCAAATTTGTGGCTTTGTCCCCCCTTTAATTGTCTAATCAACTTACCACACGAGTCCCTCCCAATACAACCGTCAAGATGCGTTTCGCTTCCTTCATCGCCGCCGGCCTCTTCGCCGTTGCCAACGCTCAGGACACGACCGCCCTGACCGGCACCGCTGTCAGCTCGGCTGTCGACTCCGCCATCGGCTCTGCTTCCGAGGCGATCGCCAGCGCAACCAGCGCCGCTGCTTCCGCCACCGTCAGCATCGACCCTGCTCAGAGCTCTGCTGCGGCTGCCATCCAATCGTGTATTGATGCCTGTGAGTAACTCCCCTCGCGAGACATCAACCGGAACCGAGACTGACTGCTCGTTTTCAATATGATAGGCGGTGACAACGGTGTCGAATGCACATCCAAGTGTATCGCCGTGCCGAACCCCGACACCCAGGCCGTGAACGCGACGACCGACTGCGTCGCCAAGTGCCCCCAGGGCAACGGCACCGCGTCCGACAACGAGGCCTACGGAGAATGTGTACAGGGGTGCATTGGCCAGTATTACTTCACCACGACCGGCGCTCCCGGCTCCCAGACCACCGGCAGTGCTGGCGCCAGCGGCAGCGGCAGTGCTACTCCTAGCGTCACTGCCGTCGAGTCGACCATCACCTCCGACGGCTCGACGCTCGTCACCACCATGTCGAGCACCCTCGCCCCCTCGGAAACCGACTCTGCTGGCGCGGCCGAGACCACGAGCTCCGCCGCCGGCGCCGACATGCTCTTCGCGCCCATTGGCTCTGGGGTCGGCCTAGTCGGCTTCCTCGGTGCTCTCCTCGCCCTGTAAGGCGACTAATAGGCACGTGGTTGTGGGGTGACGAGTACTACGATAACTATAGCAGATCTCTAATAATGGTAATTAGTCGGAAGACTTGATATACTCAAAAACAAGGGCAAACCTCCCATCAAGAACTTATATATATATGTATGATTCGAAGGCATCTGATGTTACGTGGGTAATGGGAAAAGTACATGTACATGTTCAAAGCATAGGACCTCTGGATATAAAAAACAAGTAATTCAGGTGTGGATAGAATGTGCGAATGCGAATGCAAGCAAGCCTTCTATTGACGGCAACTAACGAGAAAATCTTGATCTTGTCTTCTATGCATTTGCTATGTTTGGTGATCTTTACATACGTTTTCTTAACTCTCAACCTTTCGGGTTTGTTTTCTTCTTGCCTATGACCGCGACTTGGGCACAGTTACCGGAACGTCGCTCAGCCAGGGCAGGCCGAGTTTCTTCATCTCGACGGCCAGTTGGAAGAGGTAGTCGAGACTAGGTAACGGGGAATGATGGCGTCAGCTTGGTCGTCTTACGCAAACTACACTGCATCAAAGGGGCGGGTGAGATTTTTTAATTTTTATCTTTACCTTTCGCACATGGTCTTAGCCTTGTGGACGGTGTCGCCCCAGACGTAGACGCCGTGCCTGCGGACGAGGACGGCGTAGGTGTCCGGGTAGCGGTCCATGGCGTCCTCGAGGAACTCGGTGAGGTCCTCCTCGTGGGCGGTGTTCTCGATGACGGGGACGCGCAGGGTGTCGTGGTAGCCGAGGTTACAGCCGGCGGCGGGGCCGCGGGCGAAGCCCTTGATCTGCTCGATGTTGTTGATCTCGAACAGGCTGCGGTCGTGTTGGTCGGGGCCCTGGCCCTCGAGTAGCAGGGTCACCAGCACGGCCCACTGCGAGTGCGTGTGGATGCAGCAGCCGGCGCCGCGGCGCGCGAAGGCGGCCAGGAACAGGGGCGTGCACTGCGACGGCCGGCCGCACGGCGGCGAGCGCACGTACACCCGGCGCTTCGGGTCCGTCTGCTGCGACAGCGCCAGCACGTAGATGTCCGTCGCCTTCATCAGCTCCTTCTGCACGCCCGACGGCGCGATGTACACGAGGTCACTGGAACGCGGGGGAGGCGAGACATGGTGAGCTTGCTGTTTCTAATCATGGGCGTCGTGATGATTGGTTGATTGGTTGATGAATTGATCATCGGTATGTACGAGAAACAAGTGGGGGAGAAATTGCGTGGATCTGAGACATGGTGCGATATCCTGGAGTATAAAAAGACAGACAGGCAGGCGGGTAGTAGGAAGAGGAGAATCTCACTCGTTGCGAATAGAACACCCTCCGCCGGTCCCGGTGACCCAACCTAGAGTCCAGAACTTAGCACATAGAGACGGGATGAGGTTGGCCGGGTGGTCTGGGTCTTCCGATGTAATGTAGTGGTCGTCATCGCCCTTCTCGGGGTTCTGTTGACCGTCCATGGGGAGGGAGGGATTAATGGTATAAGACAGACAGCAGAGCCGCTCTCGGTTGCACCCAAGCCAACAGCTGGGAACGGTGTGTACGGAGATTAGTTAGGCCAGGCTGGCCTCTTTGGCGTCTCTGGCGTCTCGGGCGTCTCGGGCGTCTCGGGGTGGCGGGTGAGCTGATAAACTCGGATCCTTTCAGTCGGAGTAGAGCAATCGGCACTTTTATTGAATGCTGATGCAGGCGTTGTGTTGTTGAGGCTAAAATCGATTGAGCAATTATAAGAAGTACCGCTTCGCAGGTATTTTCCTAGGCTCCACCCACCAAGCTTAATATTCCCCAAGCTACATACATTACCCCTATATCATTATATAGTTAAGTATGTACACCACCCACTGTAGGTTAGGTATGGCACCATTGAACAAGTGGCCGCTATAATATGTACAGTACCTACCTGAGTAGTATGATGTAGACATAATGAAATTCGTCAGTGTACAACCATGTGTTACTTGTTTAGTAGGTACAGCAGACCCGTTGGAATGAAATGTGTAATTGTTTGTTAAGTAGGCATATCTGGTACTTAGGATTCTGCTCATTGATAACCATCGGTCTAGAGAGTATGTCGTGTAAGTGTTCAAGGATGACAGAGGTTGCTGGCCACAAATAGCATACTAATTTTACTATGATAGGAGGAACAGTTTCAGAAACTACCACATCTTCTTTGTAAGACTGAGACAACCAGCTCTTCTTTGCAGTGCTTCTGATATCGTGTGATAGACCTGTCCACTATAATTGAACGGTGCTAAGCGGCTGAGCTCAGCTGTGCCATTAATTCTAATTGTATTGCAAATACAAGTATAATTAAAAAGTCCTATTGAATAAACGTGCACTTTCGATTCGATTTATTCAATAACTCTTGTTCTTTCTTTCCTTTTCCTTTTTCTTTTTCTTCTTCTTCTTCTTCTTCTTATTCTTCTTCTATTATCTGGTAATGCTCCTAGGTGCCTAGGTTAAAGTTAAAGTGGCAGAAGATTGAATACAGATGATGGAAGATTCGATGTTGGCCTTTGCAGAGATTCCATATCCCCGCAGTGCATGGGATGGATAAGGTTCAGTGAACCCTTCTTTCACGTCCCTATATTTTAGCGCATATTAGCAGCATGCAGCCAATCACAAGCTCGGGTTCCCATCGGCAGAAAGTACCCAGGTCAAGCTCCGAGCTCCAACAGCACTGGAGCAATCAATGGCTTGGCGTGCTGGCACCTGGCTCGGCTGGCTTGTTCAATTCATGAAGCAGCAGCAAAACGTGGCCTCTTTTTTTTTTTGCTCCCCTCACAAGATAAATACGCTACATTTACACCGACAAATCTTCCCTTGTCTCTCCTCAGCTTCTCGTGGAGATTTTCTTTTCTTCCTCTGAGCTCTGGGAGCAATCAATTCCTTCCCAATACATCTCAACCCTGCGCCTCCCTGCCTCTTCAGGAAAGGTAGTCAGTCAGTCTGTATCATATCTGATACCTCGTACCTCACCTAAGAACAGTAGCTACTGGATATACACAGCTACATACTGCCCTTCCCCCGCCGTGCATTTGCACTCCTCTATCACCAGCTTCCACCATGAAGTTGAACTCAGCCATTGCTGCTGCCCTTTTGGCCACCAGCGGCGTCTATGCCGATGAGGCCGTCAACCAAGAGACCAAGACCTCTTCTATTGAACTGCCTACCTTCACTGTGAGTGCTTACATATCCTCCGGCACTCCTTTCCTGCTCCTATATCAGTGTTCTCCTGCTATCATCGCAGATCGCAACAGCTATCCGTTTCACATTCTTACGTACCTTGCTAACTTTCACATCCACAGCCTACCACCCTAAAGGCTCCCTTCCTAGAGCAGTTTACCGAGGGCTGGGAGAAGCGATGGAAGCCTTCCCATGCCAAGAAGGACATGAAGGGTTCTTCTAAGGAGGAAGAGGAGTGGGCATATGTCGGCGAATGGGCGGTTGAGGAGCCATACCAGTACAAGGGGATGGAGGGCGATGTGGGCCTTGTTGTCAAGAACCCTGCCGCGCACCACGCCATCTCCGCCAAGTTTCCCAAGAAAATTGACCCCAAGGGCAAGACCTTGGTTGTTCAGTATGAGGTCAAGCTTCAAAGTAAGTTAACCAGCCCATGTGTTGTAGCAGGCCCACCGATCTAATATTCTTGTGCGCATTCAGAGGGCCTCGAGTGTGGTGGTGCCTACCTGAAACTCCTACGCGATAACAAGGCTCTCCACCAGGAGGAATTTAGCAACGCCAGCCCTTATGTTATCATGTTCGGTCCCGACAAGTGCGGCGCCACGAACAAGGTCCATTTCATCTTCAACCACAAGAACCCCAAGACCGGCGAGTACGAGGAGAAGCACCTGTCCGCAGCTCCCCAGGCTAGCATTACTAAGACGACCGAGCTTTACACCTTGATTGTCCAGCCCAACAATACCTTCTCCATCAAGAAAGGAGGCGAGTTCGTTCGAGAGGGAAGCCTTCTAGACCAGTTCGCCCCGGCTGTCAACCCTCCGGAGGAGATTGACGACCCCAATGACACCAAGCCTGATGACTGGGTCGACGAGGCCCGTATTCCTGACCCTGAGGCCAAGAAACCCGAAGATTGGGATGAGGATGCGCCATACGAGATTGTCGACGAGGAGGCCACCATTCCCGATGACTGGCTTGAGAACGAACCTCTCACTGTCCCTGACCCCGAGGCTCAGAAGCCCGAGGACTGGGATGATGAGGAGGACGGCGATTGGATCCCGCCTACCGTTCCCAACCCCAAGTGCGCTGACGTCTCCGGATGCGGCCCTTGGACTAAGCCCATGAAGAAGAACCCTGCCTACAAGGGCAAGTGGACCGCGCCCTACATTGACAACCCCGCCTACAAGGGAGTCTGGGCTCCTCGCAAGATCAAGAACCCCAACTACTTCGAGGACAAGACTCCTGCTAACTTCGAACCGATGGGTGCTGTAAGTCTTTCTGCACTAGAAACTATAAATGCAATGGGATTATACTGACTTTGTACCGCAGATCGGCTTCGAGATTTGGACTATGCAGAACGACATTCTGTTTGACAATATCTACATTGGCCATTCCATTGAGGAAGCCGAGAAGCTTGCGAATGAGACTTTCTTCAAGAAGCACGCCGTCGAGAAGGCGCTCGAGGAGGCAGAAAAGCCGAAGCCGGATGACAAGCCCAAGTCTCCCTCCGACCTCAAGTTCTTGGATGACCCCGTCTTATACATAAAGGAGAAGCTCGACTTGTTCCTGACCATAGCCGCAAATGACCCCATCCAGGCCATCAAGTTCGTTCCTGAGATTCCAACTGCCATCGGTGGTCTCCTCGTCACAATCGTGGCTCTCATCGGCATCTTTACCATGGGAGGCGGCGCACCCGCGCCTGCCAAGAAGGCAGCTACTGACGCTAAGGAGAAGGTCAAGGACGCCAAGGATAAGACTGCCGAAGCGGTCTCAACTGGTGCTGAGAATGTGAAGACCGAGGCTAGCAAGCGGGCAACACGAAGCCAGCAGTCGTAGGGCAAGGCCGCGCGGGATAAAAATGTGTAGTCGACGCGAAAATGCGACAGCTTAGGACCGTAGGAACTACTAAAGTTCATAATACCCTACAACTGTTATATGTAGGGCGTGTTTTTTTCCGGTTGTTTTGGCATGGCGCACATGTATTATATCCTACTCAAGATACTAAGTGAACTGGAATTGTATTATGAGCATATACTCGTGATATGTTCAACGAACCTGTGTTAGTTACTATGTGCCAAACCTGATAGGAATGCGTACCACAAAATTTGAAGTCCACTAGGAATGCTCGTATATGTAGTTCAAAATCTGGCGGTTCCTCTCTAATTATCAACAAGCGAACCTTTCGGCTTACTCTGTACAAGTGTTGATAAATAAGATCGATGGCCTAAACATATGGTCTTGTCGTATATCTGTCCTCCATTATGATAGCATTTTGAGTATTACCTAACGATAAAACTACTTGAGTATTGAGATGACAGACTGTATGTAGTTATCTGAATGGTAGGTAGGTATGTAGTCTCTCGAAATCTAACAAGATCTCACAGATGATTTGGATTTGGATAGAGGAGAAAGATTTGTGCGCAGAGCGGAATACTGGGGTGTCTATGTAAATACGACCTTTGCGTTATACGTAGATCATGCTGTATATGATCTATCTAACTAGGGCTTTTCTTCGCTAGGTTGGGAAGACGAACGTCTTCGGCATAAGGGAATGAATGACAGTTGGGGCGAGGAAAAGGGGAGGGGGTGGGGAAGTTGTCCTTAGAGTATCTTGAACTCTTCATTACCTTCAGTCTCATCCCTAGACGGATTTATCCCTCTGAATCCCATACCATCTTCAGGAAGTTCGGACGTGTACAAGATGTCGGTTATGTATCGGACGTGCTCTCCTTCATATGTGTGTCATTCAGCACTGGGAAGCGAGTCGGCTCTCACGGATGGATGGGCCCATATCGCGCGTATACAACTATGGGATAGCGAATTATCGTTAGGTTTATACATATATATTACAGGAGGGTACCTAGTCTTCAGGTGATAACTATAAAGATCTAGGCATAGGTAATACATTACGCTCTCCTTCCCAGCGCTATTATACGTAGTATACACTGCTACCAGATGTAGCCGTTGATATTCCACAGCAGCGACCAGCCCCTGGCCATTAAATGCAGTCAGTCGAGATACCGACGCTGTGGTGGCGATATATACTCATTCTGATAGTCCAAGGATCTCCAGATGTACTCTGGGAGATCGAGTAGCCCCATAACTTGCGCTTATGGATACTACACCCCTCCAAACACTACTCCACGCCATTAGCGACGTTGGTGCTGAGAAGACCGCGAAATCTAGCCTAGGTATCAATATCAGCCCCGTCGCCCGAATTGCCGGCCGCGGCCTTGACTACTTGTACGTCGTTGCCGTGCGCAAAGTTAGCCCTGGTGGGCGACAGTGTTGACGCCGCGGTCCTCGCCGGATAGCGAGGTGAACAATGTGGGCGTTCTCGCAGGCGTCGTTGTACTGCGTGTGGAGCGCGCCGCGGGTCGCCCGCGCCTCCTTGAGGGTATTCCCAATGGTGCGGGGCTTGCTGCCATCATCGCCACCGACGACCATCTCGGAGACCAGGCGGCCTTAAATCACGAACTAGGAAACTCGTTCTCGCGCCGTTGCGCACGTGCGGCGTGACGAAGACGTACCTAGGGGCCGGGCAAGCTCACGACCTGACCACGCTGATGCCGGTGCCGGTCGGGGCTGGAAAGGCGGCGCGGTTTGCCACGACCATCTCGTCGTCCTGGTTCTGGTCCGGCCCGGCTCGGACGTCGGCGCCGCGTCGAAGTCGAAGACGGCGTCGGAGTCCTTGCTGAGCACATTGTTGATCGCGTCGACGCGTGCAGCTTAACGTATGGTGGTCACTCGAAGAGACCCGAGTCTCGTAGGCGTGTGAGCTGGCGGTAGTTCCGTAGCCGGCGCCGGCCCCTCACATGGCTGGGTCTTTGTTCGCCGGGGCTGCTGAAGAAAGAGAACAGAAAGCTAATATGGCTATGACGATACTGGCCTTGGGCATTTTAAAGATACTTGGTGAAATTCTAAGAAATAATGGGGAAAATAGAAAGAGCTTTGAAGTATTGTAGTGGCGTAGAAAGGATATCGTTCCATTGTGAAGTTCGTTTGGACCTGTACATATTTTCTATCCTGAGCCTAGATGTTGATGTGATATATTTCCCTAGGTTTTTTTTTTTTTTTTCGTTCAAGTGAGCTTCGGCGGAGCTAGTCATTCTCTGGCAAGTGAAAGTTCCGCGAGGTTGAGACTCGTAATATACGGGAAGCCCATTGAGTGGTTGAGTATCTTCCGCGATCTGTAAGCAACGAGAATTTACTCCGTGGCTCCTTGGTGTTCAACAGAGAGGACGAGAACAACAAATGCGAGAGTAACCGCTAAATAAATACTCTAATTAGCCTTGAGTCCGAGGCCATCACCGAGCAACTATACCACCAAGCTTATTGTGACTTCTTATACTTGGCCTAATAATATAGTAATTTCACCGCTATCATGACACCGTTAGCACAATTACTAGCTTAGAGTTTATAGTGAGAAAAATGATGAGATGCGGAAGGGTTTCTCATAGCTAGCAGAGAATATACTTAGGTAAGATAGAATAACGTTCTCTTAGACTATTCACTGAATGATAAGTTTGTTAGACTCACCACCTAAAGCTTCGTGGGTGTCTAAGAAGGATGAGTTAGACTTCGTGCATGATATATGTAAGTAGTTATCTTCAACTATTCTTAGTATCTATAGACCGAGTCAGTAACAATGTGTAAAACACCCAGACGAGAATTTCAGCGAGGGATAACAATACCGAAGAGTTAATACCAAGACCTTGTATGCTAGTCTTTAGCCTTTTTGCTGGCCTAACCCCAGAAGGCTGTTTAAAGACATGAACGAATTCGAATGCGCGGTTATTGGCTGATGGCACGAATACTTACCCTAATAAACTCGTCACTGGTCACATATGTTTTGTACATAGCGGTAAGTTGTCAGCCATGTCAGATCGGAAAACGCACATGTGTAATTTGCGACTACGCAGACAATGGCTGTCTATGCGCATTGCAGCGTTGCAATATCTCCCCAACCCCATCCTACTACATATAGAAACATCTATATTTCAAAGCGCGTCTGCTGCGCGTGACCGACATGGTGTGTTGCATCCCAACTGCCTACGTGGACTTGGGATTCGCTAGAACACGTTATCACAGGTAAATATGTCTAAATCATCATGCATGTTGTCGTGTGTCGTAGTGCTAATGGTCGGTTGGTAATTACTGCGTAGTGGTAAGTATGTAAGTTGTGCTTCTCACTTCAGACGGTGACTTCACATCATTTTGTTACTTAACATTGATTCAATATTAGGCTATCTACTAGTATTTTCCGTATTTTCCGTTATAAATCACCTACACGTATCATTACGATGAGTGTACCTATGTACAATGTACTAATTATTGATGCCTGCCGTTTCGATTCCGCGGCACCTTTTCTCCATCATCGATACAACACCCAATCACATCATCAACCTACATGTCAATGCCGGCCCAATGTCATTGGCAGGAGGACTTTGGTGGGTCTGTACCTGCATATTGGGTCGATGTGAAATTAGGCCCGCTTTTTAAGTTGAGAATTTTGACTCCTTTTATTGGCCAAATGTTAGGCGTCCCTTGGGTCTGAGTCCATTTCATGGCCGTTCTCATCTCCGCCTTTAGTGGCCCGAGACTGTGACCTTTTCCCAGGAGTCGGTCTCTTGATTTTTTTTTCTTTTTCTATTCCCACGTTCGTTTTCTGCATCGTCTACCGCCGCTCTTTCAGCTTGCTTTCTGGAGAGTTTTCTCCCTGTCACTCTTTTCGGGTACTGACTATCGTCATCCCAATATTCACTCGTTCAAAAAAAAAGCTTTCGAAGGCCGGTTCAATATCTCAACATCGATCATCTCCCTCGTTGATCGTTTTGATCATCCGATGCGCTAAGGGCTGACCTACACCCTCTGACCCTTTAGCTTCGCCTATCTGGAGCATACACTCGTTTAGCGGAAAGTGGTACTGAGAATCGCTATGAAAGTCACAACGATACAGGCCGTCCTCGGGTCGGCAATGCTTCTTTTATCGGCTCAGCCATGTGCCGCCTCCGTCCAGCACCGACACCGCCATCATCATCTTCACCCATCTAAGAAACACGCCCGTGATTTAATTCAAGACTCGGACTTCTTTAATCCGAAGTATAGCGCGCGAAACAGCTCAGTGCTTGAGTCGCGGAGCACTCAAAAATGCAAATTCCCAGAGGACAAGGGGCTTTTCGCCGTCACTCCGGGTTCGATGAATGGGGGTTGGGCCTTGGCCCCAGACCAGGAATGCGCATCGGGCACCTGGTGTCCTTTTGCTTGTCCACCCGGCCAAGTCATGGCGCAATGGAAGCCCGGAACACATTATCAGTTCCCAGAATCAACCGTCAGTTGTGAAAATCGTCGTAGAATGTGATGACAAGAGGCTGACCTGCTTCAGTACGGTGGTGTTAAATGCACCGACAGTGGTGAAATCGAGGTCCCTTTTCCGGATAAGCCTTGGTGCGTCGACGGCACTGGCACTGTTGAAGCCGTGAATAAGGTTGGAGAAGTTGTCTCGTTCTGTCAGACCTGCCTTCCGGGTTTTGAGGACATGATTATTCCTACTGAAGTCCACGATACTGAGACTCTGGCTGTTCCGGACAAATCGTATTGGGATTCGACAGCATCTCAGTAAGTGCTCAATGTGTAAATTGTGTTATCAGTTTTAGAGTTAACAAGTGCAGCTTCTATGTCAATCCGCCCGGTGTCAAGTCAGAGGATGGATGTGTATGGGGCAACCCAACCAAGCCCTGGGGTAACTGGTCCCCGTTTGTCGCAGGCGCCAACACCGAATCAGACGGCTCTACCTTTGTCAAGGTTGGATTAAACCCAGAATGGAAGAAATCGCCGCTCTCCAAGACGAAACCCAATTTCGGACTGAAAATCGAGTGCCCGAGCGGTGGCTGCAAGAACATTCCCTGCAAGGTGGATGGGACGGGCGTCGACAGCGATGAGAAAACGACTGAAAATGACTCCGACTTCTGTGTTGTTACCGTGCCTGGGGGTGCCAAGGCCAATATCGTCGTTTACAGCTTAGATGGCTCCGAAGGGGGCGCCGAGTCGCCAAGTTCTTCTAGTTCTGCCCCCCAGTCTCCTACAACCAGTAGCATTTCTACAACCTCTGCGCCGCCGCCGTCATCGACGAGTACCTCTTCTAGCTCATCATCTAAAGAGGTGACAACCAGCTCGCCGACGATCACCAGCAGCACCGGTTCTTCTCCCTCGAAATCCCCCATCATTTCAGTGACTTTCCTTGCTGGTGTGTTCCAGGAGAACGGAACGACCGGCTCAAGCTCAAGCTCAGGCTTAGGCTTAGGCTCCTCTTGGACTCTGCCCTCATCGACAGCTCCACCTGCTGCTGCGTCAACCAACGATGGATCACAACCTGCTCAAAGCGAGTCGAGCACGAGCGAAAATGCCGGTCAGCGTCAAGGCGGCGCTGCCGTTGCGGGTCTCGTTGTCGCTTTTGTGGCCGCCGTCTATTTACTTTAAGCTCGACCCTGAGCCGCCGGCCACATTCAATTCAGCCTATATCAGTTATTATTTCGCATAACATATGATCTAATCTTAGGCGAACAAGGATGCCTTGGTACTAGAGCTACACTACCGTGGCTCTGTTGCTAAAACGCGAACCAAATTTCGGCCCGATTCTGTCGGCATGTTCATTGTTCCCTCGCCTTGGGGTGACAATGGACACTCCTCTTCCCGTACATATTACAGACTCTAAGACGTCAATGACCCTCTTGGAGCCAGTCGCATAAAACGATATATCTGGTATTGTCTATTATTTATTCCCAAGTGGCTCGCGGCTTGCGGTCCTCGGCTTTGTTCTTGAACATCACTTTTGCTCTGCTCATCCAGAGCTACATAACTTCTTGCCTTCTCACTATACCCCCTTGTTGTTAACAATCATGATGGTGCGGAGCATTTGAATCTCCGGGGGCGAACGATGTTATTCGGACATGTTGTCGAAGGAGGAGGATATAATCATATTTCTCGACTAAGTGGTGGTTTTTTTTAACAGAAATAACGGCTTGCGGTCAAAAGTCGCATGATCAAGATGAGACGTGATCCGATCTGTTCCTTCTGCGGTAGTTAGTTTAGCTTTGGAGCGCGGCGCCGCGGCCAAGGGGAACTTGTTCTTGGGATAAAAGGAGAATTAGGCGGAGGATGGTGGAGTAGACTACTCTTTGGATATTAGGAAGTACCTAGCTAGGTATGTATGTATGGTCGACGCTCGCGCCTGCGAACATTCTCGCGGATGTTGTTGTTGTCCGTCTGATGCTGCTGCATGCGCCTACTTTTGGTACTCACTTTATACTTATGTTCAATGAGAAGTTAGAACTATGTATTGTCTGTCCATTTACCTATATTGTGTCAAGTTCGATTATATGCCCACCCATCCAAGTGCAATCTTTCATAGGAGTTGGCCACAGCGGTTCAAGCTTCTAGGGTTCGTTGTCGGTGTTGTTAATGGGTGTATGTACATAAGGAAGGATAGGGGAATTACAAAAACAAGCACCGGTGTTAAAAAAAAAAAAAAAAAAAAAAAAAAAAAAAAAAAAAAAAAAAAAAAAAAAAAACCACTAGTTCAGGAGTTATCAAGTTAATTAATTACTCAGACCTGGCTAGACTCACCCTCGAAACTCGCTGCTTGACTGGAGGCCCTTAACGTTGTTCTATTATTGCTTATGATACACATTTCTTAATTTGGGCTACTTATGCGATAATGGGCCACATAGTCGAAGATTCTATTCGGAAACCGAGGCGAGCAACTAGGACTATTTTCCACTTGTCTATGCCGTTTGATAGAGTGAACCAGTGTGAAACGAAGGCCTAAGGAGACGAGAGGAATTCGATTGGGTCAAGATGGTCGGCCTACGCCAGAGAGAGTTCATACGCGAATCGTCTAGGTTCCTCTTCCTATATTACGTGTGGTTAATACTAGACGCACTTGCTCAACCCCCTTTATAAGGTCGATTACATGAGTTACTAAGCTTCTTTTTATCTAGATAATCAAAATAAGAGCTACTATATAGAGAACACGCCTTTTAACATGTATGCAATATGAAATTGTGCTGAAGTATTCGAGTGAAACAAGTTTGTGCTACTCGGCTTCATTTGGTGCCTGCTAATTAATTTACTTGACGTGCAATCCTCCAATCCTTGACCTTTCTCAGTGTTTCACTATAAGAAGCCTCTACGAGCGTTCTGTGAAGTCTCCCGGTTGCTCATTGCGTTCTTTTTTGGCTGTTTTTATTACACAGTACATCCCAAAAATGGCCTGTAGGCTATCCATGGTTAATGTACCAACACTCACTCCTTTTATTACCAAAGATTTAGTTAGTCCGAGAGAGCGTAACAATCAGTTAAAGTTTGAATGTCCTAAATATTGATATACTGTGGGCATTCACAGGTGATCTATTGACTACCAGCAGGTTATGGGAGGGTTGTATGCGAGTGACCCTAAGCGTACTAGATCCAAGGTGCTCCAACTATAATCGACTGACCTCAAGCAAACACCCCGAGGTGCGTACCGCCTCAGGTGACTCACATATACCAACATAAACATGATAGAGGTGAAGACCAAAACTTTTGCTCTTGCCATGAAATAGCCGCTTGCTTAATTGAGGTATGGGACGTGGCAAGCTCTAATATACATATTATGATGCCAAATCGTGCCTTGTGGGCTCAACATTCCCTGACTGGCGATCACTACCTGTCGATCGGCCTAGTCTCAAGCCACTGGCTTTGCAGGTCTAAACTAGAAGGTTGGTCTAGTGGTTGGTGATAGGGTTCCACGTCCTGCGGTCCCCTTTGTGGTTCAGTTGCCATCTGTCCGGGCTTGTTCGTACCCCCTTGGGGCTAGCTGGGGGCGACCATTCGCAAATTGTTCAGAGAACGTAGCGAATTGCTCAGCGGATGTACATTTGAAGTTAAGGACGTATCGGATTATAGCGTCGGGGGAGGCATTAGTACGAAGTTTGTTGAAGAATTTTTTTGCCTTGGTAATCTTGCCCCTACTCGCGTTTTTGTAGTCGGGTACTTCTTGATGACGAGCTAGGTGGCCTTTCCTAAACACTATAGCGCCGCAACGTTCACAACGAAGCGGCCGTACCGATGGGCCCTTATTCGTGCAAGTTTTCAAAAACGCTTCTAGGAGATATGGGTGGTGCTCTTTGAGGTGTATCTCCAGCTCTACAGAGGTTACAAATGCCTTGCCGCATATGTTGTCGATACATATTTTTGTATGATCCGTTTTTTGGTGCCTATGGAAACTGGACTCCAAGTAACACCCACAACCACAAAGATCACAAAAGTATCGCTTTTCTTGGAGGTGAACCGCAGCTATGTGATGTTGACGGCCGGCCGGGTCTCGGAACCTGTTGCCAAGTTCACCAATGCTGGTCTCTGGCCTCCTATTCGAAATGAAGCAGCGGCTACGGAAGCCGCCACCGCCAGAAAGACGAACAATAACGCGGTGTACAAGGGTGCATGGAGGCTTTGCTGCCAATTCCTGTGTATTATGTGAGAATGCTAAGATGAGAAGAAAAAAAAAAGAGGAATGGATCTGCAAAAGGCTTGCAGGGCTATTTACGTGCAGAGTTGTGGCACGCTTCTCCTTGTATTCGACCGGTGCATAAGTGTCGGACAAGTAGATCGAAAATATCCAGCCGATGATATTTGCAAGCCAATTCTAGCAAGATTTGTGTTGCTTTCGGCAATAGGAGATGCGGTCGAGGAATTGTTCATGGGTTTTTTCGTCCATAGGTAGGACCTGACTAATGAAAAGTGATGATTATTTGTTGTGATGTGATAGTATATATATATATATATATATATAGTTGTTGCTAGCTTAGTAACAACGGCATCGTTCTTGTGACATTATCTTTATAGGATTTAATTTGTCGTTTGTCATGAGATTGATGTGTAAGTGTTGGATGACTAGATCAAAAATATCCAGCCGATGGTATTTGCAAGCCGATTCTAGCAAGATCTGCGGGTTCAACGACTGAACATGTATGTGTGACACCAAGGTCTCTATAGCAGGAAGGAAGACCAATCCTTCGATCATTGCCTCGAGTACTTTGGGCAAACTCTTCTTTCTGACCCCCGAGGCCGGTAACTTCACAGCATCCGGACTCCGGGCGAAGTAGAGAGACAACTTAGTGCGGTGATTGTGAAAGCGCCATCGACCTTGGGCCTTTACGTTTCCGCCGCACGAGATTAGAGGCCTAATGATGTCGATCCAAAGAGAACATGAAGTGATGTCTTCCAAGCTCTCTTCGACAGGAACAGACAGATCATTGATCTTTAACCCATCCAGGGATGTCCTCATCCCCTATGACTATGACCTCAGCAACGTTCGGCCAGCCAGCAGCTACCGCGCTGCCCTTTTGCTTCGCGCCCATGATTGCGAATCGGCCCTGTGAGTGGGCGATGTAGCCGTGGAGAAGCCCCTGGGAAACTAGCGAGGCGACCATCGATTCAACATGCTCTGCTGTGATCGCCATGTTGCCCCACACGAGACCCTCGTTTGGCCTGAGCAGCTTTGGGCCTCCGGGAGGCGGGGCAAGGGTAGAACTCTCCCCGCCGGAACTAGCACTATTTGAGACTGCCTTGAGGAACATACTGTTAATATGTGGTTGTCTCCCCTTCAGCGCTGGTTTAGCAGGAAGGTACCCCTCTAACCGTTTCTGCACATACGAGGATGCTGTTAGAAGATGGGAGAGCTCTAGCGTGGCGGCCTTGCGTGAATCAGCCTCCATAGGTGCGATATAAGTCAGAACGAAAGTTCGCCGTGACAGCGATCGCCAAAGCAGCGGGCGCAAGCGGTATGTGAGGGTGAGCAGCAATCCTCTGCGGAACAGCCAGGCTTCATTTGTCTCGAGGGCTTGCTGGAAAATAAGCCAGTTACCAGTACGGATAGAAAGAATGAAGGGCGTGAATATAGGGGCTAGAGACCGGGCCTCTGGGCGCTGCAGGAGAGTCTGAGTTGGCATGCGACCAAGCAGCATGTTGCATGGTATCAAATACGTGAGTATGAACCGGCGGTGCTTCTCGAAGCTTGGCGGCGTTTGCAGGTAGGCCTCTTGTAAACACTGCGAGGCGCGTACAAAGTGATTGTTAATGAAATGATAACGACCAAGGTAGTACAGGTAGGTAACCCTCTGAGCGGCTGGGTAATAAGACAAGGGAGGCGATTTTGCTGTTATATTGGTGAAGAGCTGCTTCGCAAGATGAGTTTTCCTGCACTGATGAGGGATAATCGTTAGCATGAAGCCAGTTCGAATAGGCTGGAGCCTGTTCTCACCGTAAACAGCAGTTTCAAAGTCACGTTGGCAAAAATATATACACCAACTTTCTTGCATTGGGGCTCCGCATATCGCTGACTCGATCGGTCAGTGAGGCATGTGGTGAAGAACTTCTGTATAATTTCTGCGGTGATTTCGACAATCGACTTCTGGCCTTCTTCCCCAGCGTCCATGGCGCCGAGTTTCTTGGTGAGATCAGGCCGTTTATTCAGCGTCATGGACAGTTTTGACAAAGAGGCGCAGAGCGATATGCTTGTCTGTAACATGATGGTGCCGTAAGTAGGATTGTTGAGAGCCGTAGTACATGAGCTATCCGGGCGGTCAGCTGAGAGAGGCGTGAATGTGGTATGGATGGTATCGCATACTTGGTCAAGACGGTGAGCAACTCGTGAGCACGCAGGAGGTCATTAAAATCAACATCTCTCCAATACTCGAAATAGTCTGTCATGAAAGCGATGAACCCTGGCCAAGACGTGCCCTCATCTTCCGGAACATCGTCTTCTTCTGGTAGGCATGATTCGACAAGCTTTTCGATGGCACTGTCATTTCGATAGCCGTTTTTGAGCTCAGTAGCGAGGTTATGGTATTCTTGCGGTACAGGCGGTTCTACCCGCAGCCAGTCACGCAGGGAGTGTTCATCTCGAGATTTGAGGAAGCCCCGGATGCTGGTAAGGAACTTGATGGTTAAGGCCATGGTGGGAAGCCGTCGAGACTTGGTACAGAGGTCATCGCATTACGTTTGTGGAAAGTTCGTAGTGACCGGCACTTGATCAAACTGAAGAATGGAAGAGGATGCCAAAAAGAATCTTGAAATTTCCTGTTGGATAGTTTACCTACCGCGTAATATATATAGAGTACCAATTGTCGATTCCGCAGTACGAGCCTAGAGGTATGGAAAGGAAGAATGCCATCGAGGTAGTGAAGATGAGAGTGTAAACGGTTGGGTTCCAGAGTACCTAGAAGCCCGCAGCTAGGTACCTACATATACCTAGTAATGCGGTCCTGCAAGCCTGATTGGAGAATTGTGATTTCGATTGCACCCATAAAATGAACTGCCACATCTCACCGCCTGTCAAACAAGGCAATTAACCCATATCTCCTTATGAAAGGTAGTCGTAGTCGTACTTTATTTCATGTGTGAGTTGGTTAATGTGATGATATTCAATTAAATCAAATTTATCAGGGCTTACGTACAAACGTAGTAGCGATAGCAACACAGGCTCTAGGGGTAGCTGGCAGCTAACTGAGTAACGGTCACGACATATAAGATTTATCTGTGAAAATAACACATCGTTTGGCCAATGTTCTGAATATTTAGAAAACTTTGTTTCGTTTGACTTGAAACAAACAAAATAGGTTGGATAATTCTTACAATCGTGTTGCAATCATGCTGCAATCATTGTGTAAAGGTTTTCCTTTCTGCAGTAGTTAACAAGTCACAACTCCTCCGTTTATTTTCATAAAGGAACAGTGTTTGGTAGGTAATTATCGTTTGGTAAATGCCTAGTGTCAACACAATTGCTTGACATTTCTAGGAAAACCCCGTTCTACCAGAGCCCTGCATAGGTTTATCTCAATTAATGGGTATCGACATCGGTTATGAATTGATCCTGTATAGAGCGTTCTATATAGCATCAATTCGTTGAACTACCATTGCGGTGGCCGCACCACCGCCGTTGCAAATAGCAGCAACTCCATACTCCCCTGGCTTAAGCTGATGTAGCAGTGTCGTCAGAATTCGGGATCCCGAGCTACCCAGCGCGTGCCCCAACGATATTGCGCCTCCCAGCGGATTCACTCGAGCATTTTCAAGACCCAGGATCTGTTTTCCTCCCGTTAGCGGTTGTTTGGTCTGAAGTTTGGTTGTCCAGTCTTACCTGCTCATTAGCTTTAATGACGGCAGCGAAGGCCTCGTTGAATTCCCAAACAGCAACCTGGTCTTTCGTAATGCCCGCGCGCTCTAAAGCAATAGGCACTGCTTTGGCCGGAGCGACGGGGAAATCAACAGGGTCAACTGCGGCATCTGCAGAGCTACATATTCTGGCCAGGACCCTGGAGCCAGCTCCGAATTCCTTGGCAATTTCCTTGCTTCCTAATACCAACGCACTGGCGCCATCGTTGAGTGTAGACGAACTCGCCGCAGTGACAGTCCCCGTCCCGTCGCGGACGAATGCTGGTTTCAATGTCGGAACTTTTTCTAGCTTGATATCCAAGTATCCCTCATCAGTGTCGATCACGGCATCACCCTTACGACCCTGTACAGTTACAGGCGCTATTTCATCTGCAAAAGCCTTATCCTTCCATGCGGTTTGTGCTCGCTCGTAGGATCGAATCGCAAATTCATCTTGCGCCTCTCGCGATATCTTGTACTTCTTGGCGGTGGTTTCGGCGCATATTCCCATGTGAAATTGGTCATAGACGTCGGTCAACCCGTCTTTGATAAGACCGTCCTCCATCTTGACATGCCCAAATGGGGGCAAACTACTCGCGCGGGGGACGTAGTAGGGCACCTGTGACATGTTCTCCATACCGCCGGCTATCTGTGCTTCACTCAGACCAAGCTGGATGTTTTGCGCAGCTAAACCGACGGCCTTCAACCCCGAGGCACAGACCTTATTGATGGTAACCGCTTCAATGGTTGTGGGAAGACCTGCAAATATGGCAGCTTGCCTGGCAGGAGCCTGGCCGATGGAGCCCTGTAATACATTTCCAATATAAACATCGGTTACTCTCTCAACCGGAACCTTGGACTTTTCGAGGGCGGATTTGATGGCAACTGCGGCAAGCTTTGGGGCGGATACAGTAAGAAAAGAACCGTTGAACTACATATAAGCTATTAGCTTGGATCGTATAAATCAGGTAGATACGTAGTTTATGAAGGTGAATTCACCTTTCCAGTAGGTGTCCTTGAAGCACTTAGAATATACGCATCCCTAACTTCTTGTCGTCGAGCAGCTTGCGCCGAGAAACGACGTATCAAGAAGGTCGGGGTCCCCGCACGAAGCGAGGTTCTGGCAGCAGATCCAGCTACGCCTAGTTGCAACACCATCTTGGGAAATTCGAATGCAAAAATGAATAGGAATTCTGTGATGCAAGCTGATAGAAAAAGGCTGGCCTATGAGGATTTATAAAGAGGACGAATGTCAATGGCACATATGTCTACGTCCCTCCATCCCCCCATTTGTATTACATAGATAGTTCGGCTTGTGTCGGACGCCTGAACCGAGGAACTTCAATGCCGGCGGGAGCACCTGGGGAATGCTGGGGAAGCTCGGGCTTAGGGCGAGCTTGTGCTTGGCAACTCCCGTCACTGTAATCCGTTGGCTGGTGGGCAGTTTGTAGTTGAACAGAGTGGCCCATCACGTGCCATAGCGCCTTTTGCGAGCTAATACGGATCCGTAATTGAAACTTGCTACATACTTAAGTACGTACCTAGCGTCTGGCACCTGGCACCTACCTAGGTACTAAGTTCCGACTTATCGGTGTCAACTCAACCCTGGCCGTGAACTGCGTGACTAGCTGTGGTTGGGACTTTCTGGCTGTTGCCGCCTGAAGATTATCTACCATATCATTACCTAACCTTGGTCAACTTTGCCTCCGACCTTTATCTTCAATTTATTCCCCATTGCACAAACCGCTTGAATCTACCAAACAGGTTTCAATTAAGAGGCTCTTCTTGACCTGCCAGGATCTACCAGCTCGACCTTCAACTACTGATACTACCTGCGTCGCCTCTCCCGAAAAGCTCAAGATGTCAACCGCTGCCCGCCGCCGTTTAATGCGAGACTTCAAGGTTAGCCCGATATGCTGATCTCAACTTGCATAGGTGGAATACTTACGAGATTTGCAGCGCATGCAGACCGACCCTCCCGCCGGCGTATCTGCATCTCCAGTTCCTGATAATGTAATGACCTGGTGAGCTTGCGCTTTCGCTCCCTCTACTCTTACACCCGGATGAACTAACTACGAGCTTTGAAGGAATGCCGTTATCATTGGACCTGCTGATACACCGTTCGAGGATGGAACATTCCGACTCGTGATGCATTTCGAGGAGCAGTACCCGAATAAACCACCTGCCGTCAAATTCATAAGCGAGATGTTCCATCCGAATGTCTACGCTACGGGAGAACTATGCCTTGATATCCTACAAAATCGATGGAGTCCTACGTACGATGTTGCCGCCGTGTTGACAAGTATCCAAAGGTAAGGAGGCTCATGTCACAGTCAGATAAAGTTGTGGATGGCTCTGACATTGCTCATTCTAGTCTCCTAAACGATCCCAACACTGGCTCTCCAGCAAATGTCGAAGCCTCTAACCTCTACAAAGACAACCGAAAGGAGTACACTAAACGGGTACGAGAGACCGTGGAGAAGAGCTGGGAAGATTAGGGTCCATTCTATGTCAAGGGGTCATGGAATCGATTTCGACCTGTCGAAGACATGGTATGAAACCCGTGCCTTTATCGAAATTTCCACATGATGAAGGTGGACACGTATGTGGTAGTGCTACGGCCGGAGTTCTTGGGCTTTGCGCACTTCTTTATGACATGCCGTTTCTACTCTGCGACGAGGTCTATGCAAAGAGGGAGTAGGGTCTGGCGTTTCGGCAGGATTGCACAGGCAGTACTCTCATATTCAATGGCATAGGTTTCAGCAGACTTCTCCCTTTTCTATATTGATCCAGCGGGTTTTCCTCCCTTCAGTCGTTTCGGTCTATTTCTGTATGGATTAGTGGGCTTTCTTGCTTTTTTCTTCTCCTGCTCCTGAGATCTTCGCATTAGCCCGGCGTTCTTCCTTTGATAGTCTTTCGTGGATTCCAGACATGATAGCTACTGCTTGCTCCGAAAATACAAAGAATGACAACTTGATGCTTGATAGGTATCACAACAACTCGCAGCGGGCCGTAGGAAGAGTGCCTTTGTATGTACCTATGCATGAAAGTAATTAACCTGCCTCCGGGCTGTACGCAGTATTGATTGAATAGGGATATACAAGTGGCGTGAGTCAAGTCAAACCTAGTACGCGATATGGAGGGTTCTACATGGTTCCTGGTGCAATGAGCAGTGTAGAACGAGCTGAAATACTTAGATGCTGTACTATTGTGATGCAATTAACTTGAATGGGATAGATGAGATGAAATGCACTAATACAACGGTACTTGAACTGGGGTTTACTATGTACCTAGGTAGATATATACCTACCTAACCTAAGTACCTACCTAGCAGCCTAGATATCTTTGAATGTATTACACGTCTCCTACCGTCGCAAACCCACTGAAGATAGATACCTAAGGGTCAGTAGAGTGGTACCTAAGTATGTACAGAGTGTGCAAGGTGGGCTGTTCCAGCTGTCACAGGTTGGCACCCCTGATTTATCTAAGGTACTTGAGTACCTTGTAATCTGTACCTTGGGTAGGTATTTTCGTCGACCTTAGGCATGGCCGATCCCCCCCCCAGGCAACGTCAAACAACGTTAACCTCGTTTCCCACCAGTACCTTGACGCGACTCTTCAACCTCGTACACAATTTCTCGTACTGCATCAATACCTGAGATAAATACGGCATAGAAACAGCTCTCATTACTGCCTCCTTCTAGTTCTTTCGACCTGTTCGCCGTTTAGTCGGCTGAGCTTGGTCATTATCAACAAAACTTGTTTTCATAACATGAGATAGGCCACCTCCCCCCTTTGTACATGTTCTGCTGCGCATAGCCGTCTCCAAACGCCAACTTCACCATGTCGGGCGCAAATAGCATCAAGGTTGTTGCCCGCTTTCGGCCGCAGAACAAGGTCGAGTTGGCCTCGGGCGGAGAACCTATAGTCGGTTTTGATGGCGCCGACACCTGTGAACTTAACGTACGTCTATTAGCTGAATTACACTGTTCTGTTTCTTAGGTACCATTCCTTATGCTAACTTTCTTGCTCCCATTGTAGTCAGCCGAGGCTACTGGATCCTTCACCTTTGACCGCGTTTTTGATATGAAAAGCAGACAGGTCGAAATCTTCGATTACTCGATCAAGCCTACCGTGGACGATATTCTCAACGGATACAATGGAACTGTCTTTGCGTATGGTCAGACCGGAGCGGGAAAGTCCTACACTATGATGGGGACGAGTATAGAGGACGAAGAAGGCAGAGGTATTACCCCTCGTATCGTCGAACAGATCTTCAGCAGCATTATGTCGAGTCCCCCGACTATCGAATATACTGTCCGGGTCAGCTATATGGAAATTTATATGGAGCGTATCCGCGATCTGCTGGCACCCCAGAATGACAATCTGCCGGTCCACGAGGAAAAGAACCGGGGGGTATACGTGAAGGGGCTATTAGAAATATATGTCTCGAGCGTGGATGAAGTGTTCGAGGTTATGAAGAGAGGTGGAAATGCCAGGGCTGTCGCCGCCACCAATATGAACCAGGAATCTTCTCGTTCGCACTCTATTTTCGTCATCACCATCTCGCAGAAGAACCTCGAAACCGGTTCCATGAAGAGCGGCCAGCTGTTTTTGGTTGATTTGGCTGGCAGTGAGAAGGTTGGCAAGACCGGTGCAAGTGGTCAGACACTAGAGGAAGCGAAGAAGATCAACAAGAGTTTGAGTGCCTTGGGCATGGTCATCAACGCGCTCACTGACGGCAAATCCTCCCACATTCCCTACCGAGACTCCAAGTTGACGAGGATATTACAAGAGTCTCTTGGAGGAAACAGCAGAACGACCCTCATTATAAATTGTTCGCCAAGTAGTTACAACGATGCCGAGACGCTAAGTACATTACGATTCGGTATGCGGGCGAAGTCAATTAAGAACAAGGCCAAGGTCAACGCAGAACTCAGCCCGGCAGAGCTCAAGGCTATGCTTGCTAAGGCTAAGTCTAATATCACCAACTTCGAGAGTTATATCTCGAATTTGGAGGGAGAAGTTCAATTATGGCGTGCCGGCGAAGCTGTCCCGAAGGATCGATGGGTGCCGCCTATGTCGGCTGATGGTGTGACCAGCGCAAAGACAGAGGCGAGGGCTGCTCCTCGGCCTTCGACACCATCTCGACTTATACCCGAAAGTCGAGCCGAAACGCCTGCGTTGACGGAGCGTGCGGGCACCCCAAGTCTCCCTCTGGATAAGGACGAGAGAGAAGAGTTCCTCCGAAGAGAAAACGAACTTCAGGACCAACTAGCGGAGAAGGAGACAGCTGTTGCTACTGCAGAGAAAACGCTTCAGGAGACCAAGGAAGAGCTGTCTTTCCTGAAGGAACATGATAGCAAACTCGGGAAAGAAAACGAGAAATTAACGACCGAAGTCAACGAAGCGAAGATGCAGTTGGAGCGTTTGACATTCGAAAGCAAGGAGGCTCAAATTACGATGGACGCACTGAAAGAGGCGAATTCTGAGCTCACTTCGGAGTTGGATGAGGTCAAGCAGCAACTCCTAGATGTGAAGATGAGCGCCAAGGAAACAAGTGCCGTTCTGGACGAGAAGGAGAAGAAGAAAGCTGAGAAGATGGCTCAGATGATGGCTGGTTTCGACTTGGGCGGAGACGTCTTCAGTGCCAACGAACAGTCCATTGCCAATGCCATCCAACAAGTCGAAGCACTATACGAGCAGAGTTCAACAGGTGACCCGGTTCCCCCGGATGATTTACAGGAACTTAAAGCCAAGCTTGTGGAAACTCAGGGTATCGTCCGACAGGCGGAGCTTTCTCTCTACAGTGGCGTCTCCGGTGATTCGGAGGCACGCCGGAGAATGGAGTTGGAAGGCCGACTCGAGACTTTGCAGCAAGAATACGAAGATCTTCTTACTCGCAATTTGAGTGAAGCTGATGTCGAAGAAGTCAAGGAACGCCTACAGAAGGCATACGCCAATAAGCAGACTACCCAAATGGAGCTGGTGGACGAGCTCAAGGCAGACATTGCCCAGAAATCATCTGAGAATGCTCGCATGAAGACGCTCATTGACGACCTCCAGTCCCGCATCAAATCGGGTGCTGTGGCCGCCCCAGGTCTTGCCAATGGCAAGACGATTCAACAGCAGATCGCTGAATTCGACGTTATGAAGAAGAGTCTGATGCGCGATTTGCAGAACAGATGCGAGCGGGTAGTTGAACTTGAGATTTCGCTCGACGAGACCCGAGAACAGTATAACAACGTGCTACGGTCGTCCAACAATCGTGCTCAACAGAAGAAGATGGCCTTCCTCGAACGCAACTTGGAGCAGCTGACCCAGGTACAACGCCAGCTTGTTGAACAAAACAGCGGCTTGAAGAAGGAAGTCGCTATTGCCGAGAGAAAGCTCATTGCGAGAAATGAGCGCATCTCTAGCCTCGAGAGCCTGTTGCAAGACAGCCAAGAGAAGCTTACTGCCGCAAATCACAGGTATGGATTCGCTTGCCCTACCACCATACTTATCTACTAACACCGCCGACAGATTCGAGTCTCAACTCACTGCCGTCAAGGAGCGTCTCGAGGCAGCTAAGGCTGGGTCGACTCGTGGTCTTAACTCACCCTCCGGTGGTGGCTTCAGCTTTGGCGGTGCAGGAAGCCGCATCGCCAAACCGCTACGTGGTGGAGGTGCTGCCGGCGATGCACCCGCCCCGGTTCCAACTATCGCCAATCTGCAAAACGAAGGCAATGCCGGTAAGAGAAGCAGCTGGTTCTTCCAGAAGTAAGTTGAGGCGGCCATGAACGCCAACTTTGGCCACCAAGATGCCAGACGAACCTAGTTTGTCTAGGCGGTTTGAATAGAGGACGCATTGACGAGCTCGGTGATTTGCGACGATACAGACAGATGCAGGATTATACCCCAGCGCCGGCTCACGTTTTCTCGGTTCCATTTCTTTTGTACCGATCGCTATACAGCTCCGCATGAACAGATTTTCAGGGACTAGATCTTGAGGATAGAAAGAACCAGACCAACCCCAGGGCGTATGTGCGTTTGTTAACAAGATAGTCATCCCGCCCTTGGGTCTGAAATCGGAAACCAAGGCGTGTCACTGCTATAGACAACACTCAGTTCATAGGAAAGGGGAAATCGGCGGCCAGCTAGCTACTTATGTACGGGTTACGAAACGAAAGACATGATGATATATGCTTTCCACTGCTTCGGATGTCTGCATACAATTGGGAGTCAGGGGAGTTTGCGTACTGTGGCAGTCGTCAGTCATCATAGCCTTGTGGACCACACGTTCGCTCACTTAAGTGAGTAGTGCGGTCGAGACGGCAGCAAATGCAATAGACACTCAACTTCGTGAAATGCCGCCAAGTAGCAGGAAGCATCGTTTTCTTACACGGAACTTTCGTAGCTAGCCCAGCATGGATCACTTTCGGCTTCGTGAATAATGTATGTAGTAAAAGTCGTCCTCAGTACGTCGTGTCTTAGTCGACCGCTCATTATCTACTTACTTAGCAGCGAAGAAGTCTGAGCCATTCATTATATGCCCCTGTTGAGGTTTCATTGTATCACGTGAAAACCATCACCAACTTGTAGTCCCTTTAATAGCTTTCCCAAACTATGACCCGTCGCTAGAAGCAATAGCAGGTAAAATCCCTCTACCTGTTCTGCATGTGAAATATGCGTCGGTTGGTTGGTCCCGGCAACGCTGCAAGGTTGTCTACTGCTTCACCATAAGTCCCCGTCAGAGTGCTCATTCATACTCGTGACACTGACGTCGCTGCATAGGTAGGTAGGTTGACTGTGTTCTGGTGACAGGCTTATAATTCTCGAGACTGATAAACACATGGACGCTGCCCTGCTGGCTACCTAGTTTCTTGTTTGAAGTGTTTATCGGATTAGAGTAGGTAGGTATAACACGAATTCAGCTCCCGGGTCTCTCTTGTTTTCTCTACTGCCTACTTGGGTATATGAAATGGCCGCTACATGGCACATTGTATATATGTAAAAAATTCTCTTACTTCCCCTAAAGTTAAGTTGATTTTTCGGTACATATATATATGCGTGACACTGAAACGCTGTAGAAACGGAGGCAAGTGCTAGAAGGGCGAGTGTAACTACATGTGAGAGGTGCGGTGTCAGGACACGATCAAGCCGGTTGAGTTATGAGGTGAGATAGGTTCGATGCCTATCAATGCTGTACGGCTATTCACCTTGTAGTTCATCTATGGTATTATCCCTGCAAACAAAAGGGATATACCGGTAAGCCGCCACGGCACATACCAACCATCAGGACGAAGAAGGCTATTTGCCAACCCTTCACGAGGCCGTCGGCTGGTTCGCCGTCTTCGAAAACCGTTCGATTTCTTACAAGAATCTATGTAGGCGATTGGAATTTGGGGGGAATTAAAAGCAACGTCCCATGATACTCGAGCTCGCGGTCCGACGCGCGCAGGTATGTACGTAAGTCCCGCTTACGTGAGGGAGAGGAGGCCTCGCCCTGTTGAGCTGAACGTCCTGCACATACAAGTCATGACCTACTTACTTACTTACTTACTTACTTACCTACCTATTTCAATCGAGCTCAGCAAGCTGACTCCCTCCCCCGGACTATGCACATATCTGTTCTAAATAAGGAGATATGTCGCGCATCATCAGCATCAGCTCATGTCGACCCCCCCCCCGCCCGGATGGTGAAAATGGCGTTACTTTACAGCTTTTGTCTTACTACTGTATTTTGCGTCGGTACCTTGAGTAGAATAAGTGTAGAGTCGGAGAGCTGTGGTGTCTGACATAAGCTCCATCCATCCATCCATCCATCCATGGAGGTTGAAACTACCTCACGACGCCGGTAGCCTATCAGCCTATTAACCCAGGTCCCTGTATTTTTCTGTCTGTCCTACAAACACTAAGATACGTTTACCTAATTATGACCAAACCGCCAGATCTGAGCAGCTGTCAACTGACGTGGGACGAGATCTTGCAGCGGTAAGTATGTGTGTGCTTAATTATATGTAAGGCTGCAGGTTTCAACCCCGTCCTTTACACAGATAACTAGGTTATCTGCGGTGCCTATACAGCAAGCAAGGGGGGTCAGGGGGGGGGGATTGGCGATGAGAGGCCTCTCACGGCGAGAGGTGTGACGTCGATCACCGATTTGATCTCTGTACGATGGTGTCACGACTGAGTCCTCTGTTACACTGCCGTAAATCCCCGTAGCTACATGTACTACCTAATGGGTAGGTAGTTTGATCCTGCCTAGGTACACAATGCTGCATCACCGTCGTACATACATGGTTGCGGCAACCGTGCCGGTTGGACTTCTAATGAAAAATAGCGCTGGTGAGGTAATGAGAATAGTAGACACGATTAGGATTGCGCCGTGGTGGATGAAACCTGTGTATGTACAACTCTGCGGTTCTACCTACGCTCAATGGCAATCTATACCTAGCGTCTCAGGATTTTTGTCATGGTAGAGCTTTCACTTCTGCGCAATCACTCCATGAGTTATTGCTTCAATCCACCAAGGAGACTCGTTGGACCTGATAGATTTCTGATAATCTGATGAACGTCTCCGGAACGAGCAATGTCTATCGTGGCAGGCTATGTCACTGTTGGCCAAGTCTTCAGTAGCGGCTCCGGGGACACCACATGCAAAGGCACGATTGTAGAATCAAAGAGAGACTTGTCTCAGTCAGTACCAGCTGACCAACCGGGTTCACCAGGTTAAGCAACAAAGAAACTCGCCAATGACGTCGAGAGCCTAAGAAAGGCATGCTTCTCGATCCGGCGGTCACGAGCTCGGAAGCAACGAAAGGATAGACTAGACCTCGGGCAAGCAAATCTATAGAGAGAAAAAAAATGAATAAACTGAGAGATACTTCGCCTGTACTGCGTTGTCATACTCTTACCTATGTGGCTAAAAGCAAACTATCGACTCAAGTATGTAGTCAAATTGCCCATCACGAGGCCTCGGGCAGTCGGGTGTGTCGGTGAGGTGCGGATTTCGGGTTGGTTAGTTGGTCCCGGAGATCTGGAAACAGGATGGCACAGCGCCAACAGATTTGACCGCTCAGAGGTAGGGATGGATGTCCTCATGGCCGGTCGCCTCGTGGTTCATCTGCGCGAAGTTCCCGGCAACCTGGAACCATGTGTCATGAAGAATGCTTTCACAGTTTTGGGGCCTCTTGTCTCCGCAGCTTGACCTGGTCTAGACCGACCTCCTCCCATGACTAGGTACTTAGCACTTAGCTAGAGCCTCATTCTCCGTTGTTATAACACAGTAAATGTTTTTCTTTTTCTTTTCAACTAGTCATTGGGCGTCCATTGGCATGCTAACACTTTACTGTGGGTATTTCAATATTTGGAAACCTGGGGAAGTGTGGGTTGGTGTGTTAAACCATAGGGATCTCCGGGGAATACCTACGACTAAGGACCACGAGATCCAGCGGGCGCTACTGGCCAGTTGACAAACGTGGCGGGCGTCCAATCCAGGTTGTTGAATGGCTCGTTTCCGGCATGGCTCTAAGACCTTGTGGCCAAAGGAACCGCATTTGGGCCGAAGGGATAACACCTCGCGGTCTCGTATGTATGTACATACGGCGAAAGTAGACTTTTAAAACGCTCACTCAGTCATTACATATGTCGAAGGACTAAGAAAAGCAAACAGATAGTTTGGTTCGCTTGTTTGAGGTTGGAGGAAGTTTGGTATCATTCGGGCCTACTAGCGCGGGGAGCAAAGTCGAACATCTCCTGAAGATGGGGGCCCCGCTATAGAAATATAGAAAGAGAATGTAAGTACGATATAGTCATACTCGTGGTCAACACTGTACCTACGTATGGACATACGGTAGGCATAGAACTACATATACTTAACAATTCCATATTCATAGCACATAACTATGTATGGGGGGTAACCTACTTCAGTTTATTGTGGTTATTGACCATTAATTAGTAATTCTATTCTGCCTTACCCTTTTGATTTCCTAACCGGTTTCTTCTTTTCTTCTTGTTTTTCTCTTTTTCTCCCTCAGTCCGGTGAATTGTATCAAGAATCATGTAGGTAATGTAATAATATAACCTGCATTATGGGGGTCGCCGATTTGCCGCCGGAAAACCCAGTGGCCGAATAAGGATAGGTGTCGGTGATACAGATATTAATGCTGCCGAAGAAGCTAACTCTGTTAATGGAAGGTCCCTGATCTCCAGATCTGACTTCTCTTGCAATAATCCATCCATCATACAGGTAACATTTGATCATCGTCCTCTCTGGCACGTCCAATGCTTTATTGAGCACTGCAGTCGCCAGCCTGAGACGCTTGGTAAACAGTGACTGTTGCCGACCATGTCGCGGGGAGAATAATTTTTTCTCTCCCCCGCCCCGTGAACTTCGATATCAAGCCTCGAGATCACATTACAAGGGTAGGTGTGCGGCATTCTGCGACACGCGCTTAGCGTCCTGCCAAAACGGCCGAGTTATGAGCAATCGTGTCTCCGATATGCACGCGTGTATTATTCCCCTGATGCTTCCCGAGACGCCACGTTACCGGGGCTGTTGAATGTGGAGAGAGTAGGTACATCGTAATAAGTGAAATTGTGCAGAAGCGAAGCGCGGTTTTATCGTAGCTCGTAGGTAACGAGAATCCCACGATAGGTAAGATACCTCCGAAAGCCTACTCACTCCCTTAAGGACATGTAACGTCGTGTCTATCCGTCATCCCAAGTCCCCTCGCCGCGCCGAGCCGAAGCAGCTGGGTGGGAGGAAAAAGGTCAATTCCCCTGACACCTGGACCAGCTGACCAGGAAAGCGAGCTTTCAGCCACAAGCGCGAAAGTAGGTAAGATGGATGATGCGTATGTTGAGTTGAATATTCTGATGATATGGTTAGATCCTTTAACTCCCATTCGTTTCATCAGTCCGTCTCTCGCACACAGCGCTGGGGGAAATAAGCCAAAGGTTCGATGTACAAGCATACACATTTCAGCCAAGGAGACAGCAAACCATAGGTTAGCCTGACAATTGGCTAATGATAAGTCGGCTGACCCCTGCTTGCGTATTCTACCTAATTGCACCAATTTCTCGAGATTGATGACCTGCATGAGAGACTGGACAATGGTATTCTCATCAGTACTGAACGAACGAACGTGCTTTGCTGATCGTTTCTCTTGGAAGAAGTGACTGACACCTCAATATTTTGAGATCTAGATGCCGTCGGGGTCAAGTGATTCATCACACACGAGAGATAGAGAGAGGGAGAGAGAGAGAGTAAAGGACGATATCCGATGGCGAATTTTATTTGCGTACCTTCATACACCCGCTGGCCCGCCAGCACAACTCAGCACAGCGTAGCCTGCGAATGTTGTAGTTGACAATACATGGATGTAGCTAATACCTGAAATTGGAGAGCCACATACAGGCACACACTTACTTAGGTATGCCTATTTGAAGTGCTCAGTACCTGTTATGAATGCTTATGTACATAAGTAATATCCACGACCAAGATGTAGGTACGTTGATGTAGGCAGTGGTTTAATGTTGTTGCGGCTGCCCACCTAAGGCAAGTACATGCATGTACCTACCTAGGTACCACCTAATCTGACGTCTAGTATACATGTATGTCTTCACGCTCCATTAGGTCATGTAGTACCTGTAGCTGCCAAAGTATATAAGAGATATAGGTTACATACATAGCTCAATACATGTAGGTACCTATATAACCTCCCACATCTACATGTTGTATAGCACTATTCTTGCTAATTTGGAACGCAGGTGTTTGCCCGCCCGCGTGCCCGCATGCCCCACTAGGCCCGCTCTCTCCAGCTTCCCCAACTCTCTCCAGTCTTCTCCAGTCTCTTCGGTCCCTCCTCCAGTTTGGAGACTCTTCTTCTTGCCAGCCTGCTCTCCCACGCACTCTCCCCTCGGGCAAGGGATATCCATGAGTGGGATCTCTGGAGTCGGCAGCTTTGTGGATCAGATCCAGCTGCATGTCGGCGAAACCCAACAAGACTTTTTCTTGAAGTTTCTTCCCTCCAAGCCAGAGACGGCCCTTTTACACCCCTGTCCTGTAAGTCGGCATCCTGGCCATCCTCCAATCACCACCGCCGCATCGTCCGTATCCGATTCTAGACTCGACACGGGACCCTGCGTGTTGAAAAGAAGGTAGTAGCTAAGTAATTCACTGATAATTTCTACTGACATAGTGGACGAAATGCCAAAGAAGTCGCTACTTTGTAACCGTTGGAGAAATCACTACTGCTCACTCTCTGTCACTGGCATGCAGGATACTTCCTCTCAAATGTACCTCCTCGCCTGGACAACCAGACATGCGTCGTCTTCCAGCATTGGTTCGATCCCCCAGCCGACCCGCCGGGATATTTCCATTTCCTATCAAAGTTCTGTCATTATCCTCCAATATATATATACCTACCTATGTCTATGTACCTATATCCCTATATCCCTATATTCCTATGTTCCTATACTCCTCCATATGTACCTAGAACCTATATAATATCTGGCTAATTCTCCCCTCTTTGTTCCTTTGTTCCCCTTACCTATATATATATATATATATATGCCCCGTCGCCAGTTTTTCCATTAGACCCACGCGTCTTGCATCGTGAGAGCTCGACCTTTGCTTGTATAGACAGGTATAGAAAGATAAAACCAACAACGATGGCTGGCGGTGTTGTCGTCCAGGGCACTACCGACGTCTCGCGCGTCGAGGCCCCCGTCACCTTCAAGGCCTATCTAATATGCGCTTTTGCTGCCTTCGGGGGTATATTCTTCGGTTACGATACCGGTAAGCTCGACACTATGCGATGACTAGGCATCATCGCCGTCGTTGCCATTGATTATCTTCAGACGCTGACATGATACAGGTTGGATGGGTGGTGTTTTGGCCATGCCCTACTTCATCACTCTGTACACTGGAATACCTTACGACTACAACCACGTTAACGATGATGGAACCATCGGTGCGCCTATCGGTGTTGATAAAGCGCAATTTGTGCTTCCCTCTTCTACCCAGTCTCTCTTCACGTCGATCCTATCCTGTGGTACCTTCTTCGGCGCTCTTATAGGCGGTGATATTGCCGACTTTGCAGGCCGGCGTCCTACCATCATCGCTGGTTGTTTTATCTTCGCCGCTGGCTGCATTATGCAGATCTCGAGCACCAACCAGGAAGTTCTGTTTGTGCTTGGGCGTCTGATCGCCGGTTGTGGCGTCGGTTTCATCTCCGCTGTCGTCATTCTGTATATGTCCGAGATTGCGCCCAAGAAGGTCCGCGGCGCTATGGTTTCCGGCTATCAATTCTGCATCACCATTGGGATTCTCTTGGCAAATTGTGTCGTATATGCCACCCAAAACCGCAGCGATACCGGCTCGTACAGAATCCCAATTGGTGTCCAGTTCTTGTGGGCTCTCATCCTGGGCACCGGCCTCTTTATCCTCCCTGAAAGTCCACGATTTTTTGTTAAGAAGGGCAAGATTTCGGAAGCAGCCAAGGCTCTCGCCTTCGTGCGTGGCCAGCCCGAGGACTCGGACTACATCAAAGACGAACTTGCCGAAATCGTAGCCAATCACGAGTTTGAGAGCAAGCATATCCCCGAAACAAGCTATATCGGTTCTTGGACGGCATGCTTCAAAGGTTCGCTAGCTCATGGCAACAGCAGTATTCGACGGACCATTCTCGGTGCCGGTCTACAGTGCATGCAACAGTTAACCGGTATCAACTTTGTCTTCTACTTTGGCCCTCCTTTCTTCAAGCAGCTCGGCACCATTTCGAACCCTTTTCTCATCTCCCTGATCACGACCCTCGTCAACGTCTGCTCCACACCGATCTCGTTCTACGCCATTGAGAAATTTGGTCGTCGTAAGTTGCTACTGACAGGTGCTTGTGGAATGATTATTTCCCAGTTCATCGTTGCGTCGGTTGGCGTCACACAAGGAAGGGAGGAAGTCCACAATACTGCTGCCGTTCAGGCCATGATCGCCTTCATCTGCATCAACATCGCCTGTTTTGCCATTACCTGGGGTCCTACTGCCTGGGTCGTTGTCGGTGAAGCCTTCCCTCTGCCGATTCGATCGCGCGGCGTTGGCATCTCCACAGCCTCCAACTGGTTCTGGAATACTATTATTGGTATGCCGGAAACTTTTGTTAAGCCTACTTTCAACGAAAACGTGTTGCTAACAGAGAATTGAAAACAGCTGTCATCACCCCGTACCTCGTGAACACGGACGAGGCCAACTTGGGTCCCAGGGTGTTCTTTCTGTGGGGCTCACTCGCCTGTCTCTCGCTGACCTTCGCCTACTTCCTCGTCCCCGAGCTCAAGGGTCTCTCCCTCGAACAGGCCGATATGTGTATGCAAGAAGTTAGCCCACGCCACTCGGGCAAATGGAAGCCGAGCCACACCTTTGCTGCTGAGATGCACCACGTGGCGGACGACAAGCCTCTCGCCAAAGCGATCGTCGAGGAGACGGTGTAACTAAGGGGGTTCTATGGAGATGTGCTACCAGAATAAACTGGGATTGCATAGGGCGCTGGAGTTAGGTGCATTGGGTCAAGCTTTTGATTTCTAGTCCGGGATCTGTTCGTCCTGGCCATTATATTCTCTCCAGCATTGGCTCCGTGAAAATTGCGTAGATATACCTAGACAATAGTAAAATGCTTCTGAACATCGTAGATTCTCTCTCATCTTTGTGTAATGCGGCTCCCGAGCAATCATGAAATAGCGTGGGACTAGAAATAAGTAATGCGGCTCCCGAGCAATCATGAATTAGCGTAGGACTAGAAATAAATTCCTCAAGTCACCTAGATTAAGTTAGATAGGTAGTCACAGTTAGGAAATCACCTATGGTATAAAGGATGCTAGTCACATTGCCGTGGCATTTTACATCGAGTCTTATACATCGAGCCACACGCAAAAGGCCTGTATGCACATGTCTCTTTCACGACGCCTATCGACAAGTGTCTAGAATATTGCGTAGCTCGATCTGCTAGGCTTATTCCGTGGAACTTCCAAAAAGGGGTATTCAACGACGGTCATGCTCTAAAGATTGATACAAACATGCCCTCGTCAGACTATATTCGCAGCTCTTCAGGATGTCGATATCAGTTGTACCGTCTCTTGTCTAGAATGCGGACTTGTTGTAAATAATGCCTCTAAGGGACCTAGCCACTGGTGAACTGAGATGACGAGGTATGCGTTGTGATGCATTCGCGAATTATAATATAAATATACGGGAGCAGTATATTTGAGCTCTTCAACTCTTTAATTGATGACTTTAGGTTAGGTACTTAATTCTCTACGGCACTTCTGATTGTTTTGTGATATAATCGTCTTCTGGACTCGGGGTCAATGACATATTTATCGCGTTACTAATACCGGCGAGACTGGGTGAACACAACTTATTTGAGTTCCCGAGGTCCTCAGGGGTTCTACTATGGAACTGTCCTCGTATATCTATCTATCCAATATCCGAGCCGTAAAACGACTAGCTAGGTATGCAATAAGCTCGTAACTACAATTTCTATTATCCGTGTCTATCGTGGTACTCGCCTTTGATGTCTGCGTATGGGAGCTCCAAAGGGTGTCGGGTCCGTTCACACTTTCCCCAACTCTCTGTAAGGGCTTTATCGGGAGCGGCTTAGGAGAGGCGTTGTCACAAGATTGCATCCATACAACGTAACCTCCCCGAGCACGGCTGTCTCCAGTCTCAATCCGTCTTCCTCTCTCTCCCTCTCCCCCAGAGGACGAGGAACCCCTTGTACCCAGGCTCGGGCGATAATTAATGTGTTAACTCGGCTGTGGTGATTAGATTTTAAGTAAGTAGGTATACTACGCTGCGCCGCCTCGACCGCGTCCTGCGAGTAACCTAGGTTTAGTGGCCCCAGCCGGAGGCGTGGGTGCGTCGTGTTGTAGCAGGGGATCCGAGTGGCGGCGAGGTTGACAGCTCTTGCTCACGCTCACGTCTTTGTTAGGCTACTACATATGTTATAATAGGAACATGGCCTATCACGTACGACCATAGGACCAGGAGAACTCGGCATCCCGTCCGCTCTGCCCTAGATAAGCCCGGTACCGCCGGATTAGTAGTTGGGTCGGTGACGACCAGCGAATCCCCGGTGTTGTACGTCTTTTTTACGTGTTTTTTAACGTTTCTTATAGCCCCCCCCTTCTTTCCCCCCTCCCGGTCGCCCAGCTCCCCTTCTCTCTCGAGGGACGGGGGCGCCCTCGGCCTGGGCGGCTCGGGCAGGACGAACCGGACGGGTCGGTCGGGCGCCAGCCCACGAGGTGTCGTGGTTGGGCCTGAAACGGCCGACTCTGGCGCTGACCTTGGTCGATCCCCATCCTGCCATCCGTCGAGCTTCCTCTGCCGCAACTTGGCCTACCGAGTGGTTCTTGTTCGCGTTGTTCTTGGCCGGCCTTGCCCTCGCGCATGTTGCGCTAGACCATCTGTCTGCTACATGTGCGCGCTGCCTGCTTGTCTTGCGCTTCTCAAGATGTGCCTTCTTGGCGCGCGACGCCTCGCACCTACGCCGGCAGGTCGCCGTGGAAGTACGTGAGGTCCTGGTCCTGGAGGATCAGTAGGTATGTCGGCGCAGAGGGAGATGAAGTCGCGGTCATGACGATACCAGGATCAAGGTTGGCGGATTTGACGACTCGGCTAGCATGGCGAGGCGGTGTTGTAGCCGCATGATGCCGAGCAGGCCCGGGAAGTTTGTCGGATCGTCGAGGATTAGGATTGGGATATCTGTCTCCTTGGGCAAGGCAGCCGCCAGCGCCGTCCACGTCTTCCACCCCCCCCTCCCCCGGGTGGACTTCGTACGGGCTTTTCCGTAGAAGAGTCTGTAAACCCGAGGTCGGTAAGTATCTTCCTCGCCCGAGGCCCGATCTCGGCTAGCTTTGATGGCCCGACCTGTAGCTGGGGGTCCGCTAGCAAGCCTACCGCTTCGCTTGTATCCCTTGTCAGTGTTTCCGGGACGATGTCTTCGTATTCTCCCTCGTACCTAAATCTCCTTAGCCCTGCTTACGATAGGTAAGTAGCATAGAACTATAGATAACGACATACTGCGATTGAAAACCCGCGAGTTTCTCTCCCAGCACTGTCCTTGTATTCCTAGGCTCACTAACAACATGCTCCAGATTCCGTAAAACCTCTCCGATAAGCGGTTCCGATAATAGTTTGCTGTAGGATAACGACGCGCGTCCGCGCCGGAATCCCCGGTATGGGCTTGGCAATGTAATTCATATGGTTCGCGTGGTGAGGACAGTTAATAGGTAAGTAGTAGGTAGGAGGTATCTAGCAGCAAACCCTCTTCCAGTCTAATAAATAGATAGTCTAGGTATCTATCTAACACCGTCGAGTGGACTCTATACATAATGCCATGCAATGCTTCTAAATCACCGATAGATCTACCAAGACCTGCAAATGCGCCTTCTCCTCCGTCCTGACCGTCATGCACCCGTCTTGCGGTAATTCCACGATGGTACCGTCGATGCACACTTTCCTCCACCTAGCGTCCTCCTCTAGGGTCGTGATCCTGATCTCCCCCGCCTCCTCGTATCCGACCCGCTCCTCCTTGCCGTCCGCCCCGGTCCACTGCATGTCGACGTGCTTGCCCCCGTCGTAGGCCTTCATCATGATCTCCATGGTCTTCGCGCCGCTGACGGCGCCGAAATGCACGAGTCTCAGCTTGCCGTCGAAGGGTCTGCTGGCGGGGGAGATGGCGAAAGTTTTCTCTAGGTTCGAGACCATCGTCGCCAGGATGTACGCATGTCGGTTACGGTCCAGTTTTTGGGTGCGTGAATCGTCTTTGCCGACAAGTTCGACGACGGCTTTGTAGGCGTGGCTCTCCTTCAGAAGTTGCTCCGCAATCATCCCGAATCGCTTGGCACCGTATTTTCGATACTCGGGCGTGTCGCTCTCCCAGACCAGCTGGCTATGGAAACCGTAGCTGGCAACAATGGCCCCGTATAGGTAGGATACGGCATCGGCGTGTCCATCAAGATCCGACGCCGAGTCGGCACCAGGTTTCCCGGCGCTTGTGTAAGTGATGGTTCGGGAACCGGGTGGAAAGTCGGCTTTGAAAGATGGTAGCGGAGCGGCTCTGCCTGTAAATAAAGTTCGTAGAGCCTGGACGAGGCTCGATGGCGCTGGTAACCCCTTTCCGGTCTCTACCGATTTATGAAGCGAGTGAAAGAGTGCATTTCCCGTACCCAGAGGTAGCATTGCAATTAAGGGCAAATGGGGTTTCGTCTCTGAGCTGTCTGCCGGAGCTTTCCCGTTGAGTATCTCGATGACACCACCATCACCACTTAGAAGTATGATGGTGTGCTGCGTCGAATCTTTACTACCATCTCGGTTGTCATGACCGAGGTTCCGAGCGAAGTCCCGTATGCTTTCAGCATTTTGTGTGATGATGAGGCTAAAAGTGTTGGCTCCTGTCCCCGCCTCCGAGACGGAAAACCCCAAACTCTCTAGTAGAGGCCGAAGGACAGAGTCATAGAAATTTGATGCAAGACCTGTCCCGGAACCTGTTGACACAACAACGTGGATCTGTCTGGATTGGCCGCTTTGTAAGTGTTCCGGAATATCCTGGATTAGGAACTGGTCCAGCAAGGATTGTGGTACATCTACGGTCTGAACCTGTGATAGTTTGTACGATGTTACCTGCTCCACCGTGTCTTCTTTTAAGCTACAGATCTCATATGAATCCGGGCTCTGGGGTCGTTTCGAGATGAGAATAACTTCTTCAGGTCTGATGAGGCTGAGTGTGTTGCTTGCTCCGCCGGTCTGCCCATCACTGGTGGAGACCGCACCAGCGCCTTCAATCGCCATCTTAGTCCCTAGGTGAATCGGTATTTCTAAAAAGCACTGCTAGATAAGAGGATCGATATAACGCTACTAACAGCGACATAAGATGCCAGGATATATCAGAGAGACATACGTAAACTGTGTTAGGAAAAGCGATTTGATCGAATCGAATCGACTTAGCTTGATGCTGCTGGTTTCCGCTGAGTAAGAAAAAAACGGGCCTGCGAATACCACTAGACACTAGCCCCTTGAGCGTGTAACTCCTTGCCGGTCTATATAAAATGAGAGTGTTTAGATGATTATCTGGAATGAGGTGCTCGTGTATCTTAATTGCATAATTCAGGGTCACAGGGAATTTCATTCATAAGCGGTAAAGTGGTGGTATACAATGAGCGGGGTTCCCCTCCGCAATGGCTGCCGCCATGGCTTCACCGATACTTACATACCAAGCACTGGTATAGTCATGAGTGAAGAGCAAAAGCAAAGGGTATCAATTGACCATTCTAAAAACCATCTGAAATTTTCATGAATACTGAACTGTCTCGATTTCCTTGTTCATGAGCTGGCGGACGCTGTAATTCATCAGTAACCTTTTGCCCTAGTCAAAGGACCCCAATTTTCTCTAGGATTTGCTTGATAGCGGACAAGGCCTCTCCTGGAGGTGTCTCGTCCGAGCTTCTGATCAAATACAACTTCCATCTTGTCAACCGCGTTGTCTTCGTTTCTGCCACCTATTGTATCGTCCTTCTGTTTGCCTAACCTGAGCAAAGTATATGCTGGACTGTGTTCTGTGATATTCTCGACTTTTACCGCTTCTTTTTGACGAACCCATTCTCTCATGATATGCCAAATAACTGACCAGGGAGCATTCGTCTTGAGACTGCCGGGTTTACAATGGCTGCGAGTCACCGTGTAGCCTAGATGGCGTAGAGCGCCTCTGAAGCTGTCTTCGTCGGGGCAGATGCAGTGTATCGTACCCGCGAGGCCTGAAGGGTGGAAGAAGAATGGGTATGGGTCAAGAGCGGCAAACTCATCGCCCTGAGCACTCGGTAGAGTGTCCTCGGGGGGTGGAATGAACTCCTCAAGCGCAGTGTGTAACACACCTTCAATTCGCGATTTTGTGCCGTAGACATCATCGGGAACGTTCGGTAGATCATCCAGGATCTTCTTGATGAATTCAGGCGAGTGAAGCGGACCCGCATACATGGGACCAGCTAGGTGCATCTTGGAACCACAGTGTTTGCAATGCTGCTCAGTAGTAGGAGCCATAGATAGCCCATGCTTATAGAATACACCCTTTCCTGACTTGTTGGGCACCTTCTTGTTGCGAAGTAGGATTTGCGTTTCCCAGGCTCCGCACCCTTGATCGCAGTTATATACGAGCATAGTCTTCCCAGCCAGGAACTTGACTTGGGCAGGAGACTTTCTGACCTTTACAAAGATTCGGATGTAGTAGTCTACTGATAAACTCAGCAGGGGCTCTATGGCCAAGCCATATCTTGCCGCCGTAGTGGCAAGTCCATGGAGTATTAGACGCAGCCCGGCTTCGTGAGAATAGAAACCTTTCACGGGAATCCCACCGTACAGAGCAAACGCTTTCTCCGAGTACCCATGCGACGCCCAAACGCCCGAGTCTGTGCAAGTGACACACAAGAGACCACCATCATCTCGCACAGCGTTAATAGCCGAATCGAAGAAAGGGGCGGCAGTTCCGTAAGGATCCAAATCGATGACATCGTATCTCTTTTCCTTCCCTTTCTTGGAAGGCTTATTCCTTGCAAGCTCACGGGGGACTTCCTCGGCTAATAAGGAATACATATGGGCACGGGCGTCACCCTGTGTAACATTTACCTTAGATTCTACACCGTTGTGCTCGGCGTTTCTTTTGATGGCTTCAACAGCTGAAGTGGTGAGATCATTTGCGGTCACTGATGTGACGAACGGTAGTTCTTGGGCGTATCGCAGAGCTCGAAGTCCTGTAGCAGACAAAGCGTCGAAGACGGTGAATCTTGGAGTGACGCTATGATCGTTTTGTTTAAAGTCGCTGGTCCCCGGATTTTCTCCCTTAGACGACGGTAAGGCTTCAGCGGGTTGATCAGCTTGAGGGACTTCATTCGGGGATATGTCATGTGCGCCGCCATTAGTATTCGCTGAAGATTGTCCAGGTCCTTGGTCTTGACCGTCCTTAATGGCAGGAACAGATGAAGCCCCTTCGTTAGCTGGAGTTTCGTCGTGCTTGGCTATATCGGCCGTAGACACAACGCCTTCCATGGGATCAGACACTTTATCTTGTTTCGCTGGCCTGTCACCTGCGGCATCGCATTTGTCTCGCTTTCTCTTGGCTACCCTATTTGCATTGTGGGAAGAACGCCTTGTAGCCAAAACACCTTCTCCATGAGCCTTGATTGCAAGGACGGTTAGGTCACGGTTGAACTGCTGTATTGGGTTGTAGAAGACCTTCTGCTGTTCCTCGACAGCCTTTGCTGTCTTCTCCGTGGACTCTTTTGCTGTGAAGGGAACCAAGATACGAGCCAGACCCTCTCTGACCTCTGTGTACTCTTGGCCATCTCGTACTATGGTCTGAAGATGAGCGTTCTCAGTGTCTGAAGCCATGGTGCGCACGGCTTGGGAAAGCCGATATCCAATGAAACGCGTGTTTACATGCTTAATTCCAGCTCGAAATATTAAATTTGGCACCAAGTAGAGCATACGAGTGGGGTATCATAAGAGCTTGTGAGAATAAATTCGGATTAACACAAGCGTGATAGATGAGTTTGACCAAGAAACTTTTTGAAGAGAAAATGGTTTTGCCGGGCGGTCAAGTACCTAGGTACCCCCTTAGATTCTTGCCAGCTGGGTACCAGCCGTAATTGAACTATCTGAAGCTTTGACTTACAGGTTTTTTGGCGTGAATATTTAGGTACTGTAGAAGTGGTCAGTGCGCAGCACGTTAAACCCAGGAATTCCAGCAGCAGCTGTAATTAGCTTACCATCATCCTTATACCTCACAATCCAACAGTACTTAAGGAGGTTGAAAGAGTCTTTGCTAATGTGTGAGAGACGTTATCAGAAGCCTTAGAAAAGTATAAGGCACTTGAATTCATTATTTTCCACACTATATATTTAAGTAAGGAAGGCAACTTACCTTATAGCTAATAAATTTATCTTAATATAAGTATAATATTTTATTAAACAGTATTTGCTTATATAATTAATATGTGTAGCATAGGGGGCTATATAATATTAAAGCCTTTAATTAATAAAGGGCGTTTATTATTTTAACCTAACCCTTATCGATCGGCTTAACCTCCCCCCTGTTTTAAAAGCTCGGTTAAAGCGCTAAATATGCTAATAAGTTAAGATAATTTTATTTTCGGATTAACCGATAACTGAATTTAATTCTTTCTTTTAACCTTTTAATTAATTACTAATAGCTAAATTTAAATTTAAAGAAAATTACGAAAAGTTAAACCTATTTAGCTAATTAACTAATAATCGATTACTAATTAATTAATAATCTAATATATTTTATTAGTTTATTATATTTATTATTTACATTTTTTCTAATTAATTAATTACCAATTAATTTATAATGGATTTTATTATTAACTTTATTAATAAGTTTATTATTAACTCTATAATTAACCTTTCGGATATTAACTTTAATCGGCTATAGGATTATATAATATACCTATTAAGATCTAACGATTAATTACGAATTAATTATGAGATTTAGAAATTAATAAATCTATAATAAACTAACTATAAAAATAACTATAAGGAATTATAAATAAATAGCTAATCGATTAATAATAAATTATAAATTAACTATTAATTCATTATAGCTATTAATTAAATATAAACTTCCTATCGAACTTTATAATAATATTAATTAATTAACATTAATTTCCTTTAAAAATAATAACAAACTAAAAACCTCGATTTGCATTAAGACTTTTATCTATACCTCTAACTTATTAAAATACCCAATTATAAATAATAATAGCACTTATTATATAATTAAATAGAAAAATAAAACAATAAAAAAGGCAAAAAAGTTATTAAAAAAGGTATAATTTATTATTAATTAATTAGAAATCAATTACTAATAAATTTAGCTTTAATTTAAAAAAAAATAATAAGGTAACTAAAAAACCACTATAACTATTTATTTCGATAATATTAAATATTAACGTATTATATATAAATATATCAGCATTAAAGTTTATAAATACCTTAATCCAAATTTTAAATCGATACAATATATTAAAATTACCGAAAATAAATAGTAAAAAGCTTATAAAACTTAATTGGAAATAAAAAAAAATAATAAAAAATAAAAACATTTTAAAGCATTAAAGTAATTAATTCCTAATTAATTCCTAGTCTATTACTAATTAAATATAGCTAATTTTATAGTTATATTAACCGTTTAACCGATAAAAAGCTATACTAAATACATTTAAATAACTATTAGCTTAAAATTATAAAAAACAGCAAGGTAATTTATTATAAATCGATTATTAATTTATTACTAATCTATTAGACTTTATCGGGTATTTTTCGATTTTTATTTAGGTATATTTATTTATAGCCTTACTATTATACCTTTAAATATAATCGATACTTTTTTAAACCTATTTTACGTAAATATAATTTAATAATACTTTTATTATATTAAGTTTTATAAAAAACTACTAATATTCGCTATAAAATATACTATTATATTTAAATAAATACTAAAACCGGATTTAAATACTATAAATAATCGATTTTTAATCGATTTATAATCGATTATTAATATAATATAGGATACTTTTATCCTTAAAAATAAGGTAAAATTATTTAAATAAGTTGCTCTACTTAATAGGCTATTTATATTCCAATTAATTTAAAATTAATTCTATATATATTAGTAGTATATTTAAATAACTACCCTTATTTAATTTTACTACCTATAAAAGTAATTAATATACTATATAATAAAATTTAAGATTTAATTTATAAAATAAATAACCGGCATTTATAATATAGTAAACATTTATTAATAAATTATATATTTACTATTAATCGATTATTAATTAATTATTTATTTATTTAAATTTATTCTTAAAAAACCCTTTAGTAAAAAGTTAGCTAAAAAATTAAAAAACATTAGTTATTTTAAATATCCATTTAATACTAACTAATCGCCGTATTATTGGTTATTTAATTTATAAATATCGAATTCTTTATTTTCCTATTAATTTTAATATTATAGCTATATAACGGCTATTTAAATAGTAAAACGGAAAACCTGGTTAGGTAATTAATTATTAATTCATTTATAATCTATTTATAATCGATTACTAATTAATCTATAATATATTTAGGAAATATTCTAAACCTTTTTAAATTTTATAGTTATCTATTTTAGCCCTAAACAGTTAGATTTATTTCGATCGTTATATATATTAATAATCGATATAAATTATAAATACCTTATAAGCCGTATTAATTGCAAAATTATTTAAACTATATACGATAAAACTATTTCCTAAAATAAATAATTATAATCGATTATTTATCTATTATTAATTAATCTTTAATTTATTATTTTAAATATTATAGTTATTCGAGTTTTAATTAATTCTAAATCGATTAAGATATATTATTTTATATTTTATACTATATTTCGCTTAATAAAAAATAAATATTATTATAAGTTTAAATGGAAATATTTAACTAAAAAAGCAAATAGGTTTATTAAATTTATAATTAATTAAAATTATAAATTATTATTAAATAAAACTTTTAATAAATTATTAATTAATTATTAATTTATTAGGTTTAGGAATATATTTATATAATATTAATTTTAATAATAAAAATTAGCTATAGTAAATTAAATATACTATATAATACTATAAAGTCCACTTTTAATGCGGAATTAAAAAGTTAATAGAAACGGTATATAATTATTACTATAGTATTAATCTATAATCGATTATTAATTAATTAATAATTCATTATAATATATACGTTATCTTAAATCGCTATAGGATATAGCTATAAATCTATTAACTATAACTAATATTAAAAACTATTTAAAGCTATATATTTATTTATATAATAAATATAACTAATTATTAATTAATTATTAATTTATTATAAACTAATTTTTTATAGTTAATAGTCCTTTTATAAAACACTAAATACGGTATAAAATGCGTAAATCGATTCGATATAAATTAAATTTTAATTATTTAAAAATCAGTTATTTAAATTAGTTAAATATAATACCTAATATAAATCTAACCGAAATTTAATACTAATATAATTATATATATAAAGGACGGTATTAATATTTAGTAAATTATATAAAGCAATAAATAATTAATTATTAATCTATTATTAATCGATTATTTATTAATTAACTTTTAAAAATTAACGGATAAATAAAAATGATTTTATAGCAATATAAATATTTATAAAGTACAATATTTTATAAAATTATCAGCTAATATTATTTATAAATTATATTAATTGGTAACTTATAAAACGCGGTATATAATTAATCCCTAAACGATTTATAATCGATTATTAATTCATTTAAAACGATTACGTAATAAATATATAAAAAAATAAACCCTTTTTTTAACTTTTTACCTTTATTTTAACCTTTAAGCCCATTCTTTTTTAATAATATATAATTAAATAATTAATTATAAATTCTATTATTAGCAATTTTAAAAGCCCGAAGTTTATTTTAATATTTAATAAGCGGATCTATCCGCTTAAATTTATTAATATTAATAGGGTTATAAATAAAACGCTATAAGAGATAAATAATCGATTAATAATTAATTATTAATTAACTATTAATCGATTATTTTAATAATAATACCTTAAAACGTTAGATAGCCTCTTCTTAAATATCAGTTATAAATAATAAATTAAACCGTAAATTAAAACGTTAAGATATATGAAAAAAAAACATTAGCCGATAAAGCTAATAAGGAAACTAGGGCTTTATAAATAGCAAATAATAAAAAAAAGTTAGAAATTAAGTTAAAACGAAAGGCAGTTAGTTTATAAATATAATAAATTATTAATCGATTACATTTATATATACTTTATTTTTTAAAAGAAAATAAGCTTAAAAATAAACATAATTAATATATTTAATATATTTAATATTATATAATAAACCTATTTAATTAATAATTTATTAGTAATCTATTAATAATAAATTAATATTTTTAAAATTTTTAATAAAGATTTTTTATATAAGGTAAAGCCCGGGTTATTAAACCTTTATTTAATTTTTATTTTATAAAATAGTTAAAAATAAAAAATTTAAATTATGAATAATTAAATAATATTATAATAAATTTAAAAATAAATATATAATAAATTATATTAATATTAAAATATAAATTAATTAAATTTATATATTTATTAATATATATTATTTAAAATAATATATATAAATTATATATATATATTTATTATAATAATATATAATTAAATAGTTATTATATATTTAATATTTAATTAATTAAATTAAAAAAAGTTAAATATAATTATATATATTATTTTATTAAATATAAAACTTTAATATTATTTAAATAAATTTATATTTTTATTTATATATATATTATATAAACTATTATAAATTTTATTATATTTATTTTTATAATAATTATTAATAATTATTTAATTAAATTATTTTTATTTTTTTATTTAAAAAATTAAAAAAACGAAAAAAGTCGTAATTAATTACTAATCGATTATCTATAATCAATTAATAATAAATTAAAAAAAACGTAATTAATTACTAATTTATTATAGATAATCGATTAGTAATTAATTACGACTTTTTTTGTTTTTTTAATTTTTTAAATAAAAAAACTTTATATATAAGTTAAATATATATATATTAAAGTTAAATATATATATATTAAAATTAAATATTTAATATATATATATAAATTAAATATATAATTTATATATATATATTAAAGTTAAATATTTAATATATATATATACATTAAATATTTAATATATATATATAAGTTAATTATATAAATTAATTATTAAAATTAAAAAAATATATATATTAAATATATATATTATATATTTAACTTTAATTTATATATTTAATTTATATAGTTAATTTTAATATATATATATATATAAATTAAATATATAAATTAAAGTTAAATATATAATATATATATTTAATATATATATATATATATATATATATTAAATATATAAATTAAAGTTAAATATTTAATATATATAGTTAAATATATAATTAAATATATTATAATTCATTATTAATTCATTATTAATTAATTATAAATTATTTATTATTTATTTTATTTTTAAAATTTATAAATTTATAAGTTAATATTTATAATATTATTAATTATTAATTAAAAAAAGCCTTATATTTTCTAAAGCTATATAAAATAAACTTTAAAAGTTTATAAAGTATAATTAATTCCTAATTAATTATAGCATAAATAGCTTATATAAACTTTAAAGTTTATATAAGTATAATTAATTTTTAATTAATTATAATATAGCTTATAATTATAATTTATAATACTATTTAATATAAACCTAATTAATTCCTAATTAATTAAACCTCCCTATTATTAATCGTAATTAGTATTAGTACCGGAATTTTAAACTTTTTCTAAACCTTATAAACGCCATTAAAACGTTTTAAAAAATAATCTATTAAAAATTAATTAATAATTAATTAAAAATAAAATATAATATATTAAAAACCTTTTTTCTTTAAGTAATATAGCTATTATAAGCTTTATTATTAAAACTAATAGCCTTATATATTTAGCGACTATTAATTTTACCGTCCTATAATTAATTAATAATTAAATAATAATTAATTAAAATATAATAAATATATACCTTTTTATATATAATATTAAATTTTTTAACCTTAACCGACGCATTATTATTATAGCGTAATAAAGCTTAAAACTTAAGCTTATATAATATATCCGAAATAGCTATATTGCTAATCGAAAAATAATTAATTAATAATAAATTAATAGTAAATTATATAGGAATATATACTTAATATATTTTTCGGTTTTAATAATAAGCTTTAATTTATTATCGTTAATATATTAAACGAGCTTTTTATAAAATTTTTAATTAATTAATAATTAATTAATTAATTGGGAATTAATTAATATATAATTAGTTTTTTAATATTTAACCGAACTTATAGCTTCCGAAATAAAAACATTAATTTTATAGCCGTATATTTTCTTAAAATAGTATCGTAAATTAAAGAATTAAAATTATTTAATTTATAATTAATTAATAATAAATTATTAATTAATAATTAATTATTAATTAATAATTAATTAAATATAATTACCTTATTAATATATATATTACCGCTTATATAAATATAATAGTATAATTTACCGGGCATAATTATAAGCTTATTTTTTTATTAATTTATTAGCAATTAATTAATTAAATTAAAGTATTTATACTTTCGAATTTATATTTAAGTAAGCCGTCCGGTTACGTATTATATTAAATATACTACTTATATATATCCTATAAGTATAAAAAATTAGTAAAAATATAATTAAATAAAAATTAATTAAATATTAATAGATATTAATATTAATTAATTAAAAATGCATTATTTACCTAGTTTTTATAGTTAAATTTAATAAATATAATGGTAAAGGCGGCGGTAGCAATAAAAAGTATAGGAGGCTTAAAGAATGAAATTTTTAGGAGGCAAAAAATTTTTCAATTAAACTAGCTTAATGTAGGGCCGTCGTTTAATCGATTTCTAATTTAAAAAGGAAGGTAGAACCGTATCCACGTTGTGCCGATCGGCAGGGGGTAGGTTGACCTAGTGCACCTACTCAATCAACACGGTCCCATGCTAGAGTTCACACTCGCTCTTCTGGATCTCCATCTTCGAACAAGAAGCTAAATTCGTCCTCACTTTGCCTGTGCCATCCCTCAGGGGTCATCTCGACAAGTCCTTGAAGCTTGAGATAGTCGTCAGCACCCTGTCTATATCCCACGCCTAGCAGATTCAGGCCCGTTATCTTCTCATTTCTCCAAAGTGGACATGACTTCCTCGGATACTTGGCTCTCCACTCAGCTTCCGTCATGACTTCGCCACTATCAGTTGGACAACTGGCAGATCTAGCCATCGCGTCAGGTAGCCTTGCGCCCGTAGTCAAAGTCCTCCAAGGCCCGCCCTCTGTAATTCCCGGAAGGCCAGCATTAGAAAAGGAGATGAAGCCTCCTAGATCAGTCCTCACGTACCAAGGTGGTGGTCTTTCGATGTCTGGTGGAACCACGTATGAGACCGGAAAGGCCAGAGTGGTACGACGATGCACCTCACTTCGCAGAATCGTAGTGTACTTGGTCCTATCGCCCAAGGGGGCTCCCACAACTCCCAACACCAATAGCTTCGTCTTGGTTGGGTCAAAACCGGGGGTGTCGACAACGTGCTCCAAGGCCCGAATAACCGAATGCCAAGATGATGTGTCCTTATTCGGGGAGGCGCTACATAAGTGATTAAGCCGCCACCCAGTCCTGCAGTTGACTATAAGCGACTCCAGGTGAGGAAGTTCGACTGCTTCGAAGTCGCTTCCAAGGCTCCTCCCGACAAGCGCGCCGCATGCTTCCTGCAAGTAAATCCGCATGTGCCTCATGCGTGGTAACAGGCCGCGTAGCTCGTCGCACATATGAACAGTAGGATCAGGTATTTCCGGTACTAGCCTATCAACGTCGTATGGTCCTGGAGCTAGCTCGAGATTGACGCACGTATGTGGCAATGTCGTGATGATTTTGGCAAGGGTTGTCCTGGCTATCTGGAAATACCAGGACGATACTCCCCTCGCAACGACAAGGGAGAAACTGGTGAGGCTCTTCAGAGAAGGCAAGCCATTTTCGGTGAAGTTTTGAAGCCATCGGTCGAGAGTGCCATTTGCGACAGTTGAGAACTCTCCTCGGGCCGGGTCCCACGGATCCAGGTCCGGTTGACTGAGTCGAAGCGTTAAAGATTTTCTCCTGGCACGAAGTTGGGACACACCTCCCCAATTCCCCGAATCGCATAGATAAATGGATCCAAAATGAGGCTAAACTGTGCCCGTACATCATCGCATGTAGTCCACATATCGGTAGTACAGTGCAAACGGCACTCGAGAATCTCATTTTGCTGTCTCTCGGCCAGGATACAGCTGTTATATGAGCCGACAACAGACGTCACGCCGCTTTCAAGCTACAAGGTCAGACACATGTTGTTCTTCCACTTTGATCAAGCAGCAAACGCAGCTGCTTGTCAATGGACTGCTTGTCCAAAGAAAAGACATGGAGATCAACACATTCTTGCCCTGAGACGGACCCACGATGGCCTCAGCCACAGTCAGTGTCTGTTTGAATACTTCTCCTGAGTGCACCCCTAATAAAAGGTTTCCTTGGTCTGTCTCGGAGTGCGACTGGTTGGTCACGAGAATGGTAAGTTTCGATAAGACACCCATGAATCTCCAGCATGGAAGCCTCTTCTACCACCTCAACCTGAAATTGCTATCTAATATCAATCCATACCTACAACATAGTTAGTAAGTCTATAATCCATCCATTATTTCACGTAAGAATTTGATCGATTAATCATTAATGATTGTAAATAGATTAAGTTTATCCTTATAGACTATCTTATAGCCCCGTCGCTAATACAAACGCCAGGCCAGGTACATAGCTCTTATAGGAGTCAATTTTCAGCCATTACTACATATCAAAAATATCTATGTTAGGAAGTAATTACAGATGACCTTCATAGCCATATGTGTCTCTCTTGGTTCTCTAGGTATGGCCTAGAGGGGAATTGCTGGCGTCGGTTGAGGGCAGGCGGATTTCGGTGGACAGCGCCGGCGTGTTCTCCGTTGTTCGCTTGAGCCCGGCTTGCCGAAACGTCATCCTCCTCAGCTTGTTTGTTCGTCAAGGGAGCCGCTCTGGAAGCATGTGCTTGCCAGAACTCCCCCGGTTTGCCTTCGTCGAACGTCGGATCGCGAAATAGATGGTAAAGGTCAGCAGCACGAAGCATACCAACAAATTTAGGGCGGATAGCGCTGGTTCTTGCTGAGGCGCCTCTAGTTCCTCGCGCTTGTGCCACTCGTTGATTGTATCGATGTAAACAATGCCGTCCTTCTTCGCCTAGATGATTTTCTTCATAGTAGCAGAAACGTCTCCGCTACAAACTTTCCTGGCGAAATAGTGCGAGGCCAGCTAAATAGAAGTTACCAACGTATAGGAGTAGGCCTACCCCTACAATGCACGCGCATGCCTACCCTAGGTAGCCAGGTAGAAGGGACTATGGCTATAGGAACAGATAGACCGGGTTGCCTTGCAATAAATTCATATTACTGGAATGGGGAGGGAGGAAGGGGAATAGGGGGCAATAGCTGCTGGAATGTTGAGGCAGGGAGGCCTCGTCTTCGGGTACACTTTGTGCGAGGCGTCACAAAGTGGTAGTGGAACGTATGTTATAGCTTCATTCATATTATCCATACCACATAACAGAAATATTCTGACTTGTTTTCAAGTGAACTCTTTGCATCTTGTCTTCCATAAGTATATACATACCTTGTAGGTGAGAAGTAGGTGCCTACTCAAGTACATATACCTTAGGTATGTATCGGGAAACACACAAATCAAGTCAAGTGCTACTTGAATGTCTAAGTAGGAACGGACCAGCCTGGTACTACCTAGGCATGACACGGACATATACTAGATTACTTACAACGGGCAAGAGGCCACTACCTGACGCTCGTTATACCTTCCTGCGACGCAAGAGGAATACATGTACCTACCTAAAGGAGTGGAAGCAATGGCGTCTTAAATGCTGCCACTTCATGTCCCTTACTCTCCTACTCTCTTCCCTTTCCCCTTTTCCATTTTCCTCAATCCCTTCAGAATCAGCTCTATTTTGTCTTGCTCCATCTGACCTATTAGGATGACCACCACAATCTACCAATCCCAGCCCTCCAAACCCCCTTCTCTTCCTCACTTGGACGTAGATTCAGGCATGGCTCCCCAACCCACCCCAGGTTCTTCGCCATCACAGAACAAAAACGATCCCCAGCATCCTGCCAACCCTGAACACATGAACTATCGTCTTCTCTCTCAAGACGAATGGGTTCAGTTCTGCCGAGGAGTATGTGTGTTCAAGGATGACGAAAGCGAGGAAATCGTACGACCTACATCATGGTACTGGCCTCCCAAGGGATTTAGAGACGGACTATATCAAGACGTTCTCTGCGAGAAAACGAAGTTCACCTACTGGTTCTACCTACTGAGCGGTGTTCGATGGATCCTGATGATAGTTCAGCTGGCTATGAATGCTGTCATGACTGCCCTAGGCTCTATGTCATTCAAAAATGGAACGGCAATTGTAAGTCTTTCTTTCTACTTTCTAATCATGCCCCAGTCGTGTCCACACAAGCACTTATCCGCCTTATCCAGACTCGTTGTAATATATTCATTACTAGCTGGATTATCGAGTTCATCGTTGGAAAATGTGTATACATGCTAACTTGTAACTTGACTAGACTGTCATTGCTGCGGTCAACACCTGTGTGTCCGGAATGCTTGCCCTGATGCATAACAGCGGCCTACCGGATAGATATCGCTCGGACAGGAATGAGTTCTATAAGCTTGAGGAACGTCTCAAGTCTATTGTCGACACCAGACTTGTACCCGCCGACCAAAACATAAATGAAGTCCTCGCCAGCTGTTTCCACATGTTCCGACGCGCCAGGCAGACTGTCCTGAACAATATCCCCCAGTCCTACACCCCGGCTGCCCCTACCAACCAACCAGCTGTTAACGCTCCGCAAAAGATCGAACCGAAGAAATAAGTCCCGGCAAACCAGGATCCAGACCTATCATCGCCCGTGTTTGAGCAGCTGTGATCGTTATCTAATAGGTATCATTCCCATTTTGAGGCTTGGAACTCTACTTGGTAGATTCCCTACTGGCATTACGTAGTCTTCAAGTGGGTTGAAGGAATTTTAAATGTTTTATAGCAGGTTCGGGTTTAGCTACTATGGCGCTGTTATTGCATCGGGAGAAAGTTTCGCTTAGTATATTTGGGTTTCAGTTTCAACCCATGTGTAAGTAGGACTCACCTACGTCTTTTTATCGACTAATTAATGTAGACGCAAGATGCGCGTCTAGTACGGCTTCGGTAGTCTAGATATATAATGCTACGACGTTTTATTAAAGTTTCTGCATACGCCATATGATTTAAGAACATGATTGGGATAAAGCGATCCGCCGTGCTGAACATTCGACGAAAAGGACGTTTCGTCCGTAGCTAAGGATGTGACGAGGGAACATACTCGTAGGCACCAAACAGTCTGTAGGAGTCTAGATCCTCTACCCAAACCTCCTATGATACACCAAGAAAGAGCTCGATCAACATTAGAGGTGTACCTCAACAAAAATATTACTCTAATCGCCGCGGGGCCTTTTCAAACCCTTCTTTTATAAGTAGACTAGCGAGTCAAGAGATCGACTATCTGAGATACCTGGCCCCGCAGTACGGACTGACCCAACGAAGTACCCTGGTTTGCACAGCGGATAGGTACGGCCGCGGGTCTCGTCTAAGTTACTATCGGGGGATTTTCACCGAGTTCGTGCCGACGATGAGGGATGTTGAGCATTGGAGTTCGCTCGTTGTGTATGGAGATGGGGATGACCGGGCGCTGGAAGATACCTACGGTACACACGCAGGACGGACCGTCGGGTGTTGGCTCGGTGATAGTATTGATATGGGAACAGTGACATAGGGTAGGGTGTCGAGACGTCTACCTACAGTCGTTACCTACATACCCGGTCTAGCTAGTGTAATAAATAGAGTTGAATATGTAATTGTCGCACGCAGACCTCTATCCCAACCCTTGATGATTCTCATGAATGATGCGTATAAACCGGAACATCTCAACAAGTTACCTAGGTAGCGGTGTTCAACAATCACGTAGGCAATCCAGCCCGTCCCATCCTCTCCTCCCACTCCGCAACCGTCATCGCAAACTCAACCTCCTCCGCCCCCTGCCCCTCACCCTCCTTCCTCCTCCCCCGCCAGCCCATCTTGCGCTCGAGCACAGCGACCATCGGCCCGTTAGCCGCCAGCGTCGTAGCCGTGACGCGATCGAGCTGGAGGCCGCCGTCCCGCGCCGCGCGGAACCCCCACTCCATCGCGAGCCGCACGGCCTCGGCGCCGAGCCCCCGGCCCCGGTACGCCGGCTCGATCATGGCGCCCACGTCGCCGACCCGCAGAAATCCCCGTTTATCCCCTTCCGACTCTTCCACCCCTACTACACCACCCCCCGCCTCGTCCACAGGCACGGGCACATCCTTAATACTCCCGAACCCACCGAGCCCAATCACACGCCCCTCCCCCTCCCCCTCCCCATCCTTAGGCTCGCAATACACAACCGTCGCTGCGCACCCTTCACGTGCGCAAGTCCACGACGGTAGGCCGCGCGGCGCTGTCGCGCATCCGCCGGATCACGGCCACGGCCGTCGCGACGTCCATGGGCTTTGACGGCGGGCCGTCGAGCGCCGTGTTGCGCGGGTCCGAGAGCAGGGCCGCGAGGGCGGGGGCGTCAGCGGGCTCGAGGGTGCGCAGGAGGAGGTGCGGGTGCGTTTGGGAGGGGAGGGTTGTGGGGAGGTGGCGGTACGAGGAGTAGGAGGAGTGGGTGTGGGACTGCGAGTGGGAGTTCGTGAGGGGTGGTGGTTGTGGTTGTGGTGCTTGGGTTGGGGATGGGGTTGGGGATGGGGATGTCATGGTTGGTAGGTAGGTAGGTAGGTAGGTAGGTAGGTAGGGGGAGTTCCTAGGTTTTTTGATGGGATTTGTTGTTGTTGCTGCTGCGCGACAGTATAGGTAGAAGAGATGCTAGTTGAGTAGTGAGTTGGTATGTGATTTGAGTTGATATACTCCGCGTTTGTTATCTATCGACGGAGACATGTATCGGGGTTGCGACTCTGCACCCCGGAGAAGTTTAGCCCCGGTCAGAGCTGAACAAACGGCTACTCTCTTTCAGGAAGGTTAACATCCTGCGCGAGTCTATCGTCGGGAGGATGCAAAAGCATGCCCCACAAGGGGAGTGAGTCAACGTAGATAAGTAGGTACCTAGTCTAAGACAAGTCCGCGCTGAATTTGGAAACTCCCGACCCGCGAGACGAAAGACAACGTCTTCTAAATATTTGATGACTCGTCTACAGAGTCATAATCATTTGTGTGAAATCTATATATCAACACCTAGCCACCGGTAGATGCAAAATGCCAATGCTAACATATGCTGTTGCTGCATTCCATCATCCCTATATCTTCGTGACTCATCCCTGAACCCCAAGCCTACCATGAGTCTGGTCCAAAATGACTGCCGTTTGGCACCGTGTTGTATGAACAAGCGTTCCAGTCACAGCCTTGTTTATAGACCTCTGTTCCCCACCAACTAAAGCCTTTCATCCATCCGGGATATATGAAACCAAAGAATACGACAACGATGCCAAACGCCAAGCCCGAATCGAGCGCAGCACTGAGGGTCATGGTATATTTGGCCCACCACGGACCAGCGCGGTTCTTAATGAGATAGTTAAATATGTAGCAGACCACTGCCCATACCGAGAAGTTTAGGCCGGTAGCTGGCGGGATCCAACTTAGAGACCCAAAAAGGACCGGAAGATTGATTTTTCGTACGATGTTGTTCTTCCTGTGGCGGCTGTATAACCACAGAGGAATTGGAGCAATGGCGCCGATGAGAAAGCACCACACCAAAGGCCGATACGTCGCGTTCGGCCCGAAGAATTCGGCTGGTCCAACGACACCCCAGAGGATGGACCCGTTGAAATGAACACGAGCAATCGGGCAAGTGAAGCCATTGATGGCCGAGGAAGTGCAAATTCCGGGAATGTTGCCGAACATCCAATTGAGCACGATGATTTGCGTGACGGACGAAACAATTGTTGCGGCCATCTGCACTAAAAACAAAATTCTCGGCGGAATCTTCATGTAGTGTCCCAGCTTCAGGTCGGCTGCGAATTTGATGCCCTGGGCAGACGAGATGTAGCCGTAGGTCACAAAGACCATGTTTGCGACTGGTTTTCCAGGGAATACCACGCCGCATATCAGCTGGCATATGAGATATATGCTACTGTGTTGGTTTGTCACGGCCATGACGATACCGATAGGTATGAAGAGAACTGCACATATTCCAAGTGCGAGGACCAACCCGTACCACGGAAGGTGAACCGGGTAGCTGCATACATGTAAGTGCGACGTCTTTGACAGTCAACAGAGTAGATAATACTCACTATTCAACGGTGAATATTCCCACTGCTGTCATCGATATAAACGTCAATAAATACCAGGTGATCGGCGCATCTTTATACCTCTTCATGAGGCGATTGTGAACATCCTCGTGGCTCAGAATGTTGTCGAAGCTTGAACTTGACCTCGCAAAACTCCCATTACTTCTTCGTTCAAGAGGGGACATCCCGGTATCCTCGCCTCCGAGCGGCTCATATGCAGATTTGTTCTCCTCGCCAACTTCTTCCAAAGATCGTTTCCATTGATTGTATATATCCTTGCCGTGCCAGCATATTGTGTGTGTTATGAGAGATGCTAGGCCTGCGAATTGGAGTCCGTAGCTAAGTACGTAGGTGATAGGCAGAAACACACGACTATACTTTGAGTATGCTTGTCTATCAAAGACAAAGTCTGAGGTGAGGATCCTGCTGACATCGTATATCTTGCCGGTGTTGTCAAAGACGGATGCTGAGAGAATGGGCATGTAGGAAGAGTAGAATAAGTTGCAATAATAGCCAATCGGGGCGATAATCCACATGACAAGCACTAAACCACCGATTACGTTCATCGCAGCCCAAAAGGGTGTCAACAGCGGTGAGCCGATGTACGCGACCTGCGCCCAGTCGAATGTGAGCGGGAATAGGCCTAGACCAGATACAACTCCAAACAGGTTTCCAACCACCACGTTATCCGGGGCGAACCAGGTTACAACGTTGAAGTAGCTTAGCGCTGGCATCAAGAGCCCAGGGAGGAAATAAAAAATGAATGCGGATATCCATATGATGTAAAAGAACTTCCACCTGCTCATTCTCCAGCCGTTCGCCGGCTTATTCTCCTCCTTGTGCAGAGTGGTAAACATGGCAGCGGACATCAATGTTCCTGGCCAAATCATACCGGCGGGGCGGACTAAGAACCGCCTCGTCAGTCCGGCGAAAGTGTAGCCCAGAATCTGGGTGGACAAGGTGAGAAGCAACTGATAGACGATGCTGGCTTCTTGCTTATAAAATTGGGTCTGTTCAACAATGATATCCGTTGCAAATGCGAAACCAAAGGAGACATTGCTGCTGATATAGACACAGCTGTGTTCTTTCTCATTCCAGGCCCCCTGTGCAAGCCAAAGTCGAAAGCGTCCGGCAAGGCTTCTCCCTTTAAGAGCGGAAGTGGACTTGGACACTCGGATACCGTCAACGAATTCCTCGGAGGGATCGTCCTGCCGTTTCAACATATAGTCCCATAAGAGGCCAAGAGGATGTACAAGGAGCAATGCTATGACGGGGGTAATCGCAACGCTAGGGTATCTCAAGGAAAAGAAGAGATTTGTCGAAGAACCAACGATGGAGAACAGAGTAGACAGTGTCCACATGCGAGGGGTGTTTATGGACAAGGAGGTATTGTCGGTGGGAGAGACGGAAGCGCGAACTTGGAGATACGGGGAATTATCAGGGGGGTCTTCGTCGACGGACTCGCTTTCCTCGTCTGCGCCGCTTTCATCCTCGACAGCTGAGTCATCTAACTTCCCGTCTGACAATATGTCGCTTGGGAGAGAGGTCTCGGTTACACCAAATCGACCTTCCAACCCACCGACCACCGTGGAACCCCCGATCTCGTCGGATTGGCTCTTCCTTCTTCGGTTCAGAGACGAGGTGCTTTCGTGAAAGGCTACCGAGCGGCTAGTGCCCAAGGACTGGCGACGCTTCGGGTGCGAGGGTTCCGTGCTGACTTTCCTCGGCGTGACTACAAAATCATCGTCGCCATCAGAATCGTCCCCTTCCGAGTTGACTGGCGCAGCCCCGTAGGACCCCGTTCCGAAGCCGGGCGACGAGCGGATCAAGAGGGGTGCTTTGGACATGGTGTTTTGCCCGCGGCGGTCGACGGCAACGTTATGATCCGTCTCGTGGTGGGTTTCAGAGTGGTCGAAGTCATCGCTCGTGCCAGTAGCGAGCAAGGCTGTGGTATTTGTATCAGGGGCGGAGTCTGGAGAGTGGCTGTGACTGGGCGTATGGGTAGGAGTCCACGTGGTGTGGGCGTCTGAGACGTCAGCTACATCTGCAGCTGAAGCGGAGGTATTGGCGTTGGTATTGTCGGTAGTGTTTATGGGTCGCAATGGGAAGGTCTGCGAAGGTAGGTGGTCATCATCATGCAGGTCTAGAGGCATCAATGATGTATCCCTGTTTCTTGAAGGGGCTATCGACATTAGTCAATACCTATTATTAGGACAAGTAACCGCCGTAGTCGATTTATTTCCTGTATCGATCGTAAGGTACTCGTAGCGGGTAGCGGGTAGCGGGTAGCGGGTAGCAAGTTAGGAAGTTCCAAGTTGCCCGTTAGGACATACCTGTCTGCTCATGTGGCTGCTGTCTTAACGGCAGTCGTGTATGAGGTACTATGTAGGTCTACCTACAAGGTACCTGCCTAACCCACATGAAGGCAGTATCAGTGTGTGTAGGTCTGTAGGTATACCTGGGTATGTAGTGTACATGGAAAAGTGGATGTCGGGTAGGTGTAGATATACGAGGCAGGTATGTACGTTAGATAGGCAGATAGGGTATAAATTGAGTCTGTTCAGTGTTCGGTGTCAGGGTGTTCAGCGTTCAGCTGGCCTCGGGCAAGTCGGACGCTGCATGTCTTATTACCTAATGACGATGCGGATGCTTGGTCGATCCTCCTGACTTAGTATAGTCGCACAAAGCCTCGGACGGGATTCGAATTGCTAATTTCACCGATATAATTCGTCTGTGGACATAACATATACAACGTACATACAGTACATTCGTCGGGTAAGGTTGTTAAGGTTATCTGACCCCGGTTCCAGTGGCATGGGAACGAGAATCGACACACATACTACGTACATAGTAGGGTTGCAACATGACCGGAACCCGGTTCACCATCATGCAGCCCGCCGGACGCTGCAGTTCGCCCAAGGGCAGCCGACAGGTTAGGTGAGTGACGGACTGGCACCTCGGGCAGCCTCGGGCTGGCCAGTGCCCTCTGGCTTGTCAAATGATGGATTTCCCCCAAATCTTGCAGTGTCACACGCGATGACACAAGAGATAACATACGTTAAGCCAAGCCGCTAATAATAGGATAGTCCTTTAAGTGGCCCGCTGTACCATCCCCGACAGTTCATCATAAGGTGAGGTTGTACAGTCGCGCCGAGTCGTTCCATGTACATACATACGTAACGGATTGGTTCGCTTTGATTGATTAGATCGGGATGGATAAGATTATGTAAGGTTTGACGGTACCAAGTAATAAGCCCAATTGAGAGAATTTTGTACTACGCTTACGTACACTTCAAGATACTACATGGTTAACGTCTCTAAAGTTGTAAGTTATCAGCACGGCATTGTTACCAACGTACGTACTGTAGGGGTTACTTTACTCGCGTACTTATATACTTACACATAGTAACTTACTATACGGGGAACAGAAAAGCTGTTACACTACACATTCTTCTGCCGGGCACGACTTGGACTCTCTCTGCCGTCCTTGCTGTGGATTCTTCCGTAAAATTAATACATAGGATTCCGTCCCCGCTCGTCCCGAATTGCGGCACGGATCCAGACCGACGGGTGAACACGACGGTTGGCATGTTAGGAGAATCAGTCGGGGTAGTTGGGCAGCTTCAGAGGCTATGTCTATGTCATATGAGACCGACATGAATTCTTCCGTGCTCGGTACCGCCAAGTCACAGCTGCGGTCTCTGATGAAGCAGAGGCTGGCCAACATTGCCCAAGAATCCATTGCAGCCCAGAGTGAGCAAAATGGGATTGCGTTGAGAATAAAAAAGATGGGATCCATGGCTGACTATTGCGTAGGTGCAGCGGTCTTTGACTCGCTATCCAGATTTAGGCCATATATAGACGCAAAACGGGTTGCGGTCTATCTATCGATGCCCGGTGGGGAGATCCAGACCGACCCCATTGTTAGGCACGCTCTATCGTCCGGCAAACAGGTCTTTGTGCCTTACTTGCACAAGTCGGGCTTACACCCTAGCGATGGCCCTACTAGACTCATGGATATGGTGAGTCTCAAAGACATTGAGGATTACGAGTCTTTGAAGAGAGACAAGTGGGGCATCCCTAGCGTCGACGGCGCTACGGTCAACGAAAGGCTTCGAAGCGTTGGCGAGCTTGATGGAAGCAGATCTGAGAATATCTCATTAGATCTGATTATTATGCCCGGAGTCGCCTTCGATCTTGATCCTCGGACTGGGGCTATCCGGAGACTGGGTCACGGTAAGGGCTTCTACGACTACTTTCTTCACCGATACGCACTGGCTACTTCGCCCAGGGAGAAGACGTCAAATGGTCGTTCGGCTGTATTATTATATGCTCTAGCTTTGAAGGAGCAGTTCCTCTCCCCTTCTTCGGAAGAGTCTGTCCTTGTTGGATCCCATGACCAACCTATAGACGGCGTTTTCCTTGGGGATGGCCAAATTAAAGAATCTGCCAAAGATGGCACAAACTAAACAAGTGTATCTTGACCATTATCCGACGCCCTAATCATCTGCAGTGGTATCGTTCGTCAATGCCCGTGAAAGCTTCCCACTATGATCCGTTACTCTTTCCGGAATGTAGTGTTTTCGTCTTGAGCGTCTCTGATATATCTTTTATTCATACTGCCTCCTGGATAAGTGACACATTATCACCCTTCAGCAAGATTTGTCCTACGAGCTTGTTAGCCAAGTGGCCATTGCCACATATATAAATATAACCATACCTAAAGCCCGCCGCGTCTCTTCCGGGTTCGTCTTCGTAGCTTGGCGAACTTCGACCGCGTCATCGATCACGAGATTCATGAATTCGTCGAATCCCTAAACAGAAAAGACGTTAGCATTGGTGAGGTATACTGATATAGAAGAAACATACTCTGATCTTTCCCTCAAGGCGAATTGCCAATTGTTCATATAGCCAGATCTTGACGGTGGCGTGCGTCTGGAGAAGTTTGAAGATGAAGTTAATAGGAGGAAGTAGAACCTTGCGTCCTCCACCACCACGGCCAGTCATTTTGTTCTTGGAGTTCGCGCTGAGTCTGTTGTCGAATAGGTTTATGCAATAGTGGAAGGCCCAGTATGTCAGTCTGATGGTACTATGTCGGTCTGGAGAGTCGACAGCAGCGGCGCCGTAGTCCGGTCTAAGGCGTTGAATATTGTCACAAAAATATCAAGTTGTTGGATTGGCGATGCAAAGAAGGCTGAAGCCTGCACAAGCAAGTAGCTACCTAGGTACGTAAGGAGGTTAGTAAAAAAAAAAATTTACGGGGTCGATGGGTAAGCTTTGTTCAGCCACAGTCACCCCTCTAAAGAAGCAGCAAATCAGCCACATATGTATATACATGCCACATCCGGCGCGAGCTGCCAGGCTCCCCTCCACCTAGCAACCAGCAAGTGATGATTTGATACTTACCGTTATTTTTCTCGGCCCCTCCCTCTCATACGTCCATACATACCTACCTACCTGTCCCGAAAGCCTTGTCTCCAGAAAGGCAGCATTATTTCTTTACTAATTTGTTTGGAACCTGGGTGCCTTGTTCCTCTCTTCCGCATACATAAGTTCTGTGCATCGTTTTTATTATTAAGTTTACACTCAACCTTTCCGAACCTTGCGACCACTCGATCTAGCGGCGACCGCTGCTGCTCTTACACCTGCGTGCCCACCCCACAGCTGTTGACCCGACTGATAACGAGCTGCGCAGCATGGCTGCAAATGGAGCGCAAACGGCCTTTGCCCCCGAAGAGGTGCTTCAGGCTATGTTGACCATGCGGGGTGGGGACTCGGACAAGAAGAAGAAGGCTCACGAGTATCTTGAGGGCTTCCAGAAGTCGGTCAGTATATAGTTGGATGCTGTGATGCCTGGGTGCTGATACCATACACAGGCGGGCGCCTGGTCTACAACGATCGCGATATTACAATCCGACGCCGAAGCCGACGTCAAACTATTTGCAGCCACAACACTTAGAGGAAAGGTGAGTCTTAGCAGGCGCTCGTGTGACGGTGTAGGATATCGCTGACGAGAGCAACGCCTAAACTAGATTACATACGATCTCGCAACCCAAGTACCTCCAACCGAACTTCTTGCCGTGCGAACACAGCTATTGGCGCTTCTCAAACGATTTGCGCCCGGACCAAAACCCATAAGAGTTCAACTGTGTGTGTGTCTGGCAATTCTAGCCATACAGCTAAAGGAGTGGAAAGATGTCCTGCCTGTTGTGGTATCTTCCCTTGGCAATGACGTCGAAAGCCATGCCTGCATATTAGATTTCCTCAGAGTTCTCCCGGAGGAGGTCACCGAGGGACGAAAAATCACCTTGACAGTACGTAGATCGAGACGTGACAACACGACGTCTGCCTTTCTATCTGCCGGCGCCGTTCCGTGGTGGTATCGATATTGTTGGATCGCAGTCTAACTGGTCATCGTTTAGGAAGAAGAACTCACCCAGAGGACCACTGAGCTTCTAGGAGACAATGCGCCGCAAGTGGTACAACTCCTAATGAACTATGCGCATTCCTCGCGTAAGTCGAGACAATCCTTTGGGCTGAATCACTACTGACTTACTCGAAAATAGCGGCCGCTGCAACCAACCCTCAGCTGCTCGAATGTATAACATCATGGCTCCGCGAGGTTCCCATTAGTGAAATCGTCAAGTCGCCCTTGTTGAACGTTATTTTTAACGCACTAGACAGCGATGCGTCCTTCCAAGCGGCCGCCGAATGCGTTTCGACGATGGTTAGGGAAACAAGAGAGGTAGATGATAACATTGAGACCATTCAAATACTTCTACCGAGGATCCTTGCTTTACAACCAAAGGTTCAGAAAATAGTTCAGGAGGAAGACGTTGAGTCTTTCAAGTCCCTAACCAGGGTGCTGGCCGATGCGGGTGTCGCATGGGTCGTCGCCATCGCCCGCGAGACTAGACATTTCAGGCCCTTGGTGGACGCTATCCTCGAGTGCGCCGCCAGAGACAAAGAGAGGGATGTCATCGAATATACTTTCGATTTCTGGTACGAACTGAAGCAGTACCTTGTCCTAGAGCGATACATACAAGCGCGCGTGGAACTTCTGGATGTTTATTCGAAGCTTGTTGACATACTCCTGGGCCATCTCGAGTATCCCGAATCCGAATCTGGTGACGAAAAAGACTTGTTTGACGGAGATAGGGAGGCGGAGGAGAAGTTCCGTGGATTTCGACATCACATGGGCGATACCCTCAAGGATTGTTGCGAGGTCATGGGTGTTACCGAATGTCTCACCAAGGTGCTTGATGCCATTAAGATCTGGATGCAAAAGTACGCAAGCCTAGCGAATGGCGCCTCGGTCCCCCACTGGCAAAAGCTCGAAGCGCCGTTATTCTCTATGCGAGCTATGGGTCGTATGGTTGAAAAGGACGAAAGCATTGTCTTACCACAACTCATGCCTCTTCTAGTCCAGATGCCGACTCATGAAAAGTTGCGGTTTGCGACAATCATGGTTCTAGGAAGATACACGGAATGGACGGCCGCCCACCCAGAGTTTCTCAGTCCCCAGTTCAACTACATTGTCACTTCGTTCGATACGGATTCCAAGGAGATCGTCCGAGCTGCCGCCATGGCTATGAAATTTTTCTGCACAGACTGCAAGGATCTCTTAAGCGAGCAAGTCGTCCAGCTACAGCAATTCTACGACCAGATTCTTGATAAGCTTCCTGAAATTAGTCAAGAAGAGATCACCGAGGGAGTTGCGAGCGTCGTTTCCGTGCAACCGAAGGATGAGATATACAAGCTCCTGAAGCTCTTCTGTGATCCCCTGGTTCAGAGATTGATGACGAAGGCAAACAACGCGACAGACGATGACGGAAAGCTGGCGGTTGCTGACCATTTGCAACTGATTACTATCTTCGTCCAAAGTGTGATAATCCTCCCCCCTGTGGAGAGTGGCCAAGAAGACCCCGCCGTAAAGTATTGGCAAGAGGTATTCCCGATTTTAGCTAAGATCCTGGAGAGCTTCATCGATTTTCCGCCTATCTGCGAGAGAGTTTGCCGGTGTTGGAGATTGACGGTGATCTCACATAGAGGAGCCATGGCGCCGATCCTCCCGGACATGGCAAACAAGCTAGCAAGTGGGTTTGCTACATCGAGACAAGGTTGTTTCTTATGGGTCACCGGTGCCATTCTGCGGGAGTTCTCGGATGATAGAGAACACGTGGATCAAGCGATGACTGAGCATATTTACATCTTCTTCGAGGCTCAAGCGACGAATGTCCTGAGGTTTCTTAGTGAGCTGTCACCGCAGGAGTTGCCTGATGTAACCGAGGACTTCTTCCGGCTCGTCGTCGACGGTCTCCTATACTATCCTCAGAAATTCATCCACTCGCCTATCTTCCCGACTGTATTCGAGGCAGCCATCTCTGTGCTTGTCTTAGAGCAGCGTGAGCCCCTATCTGCCACACTCCATTACATCCGAGACGTTCTGTCCTGGGGTGCTAGATACTCGCCAGCATCCTATGAACATCTCTCCGCGTCCGAGACCGAGCAACTGCGAAGGACCGTGAAACAACTCATACTATCACAGGGTGAGATGTTGGTCAAGCGTGTGCTTGCTGGAATGATGATCACTTTCCCACGAGACTGCTTCGCTGATGGCAGCGGTGCTCTTCTCACGTTGTTTGAGATTTTCCCAGACCAGACCGTAGCGTGGGTGGACCAAACGCTCCGCCTACTTCCCCCGGGTACCGTCACAGCCGCCGAAGTAGATCGTGTCATGACGAAGATCAAGGAAAAGCTCAATGCCGACGACAGTGGCGATGTCCGACAAATCCGTTCGATTCTGCAAGATTTCACCAATACTTATCGAAGACGGTACGTTGCGCCTCGGGATGGCTTGGGTCAATTAGAGGGGTCACGGTTCCGATTTACTGGTTAGTGAAGGTATCGGCTCTAACGGTGGCGGCCTCAAATGGGTAGGCCGATCGGTTGCCGAAAACGGGAGAGCATAGTGCCTTGTCCGGTTCATATGGAGCCGGTGTTGGGAGCTTTTATCTAATGACGAGCCACCGCTCATGGAGGAGTTTGCAATACAATGCTAAGAGCTGTATGCGGCTGTTGCTACTAAAGCCTCGGGGTAGAAGAGCTGATTGGCTGGGCGTGGAGTAGAGTGGCGCGACTGGCTGACATGGGATTGAAAGTGATTGATACCTACCTACCAGGTCTGGGACAGACAGACAGAGTCGGGGTTCTCGCCAGATTCATTGTACCGGGATATTGTACATATAGGGCCACTCCTAAATGTTCCTTATAAGCGCGAAAGATTGAGGCCAGAAAGACAGAAAAAACACTTCCTCTCTAAGGAAGAGAGAAAGCGACGAATTTAGGCGTTCGCAGATTCCGAGTTAAATCATTGTATGTATGTATGTATGTAGCTTCCCAAAGTAATGCTACCTAAGCAAGCAATACGCGAGTATGTATTTGTGGCTCAGAAGAACGTTTCGTTCATCCATATGTATAGGTCGTATGCCATTTAACATATGCTATACCCCTTCGTCGCGTCTTCGTCTTGATTCCGGGTTCTTGTGGGTTTCCGTTATGGGACTATTTATGGATTGCGCATTTATTCGATAACGTTCGTTGTGCCGTACTCCTATCCTGAAGCGCCACCGTAGCCTACTTAGCCAGCCATGAGCTCTCATGTCTACCCCCCCCCTCCTCGTTTTCTTTTTCTTTCTTTCTTTTTTTTTTTTTTAGGCACGGCACTGCGCTACTGTTATGGGAATGGTAGCCATCGTTATCTGTCTGCCTACCTACCTACTTACATACATATGGACCTACTCTCTCCCGTCTCCCATCCCCTCTCATTAGAAACCAAGACCGTAGAACGCCAGAATTTATACTATGTTAGGGTATTAGAAGCATACGGTTAAAAGAAAATACCGTGGAGTCCCACGTGTTTTATTGTACGAGAATTAGTAGTCGTCGATTATCCTAGACGGACTGAGTAATAGGTAGCCTATCGGAGCGCACATACATATACATATACATATATATACATGCTGTAGCCCCGTGAGGCGGGCAGACGAACGGATAGAGACATCTGGGGAGGTCTGATGTCAACCAGGTAGGTCTAGGAAATCCGGGCTGGGAATACTACCTCAAGAAAGCGCCTGGATGAAGGCCGTGCGTGAAGACTTGGATGGCGTTATGCATATCGTATGGGGGATGCCATCGAAACGCTTATGATGGCGTTGCGTACGTAGGATCTGTGTTGTATCTGTGTACCTTTCAGATGGGGACGGGATGTTCTAAATGTATAAGTAGGTGGTAGGTAAATCCGGTTGCTTCCTCGAATAGCTACAAAACTCAGACCGCGGTCTAGTGAAAGGTGCTCGAGCTGCAGTTTCGGTAGGGGCAAGTCTTAGGAGCAACGGGCTCTAGATACGAAAATACGGCTGTTTCTCCTATTCTTGTAAAGTAGATGAGTACCAGAAACAACTAATACGTTTTGATTTGGATTGTTGTAGCGGACTGAGAAAGCATCGTTATTTAGGTGTAAGAATCTAATAGATTTGTCTCTAGTCTAAGTATTATGAATCTATCTATGCTTATCTTATGACATCTGAGGAGATTCTTATTAATAACACCTTAACAACGATTCGGCCCGCCTGCAAACTTGCTTTATCAAGGACTGTGTCCTCTCTTCGTTCCGTTACGCAACACACTTCGTAACTTAGGACAATGTTAATGGAAGGGTTGCCCCACACCTTCATTTCCTGCTTGGGAGGTTCGGTTAGATTGAAACGGACGGCCTCCGACGACGGTGTAAATGAAATGTGGGTTTCCCCGGCCCCGGCACTCGGGGAAATGTATAGACAAATCCATTGGTAATCATTGCACGAGAGCGAAACTGTAATACCCGTGGATTAGATGGCTGGCTGGCCCCAAATACTCGCTATGATTAAGCAGCAGACGTGGGAACCGGAAGTGGGCGGTGTAGTCTGGTTAGGATCTCGAGATAATCCGGTTCATTGTCATCGGTGATGATCCCATGCCGGATGAAGAAGTCGATCATGACCGAAGCGCAGTTCGTCTTGAACTCGCCCCGGAACAAAGCCGTCTTGACCTGCTCCACGTCCCAGAGATAGAAGGCCTCGACCTCGTCGTCCTGAGGCCTAGGAACAATCTCCTCTCCCACCTCGAGATCGTACACGTATAGGACATCGGGGACCATAAGCCCGACCTCGCCGCCCGAGCTTCTTTCGCTCTCGCACACGTACGTGACTGCGCCGCACGGTTTCGCACGCTCCCGAACTAAGGATTCGGGCAGCGATGCCTCCTCGTCTGCCTCGTGCACTATGCACTCGAACGGCGATTCTTCGGCCCTGACGCCGCCTGCCACGGTCGTGTCGAGCTTGCCGGGCCACGTGAAGAGGTGGGCGCTACGGCGCGGCACCCATATCTTCAGGCCCTCCGGGGTGCGCGTGAAGACGGTCATGTGCGCGCCGCGGCAGGCGATGCCGAACAGCCCCGCCGCGGCCCTGCGCAGTTGCACGGTGGGGTACCGGGCCCCTAGGATCTTGAAGTCCTCGTTCCGCAGGCGCGACAGGGTCGTGAAGGTGCCGGCCTCCGTGGCGGCCTGGATGACCCGCGCCAAGGCGGCGTTGCAGGCCTCGGTGGTGTCTTGGCCGTCCGAGCTATCGAGCAGCTTCACGGTCCGGGGCCGCGCCTCCGGCACGCTGATCTCGAAGTCCGCGATCCATGGCATCTTCGCCACGGTCGACGGGAGGAGGTAGCCATGCGGACGCGTATCCTCGGGTAGGAGGAATTGGTAGAACACGGGGTCCGGCGCTTCTGCGTAGGGTGCCCGGGCTAGGTCTACAAAGGGGAAACTGGGTGCTTGGTAAGCGACATTGCATTGTTTGGCGCGCAAAGATGGGAAGGGGCACGGCTCACTTGTCGCAGGCCTTGACTAGATCAAGATAAGTCTTTGGTAATGGCGACATAGTGTGTATCTTATGGGTGTGGTGCTGTTAGGTACCCGATGGGTTGGTTCAAACAGGGAGAGAGATTGCCAATCGCAGAAGGGGGGGTTGGGTTCATGCAAGTCACACAGCAAGAAAGTATATATATAAGTTAAACAAGTACTTTGTTGAAGGTGTCTGCTCTATATGTAGACAAATGCACCTAACACTTGATGCCCGGGCCTGATATATTATACAGATTTAAATGGGATTCTAAGTGGTCATCAGATTAGGTTGTTGGTTGAGGCTCTGCCCCAACTCAGGCAGCCAGGTCGACCAAGGCCGGATACATCCTAACCTAGCATGTGGAAGAATGTTGTATTGCGGAGCGGACTACATGTGTGTCAGACCGGAGAAGGTAATTGTTATGGATCAATCAGTGAATGTAACGTATGTACATACATGTATGTAAACTGCTTTCTTAACTTGCATTGTCAACACCAGTTACCTCCTTAGAACATCAGAACATTGAACGTACATACCCCCACAAGCGCAACTACCTACATAGTAGTACAATATATATACGTGTGTATTGTGCTTGATATTTTTTTTTTTTTTTTCATTTAAGCCGTCTTCACCCATAGAAATTTCATTTTTTCTTTCAACCCCATTTTCTGAGGAAATGAAACTGAACTTCAGAATTACATACTAAAAGCAGGTAAGTAATCTCATCTCGATTCAAGTCTCATCAGTACATACATAAGCAGCATGTACATATGTACATGCATGTCCTACGAAATAAGCAGACCTCAGGGTTTTAGCCCTGGCCGCGGGATAAACATTTCGTCAAAATTAATTATTCCGTGAATTTGCCGCATATCACAATACTAGGTACCTACATAGGTACATACCTTAGGTGGCTACCTATCTGGCTACCTACCTACCTACCTCCTAACGTACAATATTCAATTGTACCGTCAGTACATCCATACCCCTGTGCATCGACCCATTACGCCAGTACATAGTGGAGCTGCAGGAAATCTTAAGAGGCCTGCCCCGCTCGATTCGATTCCCGCTTGTCAACTTTTTGACCCCTCCTTCCCAACTCTGCCCCGACAAATTTTCCTTCTTTTATAAGCAAGAACAGCTAGGCAGGTGGTTGCTCGCGACTCTGCAATTTTTAACTGCTGAAGCCCTGTTCGACACTTTACCCTTCTTTTTTTTCCTTTTCACCCTTTTGAGAGGTTTTCGCAAGCTGACCGATTCTCTCTAGAAGAGATCATTGGTGATATATCGACTTCGAAGTGCCCACCCTCTCAGGTCACTTCCATCGATAAACATCACCCATCACCCCGCTTCCCTCAATCGTCATCACCACCACTTGATTCTTTCTAGAATCTTATATCAATACCGCCAAAATGCCCGCGTAAGTACATCGCCCTCTATCTTTCTTCAGCTAGTTTTTACTCGCACTCCCTTGTCACCGTTGACTGAACAGCATTTCTGTGCGCGACAATCTCTTGTTGCGCTCAATGGTAATGCTGATGGTAATGCTGTTGGTAATGGTGATCATGATGATGATGCCCGAATAACCCCACTCGGAGTTAAGGCCCGTTACGTCCATTCATCGCGGTTGCTAACATTCGCACGCCGATAGTTTCACAATCGACGAGATTCGGGCCCTTATGGACAAGCCCACCAATGTCCGTAACATGTCCGTTATTGCCCACGTCGACCATGGAAAGTCTACCTTAACGGATTCTCTCTTGGCCAAGGCCGGTATTATCTCCACCGCAAAGGCTGGTGAAGCCCGAGCTACCGATACGAGACCCGATGAAAAGGAGCGTGGTATTACCATCAAGTCTACCGCCATCTCCTTGTATGGCAATCTGCCCAGTGACGACGACCTTAAGGACGTCGTTGGACAGAAGTCCGATGGCCGAGATTTCTTGATCAACCTGATTGATTCCCCCGGTCACGTCGATTTCTCTTCCGAGGTCACCGCTGCTCTCCGTGTCACTGACGGTGCTCTTGTTGTCGTCGACACCATTGAGGGTGTCTGCGTTCAGACCGAGACTGTCCTGCGACAGGCTCTTTCTGAACGTATCAAGCCCGTCGTCGTCATCAACAAGGTTGACCGTGCTCTTCTTGAGCTCCAGGTCTCCAAGGAGGACTTGTACCAGTCCTTCTCGAGAACGATCGAGTCCGTGAACGTTGTCATCTCCACCTACCTCGACAAGACCATGGGTGACCTCCAGGTCTACCCCGAAAAGGGCACCGTTGCTTTCGGTTCCGGCCTCCACGGATGGGCTTTCACCATCCGACAATTTGCCGTCCGATATGCCAAGAAATTTGGCGTGGACCGAAACAAGATGATGGAGCGTCTATGGGTGAGTTGGATATCTGCACTTACTGCCTGTCGTGTAATACGCAGATTGCTGACAGTTGTACCAGGGAGACAACTACTTCAACGCCGCTACCAAGAAGTGGACTAACAAGGGCACCCACGAGGGCAAGCAGCTTGAGCGTGCTTTCAATCAGTTCATCCTGGACCCCATCTTCAAGATCTTCGCCGCAGTCATGAACTTCAAGAACGACGAGGTCACTCAGTTGCTTGCCAAGCTTGACCTCAAGCTCCCGGCCCAGGAACGCGAAAAGGAAGGGAAGCAATTACTAAAGGCCGTCATGAAATCTTTCTTGCCTGCCGCCGACTCGCTGCTAGAGATGATGATTCTGCACTTGCCGTCTCCCGTCACTGCTCAGAAGTACCGTGCCGAGACTCTGTACGAGGGTCCCCCCGATGACGAAGCTGCAATCGGTATCCGTGACTGTGACCCTAAGGGTCCCCTCATGCTGTACGTCTCTAAGATGGTACCGACCTCTGATAAGGGTCGTTTCTACGCCTTCGGTCGCGTATTCTCCGGTACCGTCCGCTCCGGTCTTAAAGTCCGGATCCAGGGTCCCAACTACACCCCCGGCAAGAAGGAGGATCTGTTCATCAAAGCTATCCAGCGTACCGTTCTGATGATGGGTGGCAAGGTCGAGCCTATTGATGATATGCCTGCCGGCAACATTGTTGGTCTAGTTGGCATCGATCAGTTCTTGCTTAAGTCTGGTACCCTCACCACTATCGATACCGCGCACAACCTCAAGGTCATGAAGTTCTCAGTGTCTCCTGTCGTCCAGCGATCCGTTCAGGTCAAGAACGCCCAGGACCTGCCCAAGTTGGTCGAAGGTCTAAAGCGTCTCTCCAAGTCCGACCCCTGTGTCTTGACGTCGACCTCCGAATCTGGTGAGCACGTCGTAGCCGGCGCTGGTGAGTTGCACCTTGAAATCTGCTTAAACGATCTCGAGCAGGACCACGCCGGTGTTCCTCTCATTATCTCCGATCCCGTCGTCCAGTACCGGGAGACCGTCCTTGGCAAGTCGAGCATAACTGCTCTGTCCAAGTCTCCCAACAAGCACAACCGTCTATACATGGTTGCCGAACCCCTTGACGAGGAGCTTGCCAAGACCATCGAGGATGGCAAGATCGGACCCCGCGATGATTTCAAAGCTCGTGCCCGTATCTTGGCCGATGAATTCGGTTGGGATGTCACCGATGCCCGAAAGATTTGGTGCTTCGGTCCTGACACCGTCGGTGCTAACCTTCTAGTTGATCAGACCAAGGCTGTGCAGTACCTCAACGAAATCAAGGATTCCGTCGTCTCCGGGTTCCAGTGGGCATCCCGTGAAGGGCCAGTTGCCGAGGAGCCTATGCGAGCAACCCGATTCAACATTCTTGATGTCACTCTTCACGCTGACGCTATTCACCGTGGTGGTGGCCAGATCATCCCAACTGCTAGACGCGTCCTGTACGCTGCTACTCTACTGGCTGACCCTGCTCTTATGGAGCCTGTCTTCTTGGTTGAGATCCAAGTACCCGAGAGTTCTATGGGTGGTGTCTACGGTGTCCTAACCCGAAGAAGAGGTCACGTCTTCAACGAAGAGCAACGTCCTGGCACACCTCTGTTCACCATCAAGGCTTACCTGCCCGTCATGGAGTCTTTCGGTTTCAACGGTGATCTCAGACAGGCTACTGCTGGCCAGGCCTTCCCTCAACTTGTCTTCGACCACTGGCAACACTTGCCTGGTGGCTCACCCCTCGACAAGACCTCGAAGGTCGGACAGATCGTCGAGACAATGCGAAAGCGTAAGGGTCTCAAGGTTGAGGTCCCGGATGTCAACAACGTAAGTCTAATAATGTCTTCTACCCTATTGCCTATCTATAAGATACTAACGAGAGTGAATAGTACTACGACAAGCTCTAGAAGGTTTCTCCTCAAATCTTATAGAATCCGAACTGGTGCCATTATTGGCGATTATCATGAGACGGCTCGGCGCATTGTTTCTGCATTCGTCGCATGGATTTAGCGATGCCTCCTGGGTCGACAAGGATTGATTTGCGGCCATGGATACAAAAAAGCTATACAAAGGCACTTGAGCGTGGAACCTCTCTAATGGCTGGTGGCAATCTATTTGGGTTGCTTGTAGTTACGACGAATTGATTATGATGTAGACGTGTCTTAATGTCTCTACCATGTAAATTGGTGTTATTCTTCCTACATGCATGATGATTCGTTATTGTATTTCCCACCTCCACATACCTGCATGTCCCTTTCTTGTTAACCTGTTACTACGAAGTAGTACTAGGACTGCCCCATATTGTAAATTATATCCACGGATTTCTAAATGTCAAAACTTGCTGTATGTCGGGAACGGATAAACCAGAAGTCTTGTGAGGGATGATGAATGCGTATTATCAGAAGCCAACCTAGATATTTTGTGGTCAACCTGCGGAAGGCTGCTCACGAAGACGCCACCTAACCTCCCAACTACTCTTAGTTATTAAACAGTGTACATACTTATCCACCACATTACAACCTTCTCATTTGGGGGGGAGATCGGGTATACTTCGCTGTGGCTATTTCTATAAAACACTTATGTGGATGTTTTACAAGTAGACAATACATGCGCTTAAATGAGATAATATATATGGACTTGGTACTCGAGTTACTCCTAAACGATGTCAGAGAGTGGATGTGAGATGACACGGTTTCTATGTATATGTACGTATGAATGTATGTGTAAGTAAATATATATCGCTTTATCATCATAACCATTATACCTACGACATCCTCATCTTACTGATCGCACGGAACCGTTTCCTTAGAGACTCGCTTGGGTCTTCTGGCGCTGACAGACATAGCGATGGCGTACACCTCAAACGCAATACGTACATAACCTAGATAATGTCGGCACAATTATATACGAACAGCAGTAGTAGTTGTATCCAAGAATTTCCCACATTTTATTAGGTAGCAGTAAAAAAACAAATTGCAATCAATGCTCGCGCCTATCCTGCTAATGCAATGATGATGATGTGATTAAGTCTCTCGAACTTTTGGTTTTAAAACAACCCGTAGTGTTTGTTCCCCTTTTGAAAAAGCCCTCTTGCGCCCTAGCTATGCTCATGGAGAAGTAAAACGACAACAATAAGAACGGTAATTGTAATACACACCCTTCCTTTCACTTTCTTTCTCAGGAGGAGCCCAGTATCTTCGCGTACGCATCCTCGACCTCGCCCGCCAGCTCGAGCAGAGCGACGATGACGATCTGGTGCGTCAGGTTGGGCAGGCGGTCCCTGTGCAGGCCGATCCACTCGAGCGGCGGGGTCGCCTCTCCCATGTCCCGGAGCTGGGGCGTTTCGATGACGGGCGGCTCGAGCGCGACGTACTCGTACTTGGACTGCGGGACGTTGACCTCGGCCGTGATCTTCTGCTGCTGCTCGCCCTCCTTCCGCTCCTGCTCGGGCTCCGGCACCCCGGTGACCTTGATGGCGGACATGGCCGGGATCGCGCGCCCCCAGGTCTGGGCCAGCGCCTTGGAGTGCGTGGCCCACATGCCACGGATGTAGCTGATGCGTGAGTAGTTCCACCCGACCTCGACCTTGCCCTCGAAGGCGCTCTTGAATATGTACTCGATGCTGCGGGATTCCGGGCGCTGCCACGTCTGCATGGTGGCCTCGACCTTGGGCACCTTCAGGATCGTACCGCCCCTGGAGCCTGTGGCGCTCGCGACTACGTCTTCGACGGATACCTCGCTGACTGTCTTTGGTGCCGAGACCCTGCGCACGCCGGCGAGCCCTATCCGGAGCTGACCGAGTGTCAGGCCTAGAATACTGTGGATACGTCTTTCTTCCATGCTTGCGGCGAATCGTGCTTGAGCATTGAGAGCTTCCAATTTGAAGACCTGATGGTCGGAGAAGGTGCTTGGGAAGACACCAAGATTGAGTGCCTGCAGCGTCACCACGACATCTGTATCCAGAGAAATAGGCGACTTTGTCTTAGATTTTTCGATTTCCGGTTTGGTAGGGCTAACTTGCTGAGCAGGTCCCGGGTTGGATACCGATGTTCGCTTCTTGAACTTCTCGATTTCTCTAAGCGATGTTTCGTAGCTTGCTCTTCTCTCCTGTATGAGCTTCTGGATACCCTTCCATAATGCAACACCCTGAGCTGCAGATGAGGTGGTACCAAATACTTGGACGGCTTCACCGTCAAAGACAGCAACAAGTCTGTCCCCGGAAGCTTCGCTGTGTTCACGAACGTTGTACATTAGGAATTGCATTGTCGTGATATCAGCCACTAGGAAGGCTTGGTAGTCAAAAGCGGCTTTTAACCTAAACTGGCTGAAGCCGATTGAAGCTTGAATTCTCGGTGTCTCATTCAACGCCTGCTCCCGTTCTGGCCATTCAATGGACGTTCGCATTTTGAAATGTTGAAGAGTGACGAATCCACTCAATCGACCGGTACAGTCGACGCCGATTTTTTGGAATCCTAGACAGAGGTTCTGCTCCCAGTCCGATGTCTTCTTGGATGACACCCAGAATTCGCTGATAGTAAAATTGGACTTGCCGAGCGACTGTCCAAGGTCGACAACAACGTCGACAGAAGCGATAGAGATCGTCGCGGTCCAGGGGAATGCTGCGGTGGCGGCAACTTGTTGGTATCTCTGAACAAGATGGCCTTGGGCGCTTGATTCGGGGACAAATCTCGCTACGGGTGCGGTTGAGCCCTGACTGATCTCATTTGGTATCCAAATTTCTCGGAACAGCAAGAAGTCTTGTAACTGCTTAGCATTGATTGCCACTTTCATCGGACTGACTTTAAGAATGGCAGAAAGACCACTTGTACCGCTCAAGTGCTTGCTGTTCATGAGTGAGAGCACGACCGAGTCGACTTCGAAGCTACCGGTGGATTCCCGCGAATATACGTGTTGTACGGCAGTATGAAATCTGCTGAAAGTAGCCGAAATGGCAAAGAAGTTTCCATGTTCCACAGAGAGCACTGTATTCATCGTAATGTATATGTCATCAAAGCAGGCCGTGGCAGCTACTCGACCGATAGGCTGGCAACTGAGCGTGAACTCTTGCTTGCAAATACGTAAGCCGAGATTCAGCTTCATGCCTCCTAACACGGCGCTCGGATCGGCTGTAAGAAGATTGTCTTCCTCACTGGGCTTGGGCTTGTCCAGATGTTCACTTGGTGCTGTTGACCTTGTTGGCGACACAGGGGTATCATCGCTAACAACTTCCTTGACGCTTGACGTAATATCGAGGATGAGAGGAACCACAGAGGGATAGATGATGTTGCGCGAGGGGTCAATTTTAATTTCCCCATAAAGTGTTGGGTCCTCTTTACCATTATCACTATATTCTGCCTTCCAAGCCAGGCCAGGCGTGCGAAGAACTGTACTGCTGCCAGTTTCGTCTGCGCTGAATTGTCCGTATTTACCGGCTAGCATCGGACGACCCGTTCCTGCTGGTTCATCCGTAAGCTTCTTCCCGGACAGGTGCACAACGGCCCCGGCAAAGTCAGCATCGATTAAAAGTGATTCTAGTCGTCTACTACCAAACAGAGAGCCCCTAGTCCTGCCTGTCTGCTCATCCGGATTTCCAGCTTGTTTTTGCGGCAGAACGATGGGTGCCCAATACTCCGCGGCTTCCCCGACGTTCTTAATTGACAGGCTAATCGAGTCTTTGAGATGTGACGCTGGGACGATGAAGGCAGACGTCAGGCGAAGGTCTAATGATTTTCCTACCGCCTGGAATGCTAGTCGACGGGCCTCGGCGGTAGATACAAAGGCGATATTGAAAATGACCTCCGGCAACAGAGCTGAATTCGGCGATCGGCGAGTCTTATCTTGAGCTGGCGGGACCATTTGTAGTTGGAAATCCTCGAAAGTCAATCTTGCCGAGTTTTTCTTTCGGGTTGCGAACTCGATCCTTCGGAAAGACAACACAAGGTCCTCCTGACCAACTGTAAGCTGATCCGGCGTGGCGGAAACGAGCCAACTGAACTGTATATTTCGGATCTCGAAAGAATACAGGATTGAAGCTAATAGCGAGTCAAAGATGTCGCTCTCCGTCTCCTCTTCTTTGTCGTTGATGGCAATCCGGGGTTTGGATTGCCTCAATTTCCGAAGATATTCAAGCTCACGTGAGGTGTCGAGATTCTTGATCTTGTCTCCCATATAGCCAACTACGTCCACGAACGTAGACACTGTGTCTGGTGAGAGGTTCACTTCGAAGCCATCGGATTTGAAGTCGAATGATCGCAACTCCCTACCATCTTCAGACTCGCGGGTCGCAGCGGTAATGAGAGCCCCGAAGGCAAGATTTCCGCAAGACCGCATGCTCTGAGCGGAGCCCTTCTCAATATTAAACATGATCTGGCGCAGCTTAATATGTACCTCGGGATTTTCTAGAACTGGTCCATCGCCTATCCTGTTCGCAAGCTCGAGGTTTATACGGTGCAAGCAGAATGATAAGCGTGCAGACGGTTCAATCTCTGATTTGGTTGGTGTGACACCCCAGATCTCGAGTCCAGCAAGTGTGCTATGAACGACATATGTCGATTTCGGTATATTTGACTTCGGAGATGGCGGCTCGATTGGCTCAGCCTCGGAAGCGCCGAAAATTTCCTCGATATGTTTTTGTATGATTTTGCCTTGTTGCTTAAGTTCATTGACGGCACTTGAGATCTCAGGTCGATTGAGAGCAGTGAGCAAGCTATAGACAGCTGAGGCGTCCAGTTGTATTAGCTCTACAGAAGCAAACACAGTGACGGAGCGCTCTCCTGGAGCTACTTGACTGATTATACGGCCATTTGTAGGAGGGATCTGTAGGAAAGAAATGCTGCGAGGCGCATTATTGACGTCGATCTGCATGTTGTGCGAGTTCTCCTTGATATCGAAATCGAAAATGATCTCCTTGTCAGGGTTGGCGGCCATGGTTGTTCGCGCAACAGTTCCTGAAATGGTGTATGTAAGAGATCGTAGGAGCGGCAATGCTATCGTGTACGAGTTCAGAAACATCGCGAGATTAACTTGAAACGATGAGAGCCGCTCAGCTTCATTATGTTTCCGATGCTCAGGGGCAGGAGAGGACGGTATTTTCTGTCGTAGCTCGTTAAGTTGAGCAACTTCATCTTTCACTAGTAGGTCCAAGACCTCGGCCAGTACGATGGGGTCCTGCTTAACTATGATTTCAAGGTCTTGACTGTTAGCTGCTGACTTAATGGCGTGATTTGAGACATGTTCGTCAGATTGCACGCCACGGGCGACGACAACACTAGGATGTTGGAGACGCAAGGTAGCCAAAACCTGTGAATGGCTCTTGACTCTTGTACTGACTTGATCACAGCCAAGTACAATATTCGTATCTGTGGAACCCGGTCTTTCGCTAGTTGCCAGTATCGATAGCTTAAGGTCGGTACTTTGAGATTTGGTACTCAGATTGATGGCCTCGAGGGAAATCGTGCCCTGTCCTAGTACCAACACCACATGGAACTGTCGTGATGGCAAGGGCTTGGCCACACTCTTCCGATCAGTATGGATTTCTTGCGGTATCGGAGTCTCGGCCCGTTTGTAAAGTCGAAGGATGTCGTCCGCAAGCTCACAAAGTTCCCAATTTGACTTTATCCTGGCTTCGCTGCAATGTACGTTGACGATGGTCATGGCCTCATCGACAGCCCTAGATCCTTCGAGATTTCCGCCATGATGCTTGGACTTCTCTTGGACTCTCACAGTGAGTTCTACGACCGCTATTTCGTTTTGTTTTGGGCCAGGGTCCAGTATAAACTGCATTTCTTGTACCCTAGCCACGGCCATCATAGGAATCTCATTAGAAGCATTCGACGTACTCTCGGGAGGGGTTCCAAAGATGTTGTTTAGAAGCACAGCATGTCTCAGGTTGTCCAAGTCCCAGCTTCTCCAGCGCTCGAAGGTTGCCATAATCTGCTGTCTTGCATCACTCGGGAAAGTTGCAACGCCGCTTAAACAATCCCGCACCAGGCTTTCTTTAGCCTTAGGACCTAATGAGCACCACATCTGACGTAGCCTGGTAACAAGTTTCCAAGAATCACACGTCCTCAAATGTTGAGATGCTACCCTTAACACAGCCGAGGGACGAATCATGAAAGAAGGGTCGCCCGCCCGTTGCCCTTCGGATACAAGGCGGTATGTAAATTGTTTCAAGCGCTCGTCCGCAATCGAGAAAGTTTTGGTAAACAGCTCTCCCAACTCGGATACAAGTACATTCGTTCGGTGGATCAGCGTGGCGAGATATTCGACCTTGCTAGAAGACGACGAGGTGTGGACAGCACCAACATCTGCATCAAGGTAGTTAACATCTTTTGAGCCCATTGAAACCATAATCCTCTCGATCCTCGTTACCACCGCTGCTTGTGTTTCGTCCAGCTTTGCAAGCCTTTCAGCCGCAGATATCTCGACAGATGCAAGTCGAAAGTGAAATGACAACCGAGACTTATTGTCAGAAGCATGGCCATCGTCCCCCTCCACCCGAACATCTGATCGAACGGCGAGCGCCATGGTTTTGAGCAGCACATCATACTGATCCTGCTGCTCTTGTGACGGATCAGGAGAATCGAGTTCGGAAGAGTTCAGAAAACGTAAATTCGCTCGTGGAAGTCGCACGACAAAATCGGTTACTGTTCCATTGACGCTATGCTGTTTCTGTGCACCGAAAATATCTGTCACTGTTCGAATCTGCATGGTATCAAGAATGTCGTCAGGCTCAATTGGCTGCAGGGCTCGTAATAACGACGTTAAACACCGTAATGATGATGTATTGAGGAACACGGTGATCCCCGATGGAAGCTCAAGAAGTATACTCTGATGAGCGGAGTCCTGTCTTAGTTGGTTGGGATCGATGTCTTCCAAAGTAAAATTCGTTGAGACTGGCAAACTGTCGCTTTTATTTCTTCCGTTATCCTGCATCATTACTTCTTCCGTATCCAGTCGAACGTTCTCCAAGGGAAAGTAAGGGGCAAAGTACGGGCTAGAGAATGTTATGCTACTATGTAGTGCATCTCTTCTAGCTGAAAGATGCTCAGTGGACGCAGAATATTCATGGGAACGCAGGGCTGGCCTGGGTTCCTCGTTATTGAGCGGTGCAGAATTCGGGGTAGGGCGCCTAGAGCGACGAGACCGTCGCGGAGTCCTAACTGAGCCTGGCCGCAAGATACTACCATTGTTCGAACTAGCTAACGAGAGGAATGAGCTCTTGTTTCGAAGTCTTGCAGAGCGATGGGAAGAGCCAAATGACGATGGTGATTTCTTATCGGCAATGATCCCATCTAAAGCTGGTTGAGGGACTGACGGTACATCTTGGGCTGGGAGATCGACTGGATCGGGTGTTACCTCATCAAGTACACCTGGGAGCAACAAGAAGTTGGTCCGATGCGTTCGTTGGTCGTGGCGACGCACAAGCTCCTGTTGTGATTTTCTCTCATGTGCAAAATCGTACTTTCGCCCAATGAGGGCGAAATGGATGTTTGTCCGAATCAACAACTCTGTGCCCACTCGAGAATTGAGTCTTGATTTGTTTCTTGCAGCAGACTCGGAATTCACGCAGGCAATCTCCAGGTTTGGTACTCGGATATCGGCACGTTTAGAATAGTGTGTTCTAGCCCAATCATTGTAATTAACATCAATAGTTCCTGTAGAGAATAAGAAGGCAGCCTCATCCACATGTAACCAGACGTGTATTGATTGGACAAAAACTCGCAGGAATGTGATATCGTGCATTATGACAGATGAATACGGTATCAACGCATTCTCATCGTCATCAAGCGAGAAGCCGAACGCTCTGCCTCCCCTCATGAGAGCAGCCAAAAACTCAGTAGAACATTCACCGGTGATGGGACCGGCTTTCAAGTCCCAGTTACAGAGATATGTTGGTTCCGTTGGCGGCAAGCCAAACAGGCGGTGGCCGTAAACGTTAAGGCCGTCAACGAATAGTTGAGTACTTGCTGTTACACTCATAGGACTTCTACCACCTTCTTCTTCGTCTTGAAGGGAGAGACTCAGCGGACTTAGATTCAGATCAAGATCCATGTAGTAGTTCGTAAAACGAAGATCAGCAGATAGCGACGCTGCTTCAATGGGAATATGGCGTTTTGCGGAATACACGTTAGCAGGCAGGAGAACTCTTGGATCGTCAGCGCGGATGCTCAATGCAACGTCTAGGTCGTTCGACTTCTTTGGCGGAGGTCGATTCGCTAATTCAGCCTCTGGATCATTTTCTTTAACTCGAAGTGTCTCCTGATACTCATCGAGGGTCTTAAAATGGACGTGTTCGCCAAAGTAGTTGTCTTTCATCTGCAAGAAGTAGCGAATAAGAAAGCCATAAAGATAGGCCGTAGGGGATTGGCCAACAACGTCGAGAACGAGCGTGTCGGTATTTGCGGGCGATGTAGTAGAATTGTAATGATATTTCCCATCGATAGCCAAGTTTTCAAGGTGTCCTATCTCCTTAGAATCTAAGAAGGTCGCTTGAGTATTCCATGGAGGTACGTGCAAGCCCAACTGCAAAGTCTCGGTAGCAACTTTGAAGGATACGACGTTCTTCGTAGGCCGATATGTATCTAAGGGTATACAAGTGTCTGCTACCAAACAGGGACTCGATAGGATAAGGTACGTATTATCGTCAAAATTTGTCGGGTCGTTGACGATATTCACGTCGTTGACATTAAGGTAAAGTTTGAGATCCCGCAGCTGTAGATTCAGGAGATATCTGAAGGGAATGAAAAGAAGGTATTCGGGAGGTGGCCCGCTTCCCCAATCCTCTATGAGGTCTATTAGCAAGAAAATATGATCTCGCAGAATGAACAGCTCAAGCCCATCACTATCGATGTCAAAGCGCCAAGTACGAGGACCGTTCCATTTGATAGGTGCAGATAGGTCACAAGAGATCCGCAGCTGCCCGGATCTCCACAGCAGCCCATGGTTGATACTAGTTGAGACTTCTGTAGCAGGAAGATCGATTTTTAATGTATTGGTGTACCCAGTTGAGCTTGCAAGCATATCCATATTGTATGAGGCCGTAGCGTTGGGCGCAACCTTGATATCGAGCCATCCATATGGACGTTGTTCCGCCGCTGTAGTTGCAGAAGATTTCCGATCGCCACCCTGCTGTCGCCGACGCTCCTGCTTTCGATGTTGCTTTAATGTAAGCGCCTCTTTCTTCCACCTCCAATTCTTCGAGTCCTCGCGCGTAGGCACCCTAACTATAACTTCTTGATCCAGCTCTAGATAAAAGTTGAATTTGGTGGGAACGCGATCCGCGCCTGGTGGAAGTTTCTGTGCTGGCACCGCATCTTTGCACAGACTCGGGAAAAACACCCTCTGCAGTTCAGCTCGTTGTCTGTCCGCCCATGGCCCATAGTTGATGAAACCGCCTTTCAGAGAGAGACTGATTGCCCAGGCCGGCGCTTCAGTTCCATTAACATCGTTTAAGTGTTCGCTATCCTTCTCCGATGGGTGAAAATTGCTGTTTGGTGTGACCTTCCCTGGAACGTCCCAGAGTATAGTCAATGTTGCCTCAGGACTGTCAACTACGGTGTTCACCGCAGCATACTCAACCGAAGACCATCTAAGCTTGTCATCCCCGTCATCATCATTGAGATAACGTGAAAGTCCTTGCCAGTGACTTGAGCCAGGTATGTGAGGTTCCGGCGGTGTTGCGCCATCCTTCGAGTTTACCGAAAAGGACTCGACCGACTTTCTCCAATACGGGACCAGGTTTCGCAATTGCCCAAGCAGCTTGCGGCGCTGTCTCCGAAAGAATGACCGGTGTTGAACAGGACCGGAATCCAGCACTACCTGTTTGTCCCTGACGGCTCTTGTGAGCTGTTCTGCTTTGAAGCCATCATGTTCTTTTATTTCAAGGACCGGATGCTCAAAGTGAAATTTAAAAAGCTGTCGGTATGGATCAGGCGTTTGACAATCGGTTGCATCGACTTCGCCAGAGAAATATTTAGTCTTGATAACGAGAATTGATTTGGTGTTCTCATTTCCCATGACAAGAGCTGCCTTGTCACACTTTACATGAATCGGAAACAACTGTAGCATTAACGGAAGTTCCTCGGCATCTGTCACGACGTTACCCCTATCAGAATCCGGGGGAGAGGTACACGGCGTCGTCTTTCGTCCCTCAAGCCCATCCTCCTCGGCATCGAGATCCTTCTCAGATCGGCCAATGTCATCGGGTTTCTCGGAAGACTTGCGCAATCGATGCCGCGTTTTCCCCGAATCGTTTGTCAGACCTTCAGTTGCATCTAGCGAAATGTTGTTATCGACTTGTACTTGTTCCGCCATGGCATCAAGCATGAAGTCGTAGGCGGCGCTCCGATTGTAAACAAACCACTCCACCCCAGAAACTACGGCATTGATTCGACAAGGCAGCTTAACCTCTTGATCACTGGCGCCCGTTCCGGCTTTTGAACGCCCTTTCGATGAGCCAAACCCAACATCCCGCACCCTACGGAGCCAATATGACCAAGTGATGTGCCCATTCTGTATGAGTATCGTCTCGTTGTTTCCATGGTATCGAAAGCCGGTAAAGAAGAGGCGGCCACCGAGCAGGGACACTTGTATAGCTTGCAAGTCGATATACACCCGGTATGTATGCCAGGTATAGGCGCGAATCGCAAAGGAGATAACAGAGGCGACTATTCTATTAAAGTACAGCAGGAAGAAGATGGCACTAGCCGCGAGTTAGCAACAGGGAACGCAAACTTGCGACATAAGGGCTTGCAATATATAGGGGCTGGCGCAACTCACAGGATGCCACAGACTATGATATAAGCTAGGAACTGCCTTTACTTGGGTCAGCATTCGTGCCTACGTTCTTATCTTGCGGTAGAATAGCCTACGCGTTGAATTCAGTCCAGGTCGGCATGGCATTCGTGCCGGGTGGTCCATTAATAGCCATGACAGGTCGAAAAGTCGCTCCAGCACCCTACAATCGCGTTACCTAGGTTTTGTCGACGATTCTAGCTATGGGAGACATCGATCTCAGGTCCATAGCTGCCAGCATATTATAGTATCTGCGAAGAGAGCTGTTCTGTTTCACATCGGACGCATGTTGTTTGTATTCGAGGTAGTTCAATTACACGTAGAATGTTGGCAGTCGTAGGTAAGTATTGGTTATTGCATGTGGCTAAAGGCTCGAATGAACATCTGTTGTGCATCAATCTCCTACGTAAGTACCTCCTAGTTAGAGAAGTCCACCTACATAATCTGTACTACGTACATAGTATAAGTAGATTATGTCAGAATGTAGATCGACAAACAGGGGTATTTAGCGTGACAGCAGGCGGATTGGCGTCTCCCAGTAGCCCCACACGTGCTGTACACAGTACCTAAGTAAGTACCTAGGTATGTAATGATACGGACAGCAACCCCGGATATCTAATCAGCTCTACCGTAGGCATGAACGTACTATGCATAGCTATCAGCTGCTGCCTGTTCCCTGTACTATTAGTGTAGATAGGGCACACGTCTGGTTAACCTGCCCATACATGCCTACATGATCAAATGACATTTCTGAGAGCTTCCACACCTCAACCTCTGCCTCTGATAATCCGCCCCGGCTTGTCACTTCTATTGCCCGTCTAAACATTGCAGTTTCTCGACAATGCGCGCCCTTAAGCCGCCTTTCTCTTGAATCAATATAGTCTGTGACATTTGTTGGTGGCCTCGTGTCATCGATAACCAACAACATGGCCGGTGGCACAGGCCAGAAGTTCACCACTGCCACCACCATCATCGCCGGTGTCTTCTCTCTAGCCGCAACTCTCCTATCTATTGTGTAAGAGATACCCAGAAGCTATGCATTTTGTCCGTAGTTGAAAACTAACTCACCGTCAAATAGCTCAATATGGTTCCAACTGTACGCCGACCCGCGAAGCTTTGCCGTGCACCGTGTTAATTGTATACAGAAAGAATTATCGGAAGCCCCTCTTACAACGATACGTCGTACGCATATTAGTGATGTGAGAATCGTCCAAGATGAAGCTTTCCGTGTCGTTAACGCTCTCAGGGTTCCCATCTACTCGATCAGCTCCTGGGTTAGCATGGTGTCGTTGCAGGCAGCAGCATTTCTGGATCCTATAAGAGATGTATACGAGGTGCGAACATGGTTTACCTGCCCCTAACATTCCGACTATGACCTAATTCTTCTCGAAAACAAGGCGTTTACCATATATACCTTCTTCCAACTATTGACCAACTACCTGGACGGCGAACGAGCTCTCATAATCATGACACACGGTCGTGCCCCCGTGCGTCATCTTTGGCCTCTAAACCACGTCTTGCCTCAAGTCGACATCTCCGATCCGTACACATTTTTAGCTATTAAGCGGGGGATTCTTCAGTATGCGTGGCTCAAACCCATTTTAGCCATTGCTGCCATTATCATGAAGGCCACAGGTATCTACCAAGAGGGATACATTGGCGTATCTTCGGGCTACCTCTGGAGCGGCATCATCTACAACCTTAGCGTCACTATTAGTCTGTACTCTCTTGCTCTGTTTTGGGTCTGTATGCACCAAGACCTGATACCCTTCCGGCCGGTCCCGAAATTCTTATGCATCAAGCTCATCATTTTCGCCTCGTACTGGCAAGGCTTCTTCCTTTCTATCTTGGTATGGTTGGGGGCTATTCCAGATAATGTACAGGGATATACCCCGGATAACCTTGCCGCCGCCATCCAGGACGCCTTGATCTGCATTGAGATGCCTGCGTTCGCCGTGGCTCACTGGTATGCCTTCTCGTGGCATGATTACGCCGACAACACAATCTCATCAGCTAGATTGTCCGTCAAATTTGCGATACGAGATGCTTTCGGTGTCGTCGATCTTATCGAAGACACGAAAATCACTTTCAGCGGAGATCAATACAGCTACAGGGTGTTTGATTCCAGTGGAAAGGTCATTGCACACGAAGATTCTAGTTCTCGCTTTGCCAGGCTCAAAGATGGGATGAGATATAAGCGTGGAGGTGAGGCGAAATACTGGATTCCGAAGCCCGGAGATGTCAGGGGTGAGATGAGCGCAAATACCCCACTATTGAATTCAAACGGAGGACCTAGTGGTGCTGGTAATCCAACACCAAAGTATAGCCACGGCTCTACTGATGAAAGCGTGCTCGACCCGGATGATGAGAGACTCTTCAAGAAGGCTAGAGAGTTGGAGTTCGGCGACTGGAATGTGAGTTCAAACGTTGGGACTACCATAGCCTACGACTAATATGTGATTAGTATCCCGTCGTTACGGCAAACATTCCAACAAGAGATCTCTGGGTCTCTCCGCATCCGACAGTGTACCAATCCAGGACTGGGGCTTGGCAACCTGCGCGTTCTCGTTCGTCACAAAGCGTGAGCAACAGACCAGCAATGAAGACAGCCTCTAGTGCCCAGAATACAGCCAACAGAAGCAAGAAGGGGAAGCAGAAGCAGAACATACCTGCTCCTTCCCCCGTTCCCGAACCTACGTCCCTAGCTTCCGAGGAGAATCAATCGAAGGGGCCCCTTGGGGCTCCGGTGCTAACAACCTCTGATCCTCAGATTTTAGAAGAGGAGGCCGAGGAAGAAGACCCAGCCTTCAGGATAGGAGAACCGGCACCTGGCGAGGTTACCCCCACGGCGGAAGAGAGTAGGCAATGGGATAGCGCTAGGACGCGGCCCAATGCGACGAGTCCAATATACAGCACCGGCGAGGACGAATTTGGCAGTGTTTGGGGCAGCGATCGCTTGTGATTTGGAACCTCTTTTTCTATTTGGCGATATTATTAGATACCCTGGGTTTCGTGTACGGCCATTATTTGTACATAGGGAGCATAGCGTAATATTGGTCACTTCAAAACAAGTCCTATGAACCGGATTTTTTTTCTTTCCCCTCACCCAAAGTGTTCGAGGCTAAACACCATTAGACATTGGTATACCGGGAACTACTATTGCCACTATTATTGTAGTCACGAAGCCTCTCGGGTTGCTTTTTAAGATCAGACTAAGCAGCAACTCTAATAGGGGGTATGAATGAGTAATAGTACGAAGGGCGCATGTTATGTAAATAGGGAAAGAGGCAAACCAATGAATTGAATTCTAGAGATGAAACAACGAGTAGAATGTCCTATTTACAATAAGAAAATAATTAGTATAAACCTATATGTTCTATATTTAGTGGAGAAATTAGCCAAGTCGTACCTACCTATTACCATATAGGAAGAGATGTGATTTCAAAAGAGTATATTAGGTTGATTGAAGATCTAAAGGAGTTGTATAACTACCAGCTAACCTTAATAAATGGAGAGGTTCCAAACGGCTTCAACATCCCACGGCGGCACCACTCTGACTTATACATAAGAATTACATGTTCTATCTATCTATCTATCTATCTCTCTCTCTAGAAGCAAACCCGGCTCTTCATTACGTATAGACGCCCAACCCGACATTCAATTCTATCTAAATATTAACACCCAGACCATCATCAGAGCTTGCATTGCGAGAGCTTCTCTACCACACCAAGCTGCGCATCCAGCGACGCTTCTTGTCCATTATCAGCCTTTTCAACACAACAGCAAGTTGAAATAACCTCTACCATTTGTTCTCCAGCTAGATGTCTAATACTCGCCACAGCTTCGGTACTTTCTAGTAAGTCGGATAACGAAGGTATATCGATGGTATCGTTAGACTCGGCCGCTTTACTCATGTTCTCTCCTAAGCCCTCCGTGGTGAAAGTCGCTTGAATACTGACTAGTTTCTGCCAGAATGCGAGTTCTACCACTAAACATCCTAGGGCATAAACATCGAAACGCTTTTGATAGGTCTCTCGAGCCAGACCTCTGGCCTGTGGGTGTCTATACAGTTCGGCACTGAGCTCAGTCTCGGGCAGCTGCGTAAACGCCGCCGCCGCATCAGCATTGTCAGGTCGGGCGTAGTCGTAACCCATGACAAACGGGTCAGAACGCAGGAAGTCTTCGTTTTTCGATCCTTCAGGCGCCAGGAAAATGACGTTATCAGATCTCAGACTTTTATGCATCCATCCAACAGTGTGAAGCTGAAGTAATGTTTCGGCCAGCGCTTGAGCAACTGCGACTCGTCGACTAAGAGACACGGTCTTTTCGTCTTCGATAAGCTGCGAGAGACTTTTCATGCTCCAGCTGATATTCTCAGTCGGCACCGAAAACACTATTCCGTGTCGACCAAGGTCCTCCGCAGGATAATATCCCAAGCATCGAAGTGACCGGAATGATTTGTGTGAGAAAGACATCAACAGGACAGCCAAGCTCTTCATCTGAGCTTGATATTTTCCCCAAAGCTGGCCCTCAGCAACCTTCCACTGGACGATTACCTGACGACCATTATACCTGGCGAACTCAATACCATAATAACGCAGCTTTGTGCCGGACCACGGCTTTAGAGTCTTCTTGATGTTTTTTAATTGTGGCATGATGCTTCGACTTTCTGGCGTTGGAATCGTTTGAACCTCGTCCTCTCGTCGATCCGCTCCCAGGACGAGTCTGATTTGTTTGACATGAGCTGCAGCTTTTATTGCTCTCTCGCTGCTATTCGATCCTATGCCATCTCCAAGGATCTCCTCGAGCTCGCCAACTTCTACGGTTGTAGATGTGATTGAGACCAAATCTCTCAACAAGCGCAAATCTTCAACGTGACGACTTTCTCGATCTGCTGAGTCGAGAAGGTATTCCAGCTTATCTACTAGGTCACGAATCTCGCTGATGATACGTTTCGATTTTTCTTTGCCAACGGCAGCCCATCGCATGCGTTTCAAGGTTCCGTTATTAGCTTGAATTATCTTACCACTAGTGGTATAGATATCCGGCTTCAGACGAGAGATTAACTTCGCGAGACCTTGCTTAGGCGGACTTGCAGCAAGTGCTTTTTCACTCTCTTGAACTGTTTCCTCCGAGACATTCAGCATGTACCGGTTTTGGAGTTTCTCTGCCGACGTTAAAATCCCCGACAAGTGTTCTAGTATCATCGTTGCCAGTTGCCAATTCACTCGCGGACCTGGGGAGGAGTCTTCTAATAGACCGGCTTTACTAGCCCAAGTTATTAAGCGGTATTTTTCGAATTCCAATCCTGCTCGAAACAGGCTACCCTCGGTACCGATATGCTGGGCGGTGTTGAAGAAGGCAATACCTTGAACACATCCTTGGAAGAGTTGAAAGGCGAGAGATGCAAAGCTGACGCTAGCCGCTGCGAGATCCATAGCGAATATCCGAGTATATGAAGCTTAACCGGGCGGTACTTAAGTTCTGAAGTCCAAGTCTTTTTGTACGCGGTGAAACGACAATCGATGTGAAGCCCTCCGACTCTGTCGCAGAGCCTCACGAGGAACGGCTATGCAGGCCATTCATTAGCTTACCACCGACATTCCTGCTGACCACTCAGACGGCGGAATTGGCTGCAAGGTATGTTACATTGCGTTAGATTCATTTTGCTACATCGCATGCTTACAATAGCTGAATTTCTCATGTTACCCCGCTCGAGGCTGAACTTGAGCATCAGCATGGGTTTCCGTGCCCTAGTAAACCCAGATCGTGTCCTGGCGAGGATGACATGTGGATTGTTGGGTGACACAGAGGATGCTCCCCTGAAGCCTAGCATCAGAGCCTCTAGATTCTCACTCAACTGTGCCAACACCGAGTCTCTTGGAATATGCGTCGGTTTTGGAGCCGCCAACGCGGGTACTCTGTGGCTCCAGAACATGACCTTCAACGCAAGCAGCTCGTGGCTTCGGAACCAGAAGTCGAGGCTCAGCTTCAAAGATTATGTAGCATCCCAATCCATGTTCAGACAGGCTCAACTGTGACAAGGATTCCGGAACAACACGTACAACAGATTCGAGCCATTCTGGCATGGCTCGATGAGGTGCGTGGACGGCATACTATTGACACTCAGTGGCAGCGGAGGCCTCGCACGTATTCCATTCTTCGAAACATTGGCTGTCTAGATGCAATGGGGGCATTCATTGAACATCAGCTGAGCGACTTTCATCTTCCATACAATGAGCAAACACTACCGGCTTTCGTTGAGCGAGGGGAAGAAAACAATCTTAGACAGGCTTTCCTGGACATACAAAGTTACTTCCTTTCTGACTTCAAGGGCATCGAACTAGAATCTTTCAGGCACGAACATTTCATGTTCCCAATGTCTGGAGATTTGTATTTCTCCCCACGTAGAATGTTGGGTCAAGGCGGCTTTGGGTGAGTCTTGTAATTATTCTAGGTATTTGGTCATTCTATTGGCTAAATTCTCTTAGGGCAGTTGACCTTGTTGTCAGTCGCGAAAGTTTCAAAGGCTATGCGCGGAAACGAGTCATCAGGGGTCGTGATTCTGAGAGCAATCGAAAAGCCCAAAACTCAATCATTGAGGAGCTCAGACAATTAAAACAATTGAGCCATCGACATCTCGTAACGATCATTGGAAGCTATACTGACAAAGAGTATATCGCATACTTGATGTCTCCAGTTGCTCATGGCACACTCGATCAGTTCTTAGGTCAGGCTAAGACCTTGAATTTGGCACAACGTGAGATGATCCGCCGTTTCTACGGCTGCCTTGCTGGTGCCGTCCATTATCTCCATCACAACCGAATCAGGCACCGAGACCTCACGGCGCGTAACATCCTTATTTACAACAGCGATGTCTACATCAGCGACTTTGGATCTGCCTACAGTTGGGCACAACGTCCGGCTAGCAATACGCGGCATTGGAACACCCCAGTCAGCCCCGACTATATGGCTCCCGAGGTTGCTCGCCACGATGAGAAGGGGTCAGCAAGCGATATGTGGTCCTTGGGGGTCGTTTTCTTAATAATGACAACCAGACTACTCGGTCGCCGGTTAGATGAATTGCAACAACTTGTATCTTCGCATGCTCGGAAAAATAATGCCTCCCCATACATACACGCCAATCTCCCTGTGGTGACTTCTTGGCTGGAAACCCTTCGCCTCGGCAATACGTCGTCGGAGCACGACAACGAGCCGCTGAGTTGGATACAAGGTTTACTTCAAAAGATACCAAGGAACCGCTTATCGTCCCGTCTTCTAATGAAGGACATACTGGAATCACCTTCATTCAACATTTTCTGTTGTTTCAAGTGCCACGAAGACTTCCAAGATGGCGGATTTGCCTATGATTCTACATTACCGCGACATGAGTCTCAGGGAGACACCCAAGGCATGATTGACACTGTTGCCGCTATGTTTCAAACCGATACTTTGTCAATTGATCGCAATAATTCGATTGAACAGTGGATAGGTGATGCGGCAGACAATACTGGTGTTGTAATCTCGGAACAAGATCAATATGACGAAATTGTTGGCGAAGCTTTCGATTCCTACAATAGGACAGCAAACGACAACGATCTTCTATATAATTCGTACGGGTATTCCGATGACAGCTTTTGGATGAATCTGGTCGAATATCCTCAACCTCATCCTGGTGATAGGGATCAGTTCGTTTCGGGTATACATGGTTTAGTTGAACTCCCTGCCGACACAACATGGCCTCAGGCTGAACCGGCATTTCAAGACACGAAAACATCGAATTGGGACTTGGGCGAGGAAGAAGATTCTGATCACATACAACCTGAGGTTGTGCTCGATGAGAAGCAACTTAAGGATACAGGTCTTGGATTCCTAGAGTACGATAGTGGCTCGTCAGACCACGGCGACGATAACCGTCTCTTCGATGAGATCTCTGAATCTTCAACTTCAAGCTCTGAATGTTCCAATACACGTTCAATCTATCCATCGGCTGAAACCTCGTGGAAGGCAGTTGCTGTTGATGATGATAGTGTTAAGGCTTTTCTCGAACATCCAGGCCCCTTGGGAAAAGCAGACAATTCTACCCGGTTTCAACTTTTCGAAGAGCTTTCCGACGATTCTGAGTCAGATAACGAGTTGGACAGCCATGCGGCCCTTGAAGTAGAGGATGCCACAGTAGAAAAGTTGACAGACGTACCTACTTGTCCCATCGACTCGTCACCTACACATGATATTCAGGGCGAAATTGCACAACACGTCGAGCCGGTTACACTTCCAACAATAATAGAAGTTGACGAGCCAAGTGAAGGCCCTCAGCTGGGAAGTACTGCTGACTCAGATACGGGCAAGTCAGACTCTCAGACGAAAGTGAGCGCCGCTATAATGGTAGCGGCATCCGACGAGTTGGTTGATGATCCTATGGTCGTTGAGCCTTCCGCAGATAACACCACCGACTCTCACACTGGCAGTTTCGTGCAGATTCCGCCGGCCGGGCTGACAACGATTGTGGACCCAGATGTTGGGGAACTGGTTAATGATACCGACGTATCGACGGAACAGATCGAGCCATCTCCAATAGTAGCACCATGGGAAGCCGAGGAGGTAATTGATGATCCAATTATAGCACCATCAGAAGCCGAGGAGGTGATTGATGAATCAAACAGCAACATTACTACCAAGTCAGATACCTCTCATGATAACGGGCCAAAGTCAATGGTAGAGAATATGGAAGTCGAACATCAAACAGAAAATTTGAAACACGCAGTATCCCAGCCAGAGCCCCAGCCAGAGAAGCATCCAGATACCACCGACCAAGCTGGCATTCAGAATCATTTTGAGCAGTTTACACCGTGTCCAACTTCCAATGGCGGAGACACTTCGTCAAGGAGCAATTCCTCTCCTTTTCCTGCTAATGTTGAAACTAATACAAATTCGGTTCAAAAGGAAGCTGAGCAGTATCACCATGACACGAATGACTCCCATAAAACGTCAAGTGGAAGCATATCTTCTCGTCAACCACCCGCGACACGTTGGGGTCCGTTAAAGCCTAAAATAAAGGATCCGCAATCATCACCTTGGCCTAGGACAAAACAAAATGAAAAGAAGTCTACCCGTATAAATGTCAAACCTACGAGCCAGTTGAAAGTTCCTAAGGTTAAGATTGAAGAGCCATCAACCGCCTCGAAAGCAGGGACAGCTGGCGAACGTTCGAAGTCGAAGTTGTCAGAGGCCAACCTCCGCTCCTTAGATTCCGAAGATAAACCAAGTTCTAGCCCGAGGACCCCCAAACAGCGAGCGGCGGTTCCATCTATAAACCCCAGCTTATTTTTGAAAAATACCTGGGAGTCGGCTTCGAGTGCTGCCACGTCGGTAATGTCTACAAATACTAGAGCTAAATTCGCCAAACTTCTACTTCCCTTCAAAACAGTGGATAAAATGGAGGATTTGCTTAGGAAATCTTGTGCAGAGGGTAAAACTAGCGCTGTCCGGACGCTCCTTCAACATGGATGCAATCCCGGGACCGTAAAGTCTCCTCGGGCGGGCCCGATCTGTGCAGCGGTACGAGGACAGAGTGCGAAACATAACAAGTGTGTCCGTATGCTCATTGAGCACGGAGTTGATGTGGATGTCCGGCGGAAGCGTGATGGCAAAACGCCTCTCCACCTAGCCATCGAGAATGACAACTTCCCTGGTTATGTCAAGTTGATATGGCTGCTTGTAAACAACGGTGCAGATACCAACCTACCGGATCACAATGGTGATAGACCATTGATAAAGCTATTTTATGGCCCGGACTCGCTACCTCTCGACCAGCACCGACTTAAAGCATTAGCCGTCCTTCTAAACGAAGAGACTAACGTTGACTTGAGACTTGCTGGAACCGGTGCTACACCTCTGCACCTCGCCATCAGACGTCAGGACAAGTGGGCAGTTGCCATGCTTTTACACAAGGGCGCCGATGTTAATGCGAAGAATTCCTCTGGAACCACTCCAATCCAAATAGTGGCAAATCAGTTCAGAGGCGAACTTAGTCCGGACCACGCGCAGGTGCTCGATCTATTGCTCAGGAGAAGTAGTCAACATCGTGTCAACACCATCGACGAGGCGGCTGGAGCCTTCAACCGAACACCCTTACATCACGCCGTGACGACGGGGACTCCCGAGGCCGTCGCCATGCTCCTCAAATACGGCGCTTCTCCTTCGGTCCAAGACAGAGACGGGTGCGATGCAGTCAAGCTTGCCATCCAGAACGTAGAAAAGCTGGTGGACGCGGACCCGCCACGGCTCGACGAGCACGTCGAGATAATGACCCTCCTCGACCATGCCACATCCTCGAAGTGGCCCATGAAGGAATGCAAGTGCGTTGTCGAGCTCGCCTTCACGAAGCCCGACCTGTCGCTTCTCCGAGAGCTTTTCAATTCGGGGCTGGACCCGAACCAGAAATTCCGGGGCACTCCGCTTCTCCACCTCGCGATCAAACATCGGAATATCGAGGCCGCTAGACTCCTCGTCGGGATGAAGGCGTTCATAGACGATAAGAACCCGGACGGCTTAGACGCCATCGCGGCGGCCATGGCTGCGGGCGAAAAGGGGCTCGCTCGGCACATGAGGCATCATGGGCGTTTTCGTCACCAGGCGAACAAGACGCAAGCCAGAGACGCTAGCTAAAGAAACTTGTTGGAGGGAAGTCCTGAAAAAGCCTGGTATGAACTAGTAACAATAAGGTCAAGGATACTTGTTACCTACCACTCAAGTGAACTGGACCGTCGTCTTGCGGTTTTATTTGGCCGCGAACAGTTTATTAGTCGCGCTCCGAGACACTACTGTGAGTATTGTTTAGTCTAGGGAGTCGAAATGTTCACCACTATGCCCATGACATTACTAATTTCTCTAATTACTCAGCCGAGCAGCTTTAATTAATGTAGTGTTAGAACTAGGGGGCGTACGTTCAGTTGGAGGCGCTACCTAGGCTGGTAGGCTGTCGAGTGAGAAGTGACGTATCGCTTCTAATTATTAATAGTCTAACCTAATGATATTTATATACAGGGTTGCTATTATATACATGCAAGAGTTTCTCCTTTCTGTACCGGTATGTCACATGGTATTTACGTACGCACCAAAACCCAAGTCGACCGGTCAACCTTTATAGACATCATTTCGATGCCTCCGTAGCGGGGCTCGGCGGCGCCGCACCCGTCGCCCACTGCTTGGGCTCAGCGCCGAGCACGAAGTCCAACGTACCGCCTTTCGCGAAGACGTCGTCCCACGTGACCCACGACTTGTCCCAGGCCTTGCCGTTGACCTTGAGCGATTGCACGTAGTACTCCTGCTGGCTGCCGCCGGTGATCTTCAGGGACTTGCCGCCGCCGAGATCGATGGTCAAGTCGGTGAACCAGGGGGACCCGATGAGGAAGGTCGTCTGGCCCGTCATGGGGTAGAGGCCGATCATGGACCACAGGAGCCAGGACTCCATGGCGCCGGCGTCCGAGTTGCCGGGCAGGCCGCGGGGCGTGGGGCTATAGTAGCTGTTGGCGACGAAGCGGCTGTGCTTGACGCTGAGGTCCTGGCGGCCGACGTAGTTGAAGAGGTAGGGCGAGGTGAAGCTCGGCTCGTTGCCCGGGTTGAAGAGCGTGTGGTTGAACTGCGAGTTGCTGTCGCTCAGGCCGCCCTCGAAGAGCGCCTCGAGCCGCGCGACGAACTTGTCCGTGCCGCCGCTGAGCTCGATCAGCTTCCCCATGTCGTGGTGCGCGTTGAACGAGTACTCCATCGGCAGGCCCTGGTAGTAGTCGTCGCCCCAGTAGCAGCCGCCGCAGCTGAGCGGGTCCTGATCCTTAAACTCGCCGTCCTCGCCCCGGGGGCCCAGGAAGCCCGTGAAGTCTAGCGCCTTCAGGTCCTCGTTCCAGTGGTTGCGCCAGTTGCGGGACCGGTTGAGATATTTCTTCGCGTCGTCGTCATTGCCCAATCCCTTTGCTACTTGGTAGAGCCCAAAGTCGTTGCCGGCGCTGTGAGCGGTTAGTCGAGCACCTTCATCAAAACGGTTTCCGGAAGGCTGTGCTTACTATTCAATGGCTCTGCTCACCGAGCGACCGTACTTGGTGGTGATGTAGCCGCGATCGATCCAGTCCGGCAAAGCGCCCCGTCCCTCCTTCGTCGAGGAAGAAGTATCCCTCGGGTCGTTGTTGTTTTCGGGAACCTTCTCCGCATCCTTGACCATGGCCGCATACGCATCATCCCAGTTGATAGCACCACGGACACCCTTCACGTAAGCATCCGCCAGGACATTATCCGCATTCGAGCCGCCCTGTGTCGCACCGTTGAAAAAGGAAGAGCGTCCGTCAGGCAAGTAGCCGTCGTTTCTCCAGATGTCAACGAGGGAGCGCAGGAATTCTTCCCACGCTGTCGGTTGCAAGATATGGAAAAGAGGTGTCGTGCACCGGAACTATGTTCAATGAGCATCGCGTATTATTGACTCGGAAGCGCATGACTTACAAGGTCCCAGAACGTGAAGATGTCATCGTAGTAAGGTTCGTTCGACTTCCATAGGGGGTTCTCTCCCGTCTTGTTGGTGGGGATAAGATGCATGTGATACAACGAGGAATAGAGAAGCTTGAGCTTAGTAGAGTTAGAAGTGTCTTTCGTGGTGATTTTAGACAGCACTTGGCTATTCCAGGCCGTCTTGACATCGTCTTCTAACTTTTGAACGGTCGTTCCGGCTGGTATCTCCTTATCGACATTTGAGCAGGCTTGCTTGGATGAGATGAACGATACTCCCACTCTCGACGTGACTTCCGTAGCATCGAACGAGAACACAGCGCCCAGTCGGGATTCGGACGCCTGAGTGGCTGTTTCGCCGTAATCTTCTAGATCAGTGCCGTTCGCGTCCTTTCCGAGGAATGTCTTGAATGTAGTCGCCTGATCAAAGTGGCCACAAAAATAGACTGTCCATTTAGGCGAGCGGTTCCAACCCTATCTGCAAGTCAGCGATTTTACCTCCTTCGTTGTTCGATGCCTTTCATACGTTATCGTAAGACCCGGATCCTTCATAGCGAAGTCCGTCGTCTGTTTTGGACACGGAGATGTTGCCGCCTAGATAGTTCTGACCCAACCCTTGACCTCTGAAGGATGGAAGGACGTGGGAGACGTCGACAATGACATTCGAAGTGCCTTCATCTTCTGGAAACGTGTACTTATACAATCCCGCCTTGTTAGTCGCTCCCAACTCCACGGTGATGCCGTTGAATAAATTCGACTTATAGTAGCCGAGCTTGATCTCATCGTCCTTGCTCCGATTGACTTTTTGATCATCCAACGGATTACCGACTTCGCCGAGCACTGGCATTTGTGACACGACGCCGTACTTGGGAGCACCTCCAGTCCCGCTCTCATGCAGCATACTAAATCCGATGAAGTCGCCATCGGATTGATAACCTGAATAACTGTCGGATCCGGTATATAAGTCAGGACCCAGCTTCACCATGCCAAACGGCAGGGAAACGCCGGGAAAAGTATTGCCTCCATTGGTTGCGCCGGTCTGGGAAAGTCAACTTGGGAAATATATAGGCTCACTGCAATAGGTCAACTTACATCAGGAAGCACATACTGGGTGAGGTCTTGAAGTTGGGCAAGGACCGTAGATAACGATACACCTAACAGACCGGGAGGACGCATCACGACAAGGTCCAAAGGTGAACTTTGATCGGCAGGTGTTTCAACCGGTCAACTGACATCAGACAGACTATTGGAGGCGGCTCAAATAATGTTATAACGAACGACTGAGAGGAAAAACACGGAAACAATAATAAGGAAAGTCGATAAAACGAAAGAATGACGAACGACTACACCGAACAGCGTAATATTAACTCGAGGCAGGTGACGCCATAATAAATTCATTAACTCCCTACCTAATTTTGGCACACGGGTTGAGAAAAAAAGCCACGACCGTCGAATCCTAGTGGACCAGCCTTATTACTTATTGTGATTGCGGTGTTTAGAGTGTACGTAGCCGTTATGGATCTGCAACGTTAAACAACCTGCGGGACCACCGGGCAGGCAGGCAGGTAACAGCGTGGGGGGAATTTATTCAACTGTCATTCGTAAGCACCGGGGATGGCTAGGATGACTGGGCTGCTGGGCAGCTGGGTTGGTACTGGCGAGGCGTAGTGACGATCATAACCTTGGAATTTCAAAACGCGATCGATAATTACAGGCTACCCCTTACTATAAAAAAAAACCCATAAATCCGAATATGGAAATAAAGACAATATTGACTTGATGCTTTCCAACGAGCTTGAGTATAAATATGTGTGAAGTATGTAGCCCATAAAGCCAAACCTTGATAGCACATCATCATACAGTTGCATTTCCGATCAACCAGAGATAGCGAGATTCGGTAGTATCTGAGTATGTATCTGGTCTCTCTAACTCGGGTTCGCTTTGACGTTCAATGTGCTCGTAGGTGCTCAGCCGAACGTGAAGGATTGTACTGAGTTGCCGGAATAGGCAGGTCTTCCAAATTGTTATTCTAGAGCCGTTGTCATCTGATTACTTCGTACTGCGTATTAATATAATCTTGATAAGTTTGCCTCGCAGCAATCTACCCTATCAAGGTCTCGAACGCCGGCGGACCGCCCCTGAATCACCTCCCTTCTTAACCCGTCTTAACCCGGGTCCTACTTGTTTCTCGCTTACTTCCGAAACACCGGAAGGCCGCAAAATCGCCAGGATAATCAAGATGCGGAAGACGACGGGCAAAGGAACCAAAAGCCTTACCAGCCTAGCTTGCACTTGTACGTATGACAAGCAAGTCCCGGCTAGCTCGGAACTTGCTTAGATTGACAAGGAAGGGTAGAATATGCCCTTCTACATACAAAGTCAACTTGACCATGTCTTCCATCCCATTGGGCATATTTTCACGAATACTCGTAACTTCAACTTTGAAGTTGATCGCAAGGTAGAACCTTCTCATCAAGTGTCAAGGTCGATTCCACGTATAGTATTTGCTTCCGTTCATGCTGGTTGAAAAGGACCGATTTTACTTGAAAATTCGATGCTCACCTGGGCAATAATTGTTGGGCGGTTTTGCGGATTGTTCCGGTCGACATTCAATTTTTAGATTAAGTACGTATGTGCTCCACCCGGTATATCTTAGTCAGCGTATTCTACTTACGTAAGTATGTCTGTATGTACATACTTAGGTAGGTACTTTACACCTAATACATGTACGTACCTCTTATGATAAATGGCGGGAGGTTTGGGTACCTCTGCTTAGGGCGGGGTCCCCAGCTGATGTATGTATTGAAGGCGGTAGCAAACAAATGTTTTCGCCCCATGTACAAGTATCTTTAAAGACCGCTAATATTACCACCATACTAAATAAGGGAAAACGGCAACCAGGGTTTCCAAAAAAATATATCAAAACTCGGAACACAACTCGCATAATTCCCTTTTAATCTAGTCACAGTACTTGCTAGGAGCCGAAAACTTACGCATCATTCCAAGTATATACCCAGATACCTAGGTACCTAGGCGAGACCTGTCAATCTCCGATCGGACCGATCCATTTTTCCATGTGGTCAAAAGTTGTATCTCACCGCATTCGCAATTCTGCCCGTTTTATCATCCACGATCTCGCCCTGGTGACGACATCGCGAGTTCCGACAAGATGGGTCGACGACCCAATCCCTTAATCCTCGAGTTCTTCGAGCGTGGCGCCAAATTGAATGATAACAGCAATAGATATCACCATCGCTGCAAGGCCTGTGGCGAGGATTTCCCCAAGGGTCGCATTGATAGCCTCACAACCCACCTTACCAAGAAGTGCCCTGCCATCTCCGAAGCCGAAAGGATTAACGCTTGCCTCGCCCTTCATGGTATTCACAATGGGCCCAATCGCGCTAGGTTTGACGGTCTGCTGCACACCGGCCCTAATACCGGTCCCAACCAAGGTCCTCTCACCCAAACCCAGGATCAGCTCTGGACTCCTCTAGAGACCTTGGCTGAAGTATCCCGTCAGATCGAAGCCAACGAGAAACACGATGATCACCTCTCAAATAAGCAAGATCCTACCACCGAGTCTATCCAGGCCACACTGGCTGCTGCTACCGCACCCATTACAGCTGGTTCAAACCCCTTTGAACTCCACGAACAGTTCACCTTGGATAACCCACCCCTGAGTTTTGACACCCGTCTACAGCGAGATAAGAAAGGTATTTCTTCAAAGAGATATAAAGACTATTTAACGCCTATGCTGATTCGAAATTTACTCCAGATTCGCCCCAGAAACCTTCCACTGTCCCACAACATGAGCTCACCGCCGAGGAAAGACTCCAGCAGTTTCTGCAGTCTACCGGATCCCCTTCCCAAACTGCGCTTTCTGTAGCCGCTGCCGCAACTGCTCGATTGAATCCATCCCTACTTGATCCGCAACTTCTTACCGAGGAGGCCATTGCTGAGCCAATTGCTCACGCGGGGACCTCCAATGATGAGATGATGGTCGACTATCACGAACATGAGAGACCGCCAGCCCCTACGAGCACGAGTGAACCCATTACACCTTGGGGCGGTATGACGTATATGGCAGATGATATCCACGCGCCGGCAACTGTTAATGACCACGGCCAAAATCTATCACCAATGTCTAGAGGGGGTTTTCGCATGGACACGAGTAATAGTCCTACTGGGCTGCGCCACCGCCACAGTAGGGCCAGGTTTGATTCCAGTCGTCGAAGAGAAGTCCAAGAAGTCCGTCGTATTGGTGCATGCATTCGATGTCGAATACTAAGGAAGACATGCTCTAAGGGTACACCCTGTGATACATGCAAGAAGGTACTTTCTCCCCGGGTTTGGCGAACCGGATGCGTTCGCACAAAGCTTTCCGAGTATATCGACTTGTATTCGGCTGCCGTTCAGGTCGTCATGACCCAGAAACGAATTAATGGCTATAAAAGTTCTCATCATCTCGAGAACACCGGTGTGGTGGTGGAGGCATCTCATTTCCCCGAAACGGGAAACATGGTCGCCCTCCAGGTCCTACAGGGCTACGCCAAAGAGGTCGATCACAGTAGTGCTGACGCCAGTGCTCCTGGCTCAGTTGTCTTGCTCGATAATAACAAGGAGGATATTCCAGCCAAGGTTGAAAACTACATGCGCCAATCTCTTCCCGAATTTATTCGTCGGGAGCCCTCTCCTTACGTTCGAGCTACCCTGGAGGCTGCTGTCAGAGTCGCGAATGACACTGATGACGAACTCCTCAAGAGATCTCTAGAACTCTGGGGAATCGTCGAAATGATGGATCGAGAACGCCAATGGACAATATTAGTGAAGTCGCCCAAAGATGGTGCTGAGGATTACTGGATCAAGGACGAGACCGATAGCGAAGCCTACACCAATATTTGCATGCAACTCACTGCGGCCGCTGAGCGCAAAGCATCTGCTGCTAGTAAAAATTTGCTGAACGGTATCCAGCGGAATCTGCAAGACGGCAAGACGAAGCTTGGCTTTCCCATGTTTCTTACGGTCATGCTCTTCCTCAATTGCGTGGAAAAAACGACGTGGGCATTCAAGGCATGGGACGAGGAGAATCTGCGGCCGAAGTGGCCGTTAGAGAAGCCGCCCAGCAGCTTCACGAATCAGGGACACGGACTCACCGAGCTCCTGAAAATGCTACTCGTCATCCGCCACATACTCCCCAAGACCACATCTTCAGATCCCGATGTGCCCATCGCAACTGAGGAGGAAGATCCTACCATTCAGCAGTATTTCCAGGAGCTAAACATAACCCGTGAGTGCTCTTTGGCATCATAGTGTTTCGTCTCGAATTAGATAGCTAACAAGTGTGTTTAGCTGCCTATCTGCACATGCGTTATGAGCAAAACAACTTTCAACCGACCGATTCACGATCGCTCGAGTTCCTGTTCTGCGGGCCTCTTCTGCTTAGCTAAGCACTGTCGATGGTACCTAGGTAATTCGGTATATACGATCTCTATTACGGGGTGCGCATGTAGTTTACATGCCCACGTATTCCTTTTTCTAGTCTTTACGATAGAGACTTCCAGATCCTCACGGACATCTCAGACCTCCGGCCGGGTTATAGGCACCAATTTCAATTGCGATGCCAAATCAACGGTGCCCATGACTACGGACCTCTATGTATGTGTGTGTGTAAATAAAATGGTATATTGCGAGGCGTCATTTGAGCGAGAATTCCTCTCTCCACACTCCCCTCCCTTTCCCCCTTTTCACAAAAAGACGACCCAATGAACAAATCGGATAGAGAAAACAAAAGAAAAAAAATTCACGGAAACGAACGTCTCACGACATAGAACGGATGGACGAACGAATGGCAAGGCATGGCACTCATTCACTTTTTCCCCTCTCTGAAACCGGCGTTTTTTTCTTTTTCTTTCGCATGAGCATGGATACGACGGGATGGGATGGGGTATCTAACTATCCGTCTGGAAAGAAGGGGGGAGAGGCGTCGTTTGTATTAGACCAAAAGTATATACCCCAGGGGATGCCGCGCGATCACAACAAACTGGCGTCGGCGTGGGCGTCTATGATGTGTGCTTTCAAAAGTCTGGCTGGCGGTGGTCTTCGTTGATTGTTGTTGTTGTTGTTGCCTTCGTGCTAGATAGGTAGATGGAGGCATCGTCTATATGTCAATGAGAAGAAGTACTGCCTTATGATGATGATGATGATAATCTTTATATGACTTGTTAAGTAATTATTACGATTGAGCAAGAACTCGTTATGTACTAAATCTTATGTTTTTTAAGATACGTGGGCAGGTCACAAAAACGAGGCAGAGGTCGGGATTCGGGAAAGATATAGGGTGAACTATCTCGAAGTCGTCAACTTACATCACTAGTAATCCGTAGGAGGAAGGAAAAAATATGAAGTACAACCACCATATAATTCATATCTCATTATAGCTATAATAATCATCTCCCGCATCCCGCATCCTGCCCGAACTAATCATACAACAAACACTCGAATGGCTCAAATCACAATCACACTTACACCCGGCCAGAATCGACGCCATCGCCATCACGCGGCACGGGCGCGATCGGGAGGACGGGAATCGCGAATTGGTTCTTGGAAATATGGCAGAGGACCGCCTGACCACCGAGTTGCATGGGGCGAACGACCGCCTAGCCCGTCGCCGTGCGCTCGAGGGTGGGGTGGGAGCCGGCGGAAGCGCCGTTCTGGGGGGCGCGGCGGGGGCGCTTGAAGCAGGCGAACTCGGTGCGGGCGCGCTCGCGGAGCTTCTTGAGCACCTCGCGCATGCCGGGCAGCTCGTCCTGCAGGCGGGCGCGGGCCGCGTTGTCGGTCTTGGCGTCGAGCATCGAGTAGATCTCGCCCTGCAGCGCCGACGCCTTCTCCGTCGTGTACTGGCTCAGCGTCTGCGCCACGAACTCGACGTCGAGCGTCGCCTGCATCAGCGCGCCCAGCTCGAACCTGGGCCGCGCCTTCAGCGTCTCGAGGAGCTCGCGGCTCGTCTGCTCGAGCAGGAACGACAGCACCTGGCTGGTGAGACTTGGCGCCGTCGTCGAGACTTGCGTGTGGACGAGCACGAGACTCAGTAAAGCTTCGTAGATGTATGGCTTGACCTCGGCGGGTCTGGCGGGTGCCCAATTGGGATCGGCGAGTCCGGCGCGAATGATCTGGCGCAGTTTATCAACCGAAGGGCGGGTGTATGTCTGGAACAGCCGCGCGTCGATTTGGGCCAGGACGTCTCGGATGGTTTTGGATTCATCGGTAAGCTTGACGGAGAAGGCGTTCTCAAACTGACTATTAAGATTGGGGACTACTTGTGACCGCAAAGCTTGAAGATTGCCGAGTGTTAAGAGCATACGAACGTTCTATTTCTGCGTTAGCCATAGCCTTGAAAGGACTTAAGGGAAGCACTCACTCTATCCCCAGCATCGACGGTACCAGCGCCGACACTCAGAGATGCCCGCTCGTTTCCAGCTCTGATAGGCGCATCTAGATCCGCCGTCCACTCGTCGTCCGCCTTCTGAACCGCTCTTTCCGCGTTTTCAACCATCCCACTCAGTGCCTTGTACAGGGTGGTGACATATTGACTCCTAACCATTTGCAATAGCTTCGTCGGTGGTGGAAGGACAATATCCCCAGCGCCTGACTTAGTCATTGCCTCTGAGATGTAAAGAATCTTTTGCATTCCAGATAACAAGGCTCCCTCGAACGATGCGAAAGTCGATGGCATCCGTGTGACATCTCCCATCTCCTTGGAACGCTTCCAGTCTTCAACATACTTAATGTTCTCGGCGTCTTTGTTCCAGGCTGCACATAACGCTGTGACACATCTTTCGCGGGAAGCGCCAACTAAGGTTTTAAGCATCTCCAACTGTTTCGCATCGCCTTGGCTTAGAGGGCCGAGACTCGCCATCTCTGACGCGCCAGAACCGACAAGTACGAGCATCTTGGACAAGTAGTGAACACCGCTAACCGAGTTTGAGAACGGTGGCCAGAAAGCAAACTTCTCCCAGGACTCGCCACGCTTTGGAGAGGGTGGAGGAAGGTTGTTCGCATCAAAATTGAAACGAGGGTCTCTTCCATTCGATGGTGACAGGCCTGCAGACAGCGGCGTCCCAGGTGAGGGCGGCAGAGGGGAGAAGAGAAGTGAGACGTCTTCCGGGGGAGCACCTGTGAAGAATTCGAAAACGCTTGCGCGAATCATGTCAACAAGTTCAGTGGTGCCTTTTTGTAGGTCAACAGTTCCTTGCTGAGAGAGTCGATGATGATCGCGAGATTCGCCGTTGTACCCTGTGGGTAGCGATTTTTGCGCCTTACCGTCGATAAATGATTCGACGGTTTGCCAAAATTCCACGACCTCTCCTAATATACCTTGCGCCGATAAGAGACCAGACAGGAATGCCAACATCTTCTCCCATAGTTCGATAACGTCGGGGGAATCTAGCCCGCTGGGTTTACTAGTGACTGTTTGCCGGCCCAGATTTCTTAAATGAGTGGTCACCGCCTGCGGTGATGGCTTCTCTGCATTTGCTAAGCGACGCCTGAGTACCTCGATCTCAACTTTCGCCCGATCACTTGCCGAAGATATTTTGACCTTTAGATAGTCATACCTGCTCAAGAGCCATACCCAGATTGGGTTGTCCTCTACGCCGAGTTCTAGTAATAGGCCGATTAATTCCATATGTTGGTCTTGCGGCTGTCCGGCCATAGTTTGTGTTTTCGTAACAGTATGAAGTGATGTCAATTTCCGCCACACGTCTCGTTTGAAAAGTTGGATTTGCTCTTCAACATCATACCACATCCGAGCTGCCAGCAAGATTTGGTATGTCTGCGACTCACTCGGCGGGGTCGAGTCCAAGTCTTTAATGAGTTTTCGTGCCTCATCCGCAAACTTGCGAGCCCGGCCATATTCCTCCACCAAAGCCTCATAATCTTTTCGCTTGATGCTGTCGGCTATGTTGGAGCCTGCTTCGACGTACTCCTTATACCGATCCAGCGAAACTGACACGGACTTAAGATTCTCCTCTTTCTCCCGGCCACGAAGCGCGGGTCCCCAAACGTCCTCAGCCTTTGCTGAAACATCAAGCAACGGAGTCTTGATGCCCATCACTCCATAATCGCTCTCTTTGACAAGCGCATTCTTCTTCCTGCTGTCGTTCGCGGTAGGTGATGTCATTGGATTTGCTCCGAGAGCCGCTCCGCCACTACTATTTCTGAAACTACCTTTACTAGCATGTCGCGAGTGCGCTCGGGCACGGGCTGGGGATGGTGGTTCAGCGCCTCGATACTTCATTTCCTTGTAGACATTATCGATAGTCGCTTTAGCTCGGACAAATCTCTCGAAATTTGATTCAACAAGGACTTTCAGGGAGGCGGATTTCTGGTCAATCGACTTGGATAGAACATCAAGGCCATCTAATAAGGACCGGGTATCGGCATTCGCATGCATCTGAGAGAGGAATAAGGCAGGCGAAAAGCTTGTGGAAGACAACAAGAAGCGGTTCCCTGTATAGATATGAATCAGCCCAAGGAAATGAGGATAAGAGACCTAGGATCGGCAATCATACGCAAACGGATATCGTCTTGAATAGGCACTCCAAGTTGCTTCAGGGTCTTTACGACACTCTCCGATGTGCCCAATGGGTCGGGCTCATCCCTCTGAACCAAGTTGCTTATTCCGCTGGCCGACATCTCGGAGCCCTGGACAATGCTGGATCTGTTGCTAACAGCTCGTTCAAGAGCTTGGTACCGTGACTTTCTGCGATTCAACTTCTGCTTTTTCAATTCCTGCTCGCTGTCGGAATTGTCGCTCGCGGCATCCTTTTCGGCCGGCCATTCGGTAGGAAATGGGTTGGACAGCTGGTAAAACTCCAGCACGTTTCTGTCGAAGTCGGCCATGACTACAAACGATGCTGTGCATATACCAACTTCCTCCTAGTGGTTATGACCGTACACGGATTCCTATGTTGTTCCCATGCGACAAGGGCTGTTGTTCATTGCTGATATGGCAAGTCGAGTCTATTGATTTTCTTGCATACCTCATGGATTGAACATATCAAAAGCCAGTGGAGGTTAGAGCTTGCGCAAGTTGAGGGAGCTAGATTCTCTTTTATTGAATAATAATCTGTACCTAGGTATTGAGGTTGCCGATCTTTGTATGCAGCTAAGCGATTAAGTTATGCCCTTGGATCTGCATCTTGCTCTTGTGCATGATATGCACATCTATACACAAATCGAGACAACTCATCGTTTACATGCATATCGAATGTGCCCCTTATATTAGTTGATACAAGGTACACCTCATAAGACACATGCTATTACTGAGAGTACATGTATGTACTCCGTATGTCAAGTAGTAATGCTAGAGCAGTTAAGCTCCATCTAGGGCATCTTGGCACGCTGTAGCTAACGGTGCATCGATCCTGTCTATGTACTTGTAACAGATCTGTGTGGGCCGTGCGCAACGCCATCGGCAATTCCTTGGTAAAAGGTTCATTTTTTTTTCCTGGGCGGAATTAGCGGCATGGTTATCAGATCGTATCCATGTGAACAATCCACCATCTACCATCTGTCCGATGGCACCCGAGCTTCAACACGCTCTTTGCGAACAAAATCCACCACAACCTTTACCCTCCTTCCGCCGATTCAAATTTTCTCACTAGAGGAGCCGACCTATAGAACTTGTTTTCCTATATTCTTATATAATGCTGGGCGTTCGAGCGTTCGCTGCACCTATGCGGCGCCAATGCCTAGCCGCGGCTCCTCGAGCCGCCGCAACTAGATCTTTCCAGGTAAGCCTCTCTCTAGTCAATATTTGAGCTTGGTCGGCACCACCTTTCGCTAACGATCTTATCAACACCAGAGCCAAAGATTCTTCTCTGACAAAGTCGCCAAATTCACGGGCACGAAGAATTCCAGCGTATGTTGCCATCGCCCTGCCAGTGTTGCCGTGTCAAAAATTAGCCTGCGAAAATCACTCAAATTCCCTTGATCGCAACACACTACCGCTCAGATTAATTTGTATATCAATGTCCATTGACATGTTGGATCATAGGGACAATACCCAGTCAGTATCATCGAGGGCGATGGCATCGGTCCCGAGATCTCGCAAGCAGTTAAGGACATTTTCGCAGCTGCCAAGGTTTGTTGATAAACTGGCTCCCCTACTATTCAGAAACATGGCATTAAAGCATTCTTGCTAGGTGCCAATTACCTGGGAGCCAGTTGACGTTACACCGACCTTGAAAGATGGAAAGACCACCATTCCTCCAGAGACTATTGAGAGTATCGAGAGAAACAAGGTTGCCCTCAAGGGCCCTCTTGCGGTAGGTCGATTTCGAGGCACGCCTACGACAGAGTTGGTAGCTAATTTTACAAGACACCCGTGGGAAAGGGGCATGTCTCGCTCAATTTGACTCTCCGACGAACTTTCAACCTTTTTGCGAACTTGCGGCCTTGCCGATCGGTAGCTGGTTACAAAACGCCATATGACAACGTTGACACGGTCCTAATCCGAGAGAACACCGAGGGTGAATACTCGGGTATTGAGCACGTCGTGGTTGATGGTGTTGTTCAGAGCATCAAGCTCATCACGCGGGAGGCCAGTGAGCGTGTTCTGCGATTTGCTTTCCAGCATGCCGAGGAAATCGGCCGTAAGAAAGTTCGCGTCGTTCACAAGGCTACCATCATGAAGATGTCCGACGGTCTCTTCCTCAAGACGGCCCGCGACGTGGCTCAGGACTTCCCTGGCATCGAATTCGACGCCGAATTATTGGACAACACCTGCTTGAAGATGGTCACTGACCCGGTACCGTACAACGACAAAGTTCTCGTCATGCCTAACCTCTACGGTGATATCCTTTCGGATATGTGCGCTGGTCTCATCGGTGGTCTTGGTCTTACGCCATCGGGCAACATCGGTGATGAATGCTCCATCTTCGAGGCCGTGCACGGATCCGCACCCGATATCGCGGGCAAGGGGCTGGCCAACCCCACTGCTCTGCTTCTCAGTTCCATGATGATGTTGAGACACATGGGATTGACCGACTACGCCACTAAGATCGAGAAGGCCGCATTTGATACCCTCGCAGAAGGAAAGGCGCTGACGGGCGACTTGGGTGGAAAGGCAAAGACTCACGAGTACGCCGGTGCCATCATTTCTAAGTTGTAATTAGATCCATCATCCGCATAGAGGCGTCCTTCAGGGCTGGGCAGTTTTGCAGTAGACTGTACAACAATGGATATGATTTTGCATGATTCACGTTTAATCTGGAAATCGGGATCCTTGAACTAGACGCAACCAATCAGTACTACGGGGCTGAAGCACATATGTCAATGAAATTCCTCGCTTGTGATCAGAGTGTCTACGTAGAATTCTTACGGGTGGGATATCCGTAAAGACCATAACCTGGTTTATTCTAACTTCTGGCAGATTTTTGACACGGCTTATCCTAGTTACACGCAAGAACAAGTTATTATGTGCACTCCCTGGACCTCAGCTGTTGTAGCACTATAAGGGCAGGAAACAAAAGAGTATACCTACATAAATATTGTTGTTGCCACCGTTCCGACTTCGGCTCCAACCAATCTTGCGGTACATAGTACATACACTGCAGCTGCAGCTAAGCATCCACCCCCATAAGATGGACAAGCTGTCCCAATGGATGACACAGCGCGGGTTCGTTATCGTATCGATGATGGGGGGTTGGCGACCTCACTGTTTTCGGAGCCTTAGTTGACATTCTAACGTTAATGTAAGCAAGTTGTAACTTCGCAGAAAGGTAGCCACCTCACTAGCCTCAAGCTTATTACCTGTTGTCAAAGAACCCTTGAACTTTCTCATAAGCTTCATGGGGCTTACTGTGTTGAACCTTAGAAGCAGAATCATCGATTTAGAGCTCAGGGGATATTCAAGCGTTGATACCAATCGAGGAGAGTTCTTAATAATACTGACTCGTGTGTAAAATGGAAAGCAGCAAGATTTATAAAAGTAATTATGAAACAATTGGCTCTTACAGAAAGGTACGCAGAAAGGTACGGGAATCATGTGTACCACGAGATATTATCTAGTACGAAGTATCATATATGTAGGATATATGTAGGTAGGCGGGATCTAGGGATGTGCATATGTACGTAACCTTATCTGCGGCTCGAACCTTCGTACATACAGAAAAGCCATGTACAAGACCCATCCATGTACATAGCTATGGGTCGTACGAAACCGAAGAGACCATGCTAATCAAAGTCACGGTATACAAGTCACGAGTAGAATCAAGTAGATAGAATTTAAGCAAGGTGAGCCACGGTCCTTATAATTTTATGCTCTGGATTAAATTCAACAGACCGGCTAGCTCATCACGACTTCTACCCGTTAATCATGTCCGATTTGGAGTATTAATTTGCTACGGTAGAGAAAATACCCGGGGGTAAGCTAACCCAGGCTGAGAGTTCCCTCATTAGGGGGCATCACATAGTTACTATGTGTGTATACTACGTACGTAGTCAGGTAGTAAAGTAGCAACCCAAGTTGGTTAAGCGCTGAACTAAAATTGAACTTGGCCTCGTTCCCATCCATACTACGTATAATGGGCCTATCTCGACCATGGTGTCGGGACTTTAACTACAGTCTATAAGCACTAGCCTCAACGTAATACTGATATCGCAGCTTAAAGTAATCTTTCACCTGAATTTAGTCCTATCGGTGCCTGAACTTACAGGTTGTCGGTTTCAACGCCAATGTGAGCGACAGCTATACCCAGTATCAACTAAATAGGATTAGAACCAAAGCGAGCAGCCTGGCATGAACTGGTTAGCTCGTCCATCGAATGAAGCGAGGCATGTCAACGTAGCAACTCTATGGAAATGCACGTGGATCCAATCCAGTTTAGAGAAGGCTAATCGAGATTAGGATAGTCGACCAATAACGCCTTGCTGGTCTAACTTTTAGGGAAATATGTACTGCCATCTCATTCACATTTTGCGTTAGCGGCTTCTGGAAATATACTGAGCATACTGTCATCCTTGTGTCTAAAGTCATCGTGGTAAACCACAAGGCCCATAAGCTACAACTTTTAAACGGTTTGGGCAGCAAGAGCACATAACGGGCATGTCATGCTATGCGGAAGAGCTTAGCGCTCGCTCGCTACTCAGGATTCGGTCAACTACTGATAGCACAACGTCAAGCACATACCGGTTATAAAGTATGTGTGCTAGGTTTAACCACAAGCCGTTCATCAGAGAGTACCTAGACGTCAGAAGCTAATCTGGATACATAGCTATTCGCGGGATTGGGCAGAGGGTTTTCACTAAAGAGCCCCTGGCGTATTGTAAGCTTCGTTCCCATCTTACATTGAGTCTATAGTTGGAACGTAGCGTAGATGTGTTGAGATAGTTTACAAACTTAAATGTGCCCCTTTAGGGATGACGAAGACACTGTATCGTTTTACACATTAGCTAGGCTGCTCTCAGACCTCCTGTGTCGAAGGCTATATATACGATCGCTTACCTCGCTCCTGAGGACTTTATACTTCCTAATCTTTTGCAACTTATCACCCTGCAAGACAAAAATCCACCCCAAAGCTCTCGCTTCATATTCCACCAAAACTTCCTCAAGATCACTCAAGACTATACTTTGTAGACCCAAGAACACGGCTCGCCAAAATGCCTAGCAACAAAAAGACAGACATCTACGAGATACTTAAGAAGCAACCCGTTGCTTTCAGTATAAAGACAAAAGGGAAGGAATACTCATACCTATTCCAGACCAAAGAGTCATAGTAAGTTTGCCCGCTGGTACTGCTGCATCTTGCCAGCTCTTCATATTCGGATCGAGCGAGACTAGGTACTGACGACTGAATCAGCAAGCGCATGCAAGCTGAGAAGGCCGAGAAGGCTAAGAAGGCCAAAGAAGACGCCGAGAAGAAAGCTAAGGAAGAGGCCGAGAAGAAGGCCGAGGAAGAGGCAGCAAAAAAGGATCCATGCAACGACCTTTACTGCGGTGATGACGGCGGTGACGACTGGAAACAGGCCTGGGTGGAGGCCTGGCAGTATGCCTCGGCACTACCCGACGATGATGAAGACCTCGTTTCCAAAGACACAAGGTTAGCAGAATCCCGAGTCTTCCACTCCCTCATCAAGGGCTCCGTGCAAGGCTTTAGAGCCGTGTGTGCTCGGGGTCGTCCCTAATCATGCTCGCGAGAGCTTCCGGGAATCGGTAGTATCTGACTGCTAACTCCTGAAAAGTGCAACCGCGACGCCATCGACACAAGGCACCCTTCGTAACAGCTCCGGAGCGTCGACCTCGGTGTCTTCTATGCTGTCTCCGCTGTCGTCAGCGCCATCAGTATCTTCCCTGTCGAGCACCTCTGCTCGCGAAAGCAAGAAACAAGATCCTAGCCAAGGACCCATCGCCGGACCCTCGGGGCACAATTAAAAACACCCAGTGCCAACGCCGTAACGTTATCTGAATGTAGCCCGGGGTCGGCTCAGGATGGAAGATTGTCATGTCGCCGAACTCCCCCCAGCTGCTGCAATGTATGCATGATGAATGCACGTTGGGGATAAGGAGCTGATTGATAGATGAAGAAATTTCTTAACCGGGACAACACAGCGGGAAGAGAGAGAGAGAGAGAGAGAGAGAGAGAGAGAGAGAGAAAAGGATATCCTTATAGACTTTGTTTTAGTTGAATATGGCAGCGCTGATACACACTATTGACGTCAAGTCTATGAGCGAATCGAAGTATCCGGGGAACGGTGCAGCCTTCCCCAGGCGTATGCGTTGAGAGGAAAATTGATTTGCTTGAGTACGATAGACTTTTAGATTAGCGTCGTCGTTCCTATCCCGAATTTAAGGGGGAATGTTCTTAGGTATTCATTCTATATACCATTAGACACAGCCTTTGAACACATCGTATGGTCGATTATAACGCATTGTTTCTTAATCATTCTGGGGCTGAGGCTTTAGAATATTCATCCCTCTTCAAGAACTCCATGATATGTCGATATAAACTAAGAACCATGATTCATGTAGATGCGAATCGATGCGCGATTCGGGACTGTGGTCATTTTAACCTCAACTGGGAAATTTACCCCCTTTACACAATGCAGGCTGGCGCCACACCTGTCCTAGTTCGGCTGCCCTATATAGATTAGGGGGTTCCCCGTTTTCCGGTGAGTCAACAGCATGTCAACGTCGAAGAGCTAACGATGCAGAGGAACCAACAGCGCCGGAGAGCTAACAACGTTAGGGAACCAACAAGTCGCGAGGCATTCGTCAGAATTCTTGCTGCCCAGCTAAGTGAAGGGAAAGCATCTGTCGTTGCATGCACATATCAGACCACCCTCCCAAACGGTAAGCCTGCTACCTATGGCAGTACACCATTCCGTGAAAATGCTCCAGGTCCCTCGCATTATCTTGACTGTCTCACCCTAGACAGGATTGGTATGAGCGTTTCTTTTCAAAGTAGTTATATATCTGGGGGGAAGCTCTCTCTAGTCAGGCCGACAATCGCAGTACTCGCCTATAATCGCCTGTGCCGCTTTGTAATGACACGCCCGCAGCTTATCTTCTTGACCGGTCAAATCAAGAAGAAAACAAACGGATATAGCTTTTTTATATAAGACAATACTCGAGAGCTAATAACTCCAACGGATCCCGAGCTTCCTGCCGGATCCCGTTTCGAATACTGGGCAGCAACACGCTCGAATTACTAGAGTTCTCAGCACCATGGCACCTCTGACAACCAGAGCACTACGCGCTATCAGCGCGGTGCCGTTCCTCCTTATATCAGCCTGGTCGTTCGGCGCGATGGACTTGGATAAAGCGGCCTCACATGCTCGCCCCATGGCCGAGTCCGGCGTGATCGAATGGGATGGCGGCAAGGTCGACATCATCGACCACTTCTACAACGTTGAGTTTTTCGATCAAGCCTGGCGCGGCGGCATGGCAACGTTCTCAACCTCTACCCTTGGCTACGACAGGGTCGCCTCGTGGCAACTCTTCTCGTTCCTTGTCGATGTCGGTCCCATATATGCTATCTGGATCTCGGAGTCCTACCGTAGCGCGAGTGCTTGGACGCCGATATATCTGTATGCTTGACCCGTGTACTGTATGGGAAACTTGCGCAGGCTACTACTGACTAGAATGTGGTTCAGTCCGACTGTCTTCACCGTAGCAGGTCAGTTCTTCGGTATAGGCCCGGTCTCCGGCGTCTTCTACTTCCTGTATATCACCTTTGGTCCAACATCTTCCGACCTGGCCCGTTTTGCCCCAGGCCGAACCGTTTGGCATAGAGGCAGCGTGCATCTCATCCTCATTATGCTTCTGTTCCATACGTCCGAGGTCTTCGCCATGTTCCTGGCCCCTGAATTCGCCACGCGCCATTACTGGACTTGGGCTTGGCAATTGACCCCTTTATGGATCGGTGTCATCAATGTTATATTTGACCAAGCGTTAAGCTTCCTACGACTCAAGAAATCGCCCTCTATCTCGCTTGCGCCTTTGCTTGTAACATTGGGCTTGATTTCCGGCAGCGTCTGGCTCTATACTCTACTATTCTCCCCTTATCCACTGTCAACTCTCTTCATACCCGAGGCAGAAGAGCAGTTCGAATTTATCACCCATACCCGAAAAGTCTTTCAGGCCGACGAGTTGGGTGTAGTTGCTAACAGCTTGCTATGGTTGGCCTATTCGGTCTTCGACTTGTATGCTGCTGGCCTGCTAGGAAGTGAATGGCTCTATTATGCCGGGTCGCTTCCGATCGTCACGCTTTGTTTAGGACCGGGCACAGCAATTATAGTTGGCTGGTATCTCAGAGAGAAGGCTCTGGCATCAACTAAGAGCTAGACGTCCAGTTTGCTTCTTGAGTGCTGGAAAATTGTGTATGTCTGAGGGTCCCGGAGAGTGATGTATTGAATCCAAGTTGGTGAGGTACGAACCTTTTTCAATACGCAGTACATTGAATTTGTGAAACCCATCTGTACTACGTATTGTTCTGTCGTGCTGGTTGTAAAGAAGATGTATAGACCAGCTGATAGGGGTGGGATCTTTAGCACACATAGCACAACGTGATTGATATGTGCCTAACCCTTGATGCCTTTACTCGCCCTATTCTCTTTCGTCTGGTGGCTTAACAGATCTCATGCAGGGACCTGGCAGCCTGGATTGAACGGATTCGAAATCATGAAAAGCTTTGCGACGAAGAGACTAAGCAAACCAGATATTTGAATGGCTACGAATTCATATTTTCAACTCCCATTACACATATCCACAACCGCCGAAGCTATTATACGCCCACCGAGATAGTAGTTGTGCTCGAAATCAAGATGCCAACAGCTTTGACCGACCCGGTCTGTCGGTGTTTATGACCTCATACCTGGGATCCCGCCGCGGCGCACATATGTAAGGTTACATATATGTACGTACATACATGGCTGTCCCGCTATTCATTATGGATATGTACATATATCTGGGTCCAATATAATTAACCCCTCCGAGCCCCTCCTCAGACTCCAATGTAAATTGTACATACATACATCATCAATATTCAACGAGGCATTTGCATTCACAACGTAACATATACCTTCAAAACTCGGCGAAACTATAACATTTACCATATGAATAGTTTGGGGCCGATTTATGGCGGTCGTTGTTGCGAGAGATCATTAGCCCAACAATGTACACGTATGCGCATAAATACACACATCCAACATACTACGCTAAGTACGTACCTGTAGTAAGCTAAGTACATACCTAGCAGTACCAAGTATGTATACATAGCTCCGGTACCTAGGATCCGCATCTACTGTATGTATATAGCTGCCTGGAAGTTAGGTACCCAAATAGTATGTGCCAATAATACATGATTGAACCTTTTTGAAAGTCCGAGTCTGCCGTCTGCCTAGAGAAGCCAGGCGTTACCTCCTTGAGGGTTAAGGTTGCGTTGGTTACTACCTCTATTCTTTTACTTTGAACACAGGCTTAGCCTCGAGCTTATTAGCGACGGCAGATGAGCAAGTAGAAGGTTAGGTAGTTCCTGGGATCCCTCGTTCCATATCTTTTTCTTCCTTCACCTCACCTCCCTTTTTCACAATCCCTCTTTTCTTACCTATTTCTCCCCCCCTACTACCTATATACGCCTTGTAAGGCCGTTTGCTATTGCAGCCAACCATCGAAATTCATATACATTCGTTCTTTTGCGGGCTTGCGGGCTTGCGGGCTTGGGACTCGAAAACAGCCATGCCTCTTCCCATTGTTGCCAAGGGTAAGTGACAAGGTACACCCAATTATGTACTGCCTGCTACATAATTACCCCACGTCAATCTGCTGCGAATCAAATGTGCCTGCCTGTCTGCCTTTGTACCTCTACAGTACGTATGATGATCGCTCGAGTTGGGTGGCGAAGGCTTCAAACGGACCACGCAAGCGCCTGTGCAGCTGTGTTTCTCCTCGTACATCTTCTTCCGCTATCCTTTTTCCTCTTGCATCTATCGAATAACACCATCTCCTGACTCGACAATATCCTATATCCCGATAGCTATGCACACGTGTGATAGACACCTCCGTGTTGACAGTTACAATTATTAATACTTTTCATCTTGTCTTTTGTTGATTATTCTCTGTACCCCTTTGCCTTTTACATCATGCCGCCTATTAACCATCCTGCTATGTCAGCTGGCATTATCGCCGTCACGGTTGCCGTTGCAGCCGCCATAGCAGTCTACGAATCACCTGAGCTTCAACGCATGGCCGCCGATCTCCGGCGCCGAATCGCTATAGCACTCCACTCCCTCGGCGAAGAAATCAGCCCTGCGGAACGAGAGAACCTTTTCAACCGCCCCGAAGATGCCGAAGGATTCTTACAGTCTCGCGGTCTGGGCGCAGGCAGCGAGCCCGGTGTTGATGCCGATGACGAAACTCGCCGGCGACAGCGAGAAGAGTTGATGTACTGGAATTCCGTGCGCGAAGCAAAGATGGAGAAGGAACGCCTCGAATCTGAGAAGAGAAGCCCACGCCCACGCTCGTCGAGACAAGGCTCAAGTTTCGACGACTTCCTCGAAAAGGATACCGACGCCGAAAAGGGCGCATACGTCTTTCACACCGGGTCCGAATTCCAAAATAGCGAGGGCCTTGTCCGACGACGTGGTGACGGAGCTCGAGGTTTGAACTACTCTAGCTACTCGAACCCTTTTGCCGACGAGCACGGCATTGACGAGGACGTCGCCTTCGAGAACAGTTTGATGGACCCGGAGAAGGAAGAGGTTATGTCTGACGTCTACAGCGCAACGGAACTAGGGAACAAAGCCGAGCCTTCGCGGTCCGTCACCTTGCCGGCCGATCCTGCGCTAATCGAGGTTGAAGAGCATGCGCCGACCACGCAACCAGAACAGCAGCAACCTTCGGAAGAGGAGCTCGGCCCAGACGAATACGTGACTGCAGGACAAGATGATCGTCACGACGCTTACAGTTCGATCCAAGCTTGGGCGAATAATACTTCGGACGCCAGCTTTTATTCGCCCCTCCCGGTATCTCCAGAAGCTCCCTTGTCCGAGCCAGAACTTATTAGTGAAGGTGCTCTAACTCCAGCAGACTCGGGCTCCGTCGCCGGCTCGGGCGTGGATATTGGGGACGAGGTTGCCTCGGCTAGATCCTACAGCGTGATGAGTGATGACGATGGCATCATGACGCCGACAAGTTGGACTGAGGTTGGCAGTGTTACTAGTGAGAGCGAGGCTGGCCAGGTCCATGCGTAGAGTGGCTAAGTGTCTTTTTTTTACTACTTAATTTCTGAGGGTTTTCCGGACGGCATGGCGTATTTAGGTCGGAAAGGAATTCGCGCATCTCCAGCAGAGAAATAAGCTTAGGCTTTGATAAATGAGCATCAAAGAATATTGATTGCAGTTCGTTTTCTTTGACGAAGGGATCGTAGGTAAACCCATCTCGGTCCGTGTTATACACACATACTCGTCAGAAATAGCTCCTAGTCGCAAAACTGACAAGTCGTCGGGTATTGGATGGGTTAGGTCAGATTAGTTTAGATTGTATATACGAATTGCATAAGGTAACTGCGAATAATGCGATGCTCTATAAGGTCCCAATCTTGAAAGGAGTGAAGTTGCGGATAACACCTGCGGGGAGCAAGCCTGCGAGACTTCAACAGTTTCACTCGAGTCAAGGAACAAAGCAGTTGATTGGAATCGAATATTTTCCTGGCGCTCACACATTCCACTTCAGTCAGCTCATGGGAATAGCTGTATAAAACCTGCCTCTGAATTACCCCGAAAGATGCGTTCCCTACGTCAGCGTCAAATGTCGTCATAAGCTTTATCAAAATCGCGGTTCCCTCTCCTTTATCTCTCTCTTCACGTCTGTGTCTCTTCCACATTTCCAACATTTAGTTACCTAGCCCTCAGACGGACGGACGAAACACCCAAGTTTCTCAATGGCGCCGGCAAACAAAGCCAGCGACATCTTCAACGTCAACGGCCTCGTCGCCGTCATCACGGGCGGCGGCAGCGGCCTGGGCCTCTACGCCGCCCGCGCCCTCGACGCCAACGGCGCCAAGGCCGTCTACATCGTCGGGCGCCGCGAACAGACGCTGCGGGACGCCGCCGCGACCGCCGTGAACGGCACCATCCGGCCCCTCGTCGGCGACGTCGCCGACAAGGACTCCCTGCTGCGCGTCGCGGCGCAGGTCCGCCACGAGCAGGGCTACGTCAACCTCCTGTTCGCGAACGCGGGGGCGTCGGGGCCGAACCACGCTTCGGCGTTCACGGCGGCCGAGGACGGCAAGGGCCCCGCCTCGGTGCACGAGGTCCAGCGCAGGCTGTTCGAGGCGCCCATGGATGCCTTCACCGCGCCGCTGCACGTCAACGTCACGGCGGTCTTCTACACGGCGGTCGCGTTCCTGGACCTCCTAGACGCCGCTGTGGGCCGTGCGCCGCAGGACCCCCAGGTCCTCGTCACGACGGCCGTCGGCGGCCTCACCCGCCACCTGACCTCCAGCTTCGCGTACACGGTCTCCAAGGCGGCGGCCACACACCTCGTCAAGATGCTGGCGACCTGCTTCGGCGCGCGGGGCATCCGCGTCCGCGTCAACGCGCTCGCGCCGGGGTTGTTCCCGAGCGAGATGACGGGCGCGTTTATGGGTCGTTTGGCGGACGGGAGTGGAGACGGGGGTGGAAATGGGGGTGCATGGGGTGGTGAGGGTGGTGCGTATGAGGGCGCGCGCCGGGTCCCGAGGGACGTGTGTCCGGCGGAACGCACGGGCAGCGAGGAGGATTTCGCGGGCGCGGTCCTCTTCTTGGCCAGTCGGGCTGGCGGGTACCTGAATGGCGAGGTCCTGGTGACGGATGGTGGGAGGTTGAGCCAGTTGCCTGCTACGTATTAGACCGATGGATAGGCTGTGAAGGCTTCAATGTGTGGTTGGTTGATCAGGGGCTTGGGAGGTATAGATAGCTAGGGCTGTTGCTCGGGGGATGTTAGGGAGGAGAGCGATGTTGGTCGTGGATCAATCTACTCGGTTAGCACCGTGGTAAACTCGCAAGGAAGAATATAGGGGTATTGACCTAGTTATCTTAAGGGAGATGGGGACTATATTGTGTACGTGGATTCTGTTACCGGCAGGTATACAGCTGGCAATGTTGGTTTGCGACTCCTTGAGCCCCGGCTTCATGGGGAGGTCTTTAGAACGGTTACGGCGTTACTTACAGTAGGTGGGAAAAGTCGAGAGAAAAGCAGGTAAGCTTAAGGTCGTGGTGCACTAGGGAAGAGAAGTTCTAGAACGACTAGAGCTTTCGTTATAGATCTGGAGGAAGAGATGGTAGTGTAGCCGTGCTTGAGCATCATCATGAATCAAAGATAAGGAGATCATCCCTATAATGAAACATGGAGAAGGAACCCTTGAGGATGACCAACCTGTAACGCTCCTAGAGGGGACTCAAGTCTGGTAGGCCGCCCGTGTTGACTTGAACCGATTGCACAAAATATATCCGCCTTGCTTCTCCCACGAACATACATAGCACATCATGGCGTTGTTGCTTATCGTCTCGTCGAAATCCTCTATCGAGTAGAGGGTATTAATGTGCGTCCTCACTCAGTCAGAATATCAAAATGGGCTTGCCCACATTCTTTGGTGATATTAGAATTGTGTATTGACTGATGCTATTGTCTACTAAGTCGTTATTTCTAGTGGACCAAAACTGTTCAATATGTACTATCCCGGCAGTATATCGACAATATTAGGATAGTATCGGAAGACGTCAAACGCTACAATAGAGGCTGGGATGCTTTTTGAAAAGGGGGTGGTGGTGGTGGTTCAATCTGGTCTGTTTATTACTTTCGAATACTTCGCCTTCCCGGTTTGTAATTCGATCCTAATGTTTGGGAGTTGCATATACATGTCTGTTAACATCTGATCTTTTCAATTGGTGCACATCGTATCGATAAAGTCGATTTACAATGTTTCTACGGCTTGTGATAGTTGAAACATGGTATTCCTTAAGCGCAATTCTCACAATAGTTATTATTGTTTCCTATCTGGCATTATACGCAAAATATTATCCAAATTCCCTCTTCATCTAAACCGACCCAATAACAACCATGCTACCGCTAGGTCTATGTACCCCCATTTATCGCCTCAGCACTCCCATCATTAGTTTGTAAGTCCCCGGCTCTATGTAGTCTTTGTTGGCGGCCCCTTTTCGTCCTTACCCCTATCCTCGCGGCTTAACTTGTCTTTATAATCCTCCCACAGCTGCTCTACTGGCCTCCCAACCAGTTCTGTCCAGAAAGCTTTCTCCTCATAACGACTTGTCCGCAACTTCTCGTTCAACCGCCGCACCGTTCCCTCTCCGAACCGCCCCTCCAGATACTCGAGGAAGTATGCGGTGTGCTGATACCCGCCGTCCCACCTGTCACCCGCCTCGCGCCGCCAGTGTGGCGGTGCCAGATCGCAGTGCAACCGCACCCAGTCGGCGACACCCTCGACTAGGCCCCCCGGAGCCGCGCCCCGGCCGTTCCATTGGTAACAGTGCACCAGCTCGTGCGTTATCACGCCGGTGATCTCGGCGGTGTGTCGGGAGGTCGGGAGCCCCGCGATGTACCGCAGCGAGAAATGGATCTCCTTGTGGTCGTCGTCTAGGTCGGAGCCGGTCGTGTACGCCACGCCGTCCATGTCCCTTAGGATCAGGGTTACGGACCGCGTGCCCGGGCAGTGGGTATGAGGCGTCGAGGGGCTCGTGTACAAAAGCCGCTGTACGTTCCGCACACTTGTGCGGAAGACGGCGGACGCGTTAATCGCGGATAGGAAGATTGAGGCACCGGCGTGGCTCAGGTCGTTGATGTGGAGGCGTAGAACGGGGAGGTCGAAATCCTCCTTGCTCGAAGACGAGTGGGTTGCCTCCGGGGACTCGGCACCTGCATCCTTGGACCCAACAGGGAGTGGAGAGGGCGTTGGTTCCGAGATGGGAGCTGGGCCTTCGGTGCGGTGGGAAATGCCGGGCAGGAAAATCGGCTGCGGAACCGGAGTGGTGTCGGGTGGGAGGGGCATAGAGGGAGAGGGCTGAGTCGCCTTCTTGTTTTGGTGGGAGAAAGCGAGGTCTATATGAAGGGTTGATTTCGAGAGATCGCAGTCCGGATCCAGGTGATTCATGGGATACAGTTGTATATAATATGCCTAGCTATACCCAGGTAGAGATGGAGAGCAGATTGAATTCAGGTAGGCGGGAATTTACAAGCTATATCAAAGTACAGTCTACTGGACAAGTCGCCTCTAATCCTTTCCGGGCGACTTGGAATTTTCGGATTGAATGATCAAGGAACGTTGGATGAGAGAGCTGCGTAGGTAGGAGCTGTATAATAATGCAGCTGGATTGCTTATGGTACCTACTTGCGGCTTATCAATGGCTCTAGGGGGTAACCGTTACAGTAGTTCTACGGCTTCAGTATGTGCATAGGTATGTATGCGAGTAGGTCATGCCCCTCATCAGTTCACGCTTGTTAAGTGGGTCTTTTCGGGTGGCTTCCATGGAATTGGCAAGGATAAAACAGGGGTAAGCAGGTAATCGGCAGGGGATGTTGGGTAGGCCCCAAAGTTCTGTTGCTGGGATGCCTTTTAGCGGTATTTCATACCCACTATCGGCGTGACACAATAACATACAAGAAGGTACCGGAACTGTGCATCAACAACAGCCAGCCACTACGGCAACAACAACAAGCTGAGGAGAAATATTTTCGATTGTTCCTACATACATACATACATACTTACTTACATACAACATACAGCGTATTGTACATAACATTATTCGAGCTCGCCTCCAGACTGCCGCAACGTACATGCACTGCTTGCGCATTTGATAAACACCTCGAACGAGTGTCGCAGATTTTGCAACGATACTTGGAAACTATTGATTTCTCAATCTCCCAATTTCCTAATCTCCCAATCTCTAGGATCCGCGTCAATATTTTCTCCTTGGTCGCTATCACCCCTATCCGCCCCGACCGCGAAACCAATTCCGTACTTATCGCTTCGACGACACGGACCCGCGGATTTTGCTACGACCCAAAACCGACTGCCAGATCCTCAATTCTTGAGGATCATGGCCGAAAAGCTTACTGACGAGCAGGCCGCTGCCCTGCTGGCTATCCTTAAGAAGGATGTCCCCGTTGACGTGAAAATCCAACAGGTCACCGCCATTAAGTCTGGCATCAAGCAGCACAATGTACCCGACACCTGCGTCGCCCCGCTGTTCGAGGGTCTTCGAGTCGCCTCCAGCTCTCAGCACTCGGCCCTTGCCAACGTCGGCTTCACCGCATTGAATCATCTCCTAACGCGCATGTCGCGGCAAGAGCCTAAGTATCTCATCAAGGAGGCCAAATACACCCTACCGCTCCTCGTTGATAAGATGGGCGATCAAAAAGACAAGTTTAGACAATTGGCTATACAGGCAATGGCAACTATGTACGGCCATGCTCCGACGGAAGCTGAGAGGTTCGTGCGCAACATGGCCATGACCGGCAAAAACCCGAGGGCCAAAGAGTCGGGCATGCAATGGCTGCTGCAGGTACGCGCACGAAAAAGAACCCCTGGACACATAAACCTGGCGCGCTGACATGCGGTAGATGAACAAGGAACACGGCTTACAGTTCCGTGCTTATGTGCCGACCCTGATGGAGTTACTCGAAGATGCAGACGGCATGGTTCGAGATGCAGCCAAATCTACCGTCATAGAGCTGTTCAGGTTGGCAAATACTCACCCTCATTATTGCGCACGAATTCCTAACCCTATTTTAGAGATGCGCCAAACGCAGCCAAATCCGACCTGAAGAGGCAGTTGAAGAACTTCAAAGTACGACCTGCTATAGAACAGGCTATCGTGAAAGAATTAGCCCCGGCATCTGCGCGAACGGACCCAGAGTCACGGCCCGCCTCGGCAATGCAAACGAGACCAAATCTTGCTGCAAGCGTTTCGTCTTTGGCTAGCGAACGACCGATAACGCCAATGCCCGCAGAGGCAAAGGCTGAATCGGTTGATCCTTCTTATGTCAATACCCAGCGAGAACTAGACGACATATTTAAGGAGATGCATATGTGGTTTGAAGGCAGGGAAACCGAACAGAATTGGATGAAACGAGAGGACAGCATTACGAAGCTACGGAGGCTCAATGCTGGCAATGCACCGTCGGATTTTCCTGACGCATTCATTGCCGGCTGTCGAGGTCTGTTAGATGGCATCATCAAGGCCATCACCTCATTACGAACAAGTTTATCCAAAGAGGGTTGTGCTCTCGTACAAGATCTTGCCAACACTTTTGGTCCGGGTATCGATCCGATGGTGGAATTGCTTATGCAAACGTTCATAAAATTGTGTGCCGCCACAAAGAAAATAGCCTCTCAACAGGCTAACGTTACAGTGGATGTACTCGTTGGAAAAGTCTCGTACAATGCTAGGATCATGCAACACATATGGGGAGCGTGCCAGGACAAGAACGTACAACCGCGAACATACGTTGCTGGGTGGTTGAGAACTTTGCTGAAAAAGGAAGCCCATCACAAGAGTCACCTTGAACATGGCGGAAGTATCGATCTGATTGAAAAGTGTATCAAAAAGGGTCTCAACGACGCCAACCCTGGTGTGCGCGAGAAAATGCGATCAACATATTGGGCATACGCGGCATTGTGGCCAAAGAGAGCAGAAGCGTACGCCCTGTCCACCACCCTTCCCCTGAGTTGCTGGCTAATATTTATAAAGAATCATGGACGGGTTAGATGCTACTGCCCAGAAACTATTACAAAAGGATCCTAGCAATCCGAATTCGCCGAACAAGACTGACCCTGCGCCACGTCCAGGGTTAGGCCTTTCTAAGAGTACTATGAGTAGCGCGAAACCTTCGTTGAGAGAAACGATGCTGGCACAGAAAAAGGCTATGACCTCGAGGAACTTGCCTGCCAGACCTGGCTCTGCGATGGCAACTATCTCGCCGGTTCGGTCAACATCTAACTCGTCTAATATGACACCAGCGTCACATACAACGGCGTCTGCAACTCGAACGCGTGCCGAGACTTCGACAAAAACCCATGGCGGCATGTCGGTGGCTCCAATGCGGCCAGCTAGGAGGAGACCAGATATTGCACCCCGACCTGCTACTGCTGGTCCCTATTCTGCTAGGAACCACGATGGGCCGTCGACAGAGCGATCGAGCCCCGCTGAGCCTGTAAGGTCCAAGGCTATTACGCCCAAGACGATCTCGGGGTCTCCTAGGAGGACGGCGCCGAGAACCCGACCTGGCCACGCGGCCACCGCTAGTGAGTCGAGTGTTCCGACGCCATCGAAACCAGCGCCTAGTAAACTAGCCGCTTCTCCCCGAGGCAGTCCAGCGAAGACCAAGCCGTCTACCAATGGATTGAACTCAAGCAGCCCATCCAATGCACACGAAGACTTTACACTCGTAGTGCCAAATATTGTCCATTTAAAGGAAAGTCTGCCGTCAACGTCACCCCAGACTTCCCCCAAAGCGCCCATTGTTGAAGATGACGAGGCTACAATAATGCCAGAATCTGTCACAACTCCGTCGAAGCCACTCAAAGTCTACGAAGACCCTTTCACAGAGGAGCAACAATCCACTCCCCGTTCGGCATCAAACGACACAGCAGAGCGGCCAGTTCTCGAAGACATACCAGTCAATGAGGGTACGGCCAATCTAGCTCGCCCTCCTACAGAATCAAATGAATTACCTACCAGTGCAACCTCCTCCACTGACAAATCCCGGCAAAATTCACGTCTTCTCGAAAGCGGGATCGCTCGAGTGAAAGCGCAAACCCTTGACGTGCATGGTTTCCGCAAACTACAGAGTATCCTTCGTGATAACAAAATGCTGATTGGTGGTGACAAATTTGACAATCTAGTGCTTGGCCTGTTTGAGTATCTCGAATCTCCGCTTACTAACCTTGCCCCTGAAAAGGTTCAAGATGTGAAAGCACAAATCCTCGCTACCATCAAACTGCTGCTTAAGAAGTCTCGTGACAACTTTCAGCCCCATGTATCGCGTGGCCTTGAAGCCCTACTTACCACGCGAATGTGCTATGATGCGCGGACCCATATAGTAAGCGGGCTGGAACTGCTTGCAGATGAACTAGTGACAATTGGGGATGCGGACGAGATCACAGTTACCTTGACACAAAACCTAAGCAAAATGGACATGGATACAACTGGTTACCGCACCTTGAGCATGGGTCTCCACGTACTAAAGGAGCTCATCGACTCCAGGACCGCGTTTGTACCCAACGAGAGTGAGATCACAGGTTTATTGGCTCTTACGAGTAGGTGCTTCGAGAGCAAGGAAAGTGGCGTACGGATGGATGCCGTCCAGCTGTGCGTAGCCTTGCACGCCCGCTTGGGAGAGGCTAAGTTCTGGGAGAGCATGAAGGGCATCAAGGATGACCCGAAGAGCCTGATCACCTACTACATTGTGAAACGGCAACGTGAGAGGGGAAGTGCCTCTTCCTAGAGGACAACAGGGCACTTCTCGTTGCTCTTCCGGCTGCTGTTAGTCCTCGTTCTCGGCTGCGTCTACTTTTTTTTGATGGCTTTCTACCGCAGTTATTAGGCGCAAGCGGACTGCATTGCATATAGGCAATCGATTCGACGGCGTACATGTATTATCAAAAGAGGGTTTTTTATCTTCGTAGTGTTGTTGGTTCTTGACTGGCATGTAAAAACGCACAGACACCGGGAGAACCGGACGGAATGGAATACCCCCCGGGAGCGGGCTATACGGGTCGGGCTAGGTACTATTTGAATCGGTTATTATTGTACACACTTCTTGTAATGATAGCGCATTGTAGCCAGTTGAAATTCATTTACCGCGGAAGGTGATCGATGCCAACAGAGGGTTGCTGCTGCTCAACTTCACTTGTAGCAGGAGGTTCCCTTACGAGGTGGCACGGACTTCTGCCTGTGAGGGACTTAATGCTATCTGGTTCTGTCGTTGAATACTCGGAATTGCGAGATGGATTGTTGGTTCTAGTTGCCGTCTTATAGCTACTATCCCACACGTGGTCACTGGTTAACACGCTCGCGGACTCACGGATAACGGTGGCAGGGGTGGAGTATGACACTGACTTCATGAAGGGTAACTTGAGAGGTCGCGTTTCGGAACATTGTCTACCTTGACAGTAGCATGGGTGTCTCAGTGTTTGGGGAAGCTAAAACGTATCGTCCACGAGCCGGGTATTTTTCTCGCGTATAAGCAGTACTCATAATGACAAGTGACTAAATGCTCGATGATACTTTTAGTAGTTTCATTCGTTATTAAGAATCGATCTGATTTCATTGTGATCGCCGACACGAATCGAGTCATCATAATCATAGTAGGATTTTGTTGTCTACTCATCTGTCGAAGCGGCTATCTCAAGCCCCCTTTTCCAAAGCCTCCTCTGCAGATCGTGGCCAGGATACGAGCAATATGAGATTACTTAACTTGACATTTTGTAACAAGGTACTTGATTCATTCTGAAGGAGAGTAGGTCTGTAGACTATTAATAGGAATGGTCTTCCCTGAACCTCCGGATCTGCATACATGCGTGGTCGGAGAAGGAGTTACACGACATATCTATTAATCACAACATCTATAGGATGGTAGAAAATCACCTCCTTGAGGAACGGTAGACATAAAGGTGAGTTGCCTGAATGGGTGGAATGGGGCGATCATAGTTTCTCCTGACGCCGATAGAAATGATGCCTCAGCTCGACGTACGCCTCAGCCGAAGTCAGCCGCATGACTTCTTCATAGATGTATTAGCCTATTTTACATATTAATGAGGTTCTGTCACACGGTGAGAATACTCAGCTACCTAAGCGAAGAACCAATTAAGAAAAGAGAAGAGCATCAACTGGCTGCTCCTTTAAAGCCACCTCGTCATGAAATAAGGGGTATCTAGCTTTTTGACGCGCAATTAGGACTTCATGCCACCACTGTACTGCCATCAGAAAATGACTATTCTCGATGGAAGCGGCATATTGTATAGCCTCTCTATTCTACTCAGACCTTAGAATCGCATGATGAGACCCTTTTTCAGAATCCAAGGAGTGTACGACTGAGTCGTCAACTATCCTGAAGAATGCTAAGATGGAGGATATATAAAGCTCAACTCGTCTCCAGTCTAGGCTCCTGACAGAACCAGCATCTCAAAGTGTCCCTATCTCCCCAGTGCTTTAAATAACACTCGAAACCACAAACCTTGTACCGATCTTTGCGTTCAATGCACTGGAAAATGAAGTCCACAACCTTAGCTACGGCCGTTACGATCCTAGCCGCAACGGCTAACGGATCGCCTGTTGACAGTGCCCCTCAGCCACGCTCTACGAACACCGGCACGACTCTGCCCGGTCTTCCAGAGGGATGCATGACCTCGAAGGCAAACATTACCTGGGGCTGGCTACCAGACGATGGTAGTGGCGGCGCCGTCAATATGAAAGTGCTTAACTCCAAGACGGGCAAGAAAGCCTGCTTCTTCGGCGATTACTCGCACATCACCAGCACGTCCTATGAGTATGTATTCGGAACTTCTTCATTCTCCTAATTCACACTATATCGCGTATAAAGGTCCTGATATAGGATCTATAACTCCCAAAATTACCTAACAGAGAACTATGCTAATCCCAGATCACGTATAGCGGCTCCGACATCACCGGCAAGGCCGGCAGCGCCGAGGGCGCCATCATGGTAGCCTCCGTGATGCCGACGGGCGTCAAGTGGAACCAGATCGACAGCACGCTAGCGGGCAAGATCGGCAACGCGGTGAAGGCGTTCACGCAGAAGGGGGTGACGACGTACCTGCGGTTCGCGCACGAGATGAACTGCTACGGCAAGCAGGGGTGCGCGACGCCGGCGTACCCGGGGTACGGGGACTACGCGGGCTTCAAGAAGGCGTGGGCCGCCGTCGCGAGCGCGTGCCGCGCCATCGACGGCTGCTACATGGTCTGGTCGCCCAACCTCCAGGACCTCGACTCCCTGAACAACTGGTTCCCCGGCGCCGACCTCATCGACGTCGTCGCCGTCGACCACTACCCGCGCACCGACGCCGACGTCGCCAAGGGCTTCGCGGGCAACTTCGGCGACTTCTACGACCAGTGGGTCGCCCCTAACAAGAAGCCCTTCCTCATCGGCGAGACCGCCTACGGCGGCAGCCTGGCGCAGAAGGATGCCTGGGTTAAGGCCCTGACGAATGGTGACTTTAGCAAGTATCCGCTGTACCACGGTGCTATGTGGTTCGAGTAAGTGTTTCCTTCTCCTTCCCCCCTCGGCCCGGTTCTGAGGGGTTTGATGGGTGTGTGTGTGTCTGTGATGCTGATGAATGGTGATTACCTAGGTACAACAAGGAGCGCGATTTCTATGTTGTGTATAATCAGAACCAGGACCAGATCAAGACATTCGATGGGAACTTCAATTGAACGACGGGATGTTGTGGCGGGGGAAGCATGGTGATTGGATGATGCTGATTCGGCGTACACACATTCTTAGTTCATGGGGCCAACTCAATAACCTTCTTTTCGTTGTCGGTGACGGGATCCTTGTCCGCCTCTGAAAAAAAAAAGTATCTTGTGTAGTTATTTCACAAAACAAGGACTCAGGTTCCAATAGAGAGATACATCAACTTTTTAATTTCTTTCCTTGACTATGGTGGTATTTAGTAGATGTGTTGGTCATTGTAATATAATCGGAGATACGACCTGGTCTAATCTAGAATTCTTACCTATATTCGCCGCTCGCTTACATCTTCCCCTTAACATATAGATGGCTTACGGTACCTATGTCAGTATGAAATGGACATCTTCGCCCCTGGATCTCACCCCTGCGACGACAATCCCGAGGGCCCATGTAAAATAGAGACACAATAGAGTGAGTGAATAATAGGTATGTTCATAGAGGTTTATCAAGTTACCTAGGTTGTGTGAATTACCGCGATAATAATGTGAAATACCGTGGGGATAACTGTTTCGAAGAAAGAGACTGGTGGATACGGGGATGATAAGGGTATAATCCAAAGGAGGAGGAATTTTACCTTCTCCCACTTAGGATGGACGTTAAATTCAAGGTCAAATGGTCTAGGGTTATGTCTTGCTTCTCGATTTTTCGTGTCGATGGACTTGTCCTGATGCATGGGACTACCTACGCCTATCTATCTGATTCTATCTTGGACTACTCATATGTTCGTCCTACCTCAATATAAAGATTGATAGGCGGTTATTTCGTACTTCTTACATTACAAGGAGTTGTCTGAGATCACGATCTCACTACACCACTATACTCTGACCAGAGTACTCACAAGCCCGTGTTATGGGGTCCTCCGAAAGACGAGCCCGAGGCCTGTTGCATAAAGGTAAAAGAACTTTCCGCCAAGCCCCGTAACTCATTTTCATCGACTATGATGCTCTTGCCCGTCTTTGGATCTGTACGAGTAATAGAAAACTCCTTAAGAGCATACTTCGACACCCCATGAAGAGCCATAACCGCCAATGCTTTGCCAAGCAAAGGCGTGAACTTCATGGCCCAGCCTGCCGTGAAAACTACAACACTATCCTGCGGACCACCACGGAGGTACTCTTGGGGGATAAAGTCGAGAACAAACATGTTGTCTGTGTTATGTTAATTCAGCATACCGGGAGCTTTCGAGCCTTTAAGGGGCACGTACCAAAGACATTGGTCTGCAAGCAACTCGAGGCAAAGACGGGGACTGTGGAATCAACGCCGACAACGTGATTCTGGATGAACTCCTGTGTGTCGCTGATGTCCCCCGGATTGAAGACGTTGGTTAGTCGATCGCTTGGATCCGTAATCCGACCAGTGGCAGCATCGACAGCGATACGGGCGACATTAGGAGGGCCCCTAGGTACGGCGGGGAAGCCGTAGAATAGCTGTGATCTGCCGTCCTTGTCAGGTGCAAACTGGAACCACATGCCTGTGAGGCACAATGTCAACAATCGTGATAGTTGCATCATACCTATAGAATATGGGATGCGTACTGGGAAAGATTGTCCCGCTAGGTCCAACATTGCAGCTGTAATAGCTAGCTACCATTTCCCAAATGTCGAGATCGAGGGATATGCCAAAACTAGGTTTGAGAACATGGTTGACGTAGCTCCCCGATGTAATAATGATCTTTCTCGCCTTGAAAACGATGGCATCTGTTTCGTGACGGGTTGTGTGTGCCTCCCAGATGTTACTATCACTCTCGGAGGGACTGATATATTCGACATGCGTATGGCGCTCGGTCTCGGCTCCATAATCCTTGGCTAGCCTTATCAAGGTCCTTAAAAGGAGCGGCACATTGATGACGCCGTTGTCCGGTGCGTAGAGACCTATCCATTCGGAAGGCAAGTCCTCGAAGGGGTAGCGATCCTCGATATCCTTTGCGGTCACTAAAACGGGAGTCAAATTATGTACATTTGGGCTGGTAGTGATGGGATTTTCCTGTACTCTCATACATTTCTTGTAGGGCATATCGAGTCTATCGAGGTTGGGGATCGGGCCCAACAACGTTCCTATCGGTTATAAGTCAACTAATTGTCTAGGTAGTTACTCTATGACGAGAATGACTGACCTTCTGGAGTGTCGCCACCGTAGTCCTGATCTCCGAAGTTGAGAAGACCATTCAGCCAACGAAGGGATGTTCCTGAGTCTTTCTCGAGATCATCCCAGAAGCCCATGGCCTCCTTGGCCAGATCGGCCATGAAGTCTTCCGTGTACCTATCGGAGAAAACATTAGTCTACACAAACCTCCTTTAGGCGAGAACGAGAGACACTGCTTACATGGTTCTGAACATGCGAGCAAGATCATTTGAGCTCCCAGCCTGGTTGAAGAAGTTGTTCTGCTCAAGAACTATGACCTTGGCGCCCGCTTTAGAAATCTCGTAGCTGGCCGCAAGCCCGATGGGGCCACCTCCAATGACGATCACATCAAACACCTCAGTAGCCATGTTAACTTATGAGTTTCCACTTAGCTTGATGAGATGAATAAATTGCAATGATCCTGTTCTGGGAGAGGCCTTAGGGGACCTCGACGGGATTTTAGGGGCTCTGACCGCCCGCTCCAGCCGTTTTGTCTTCACCATTCAACTCACGACCAATCGGGAGCTCCGAAATAAACGAATTCCGAGGAGATATGGAGGCAAGATATGACTGCATCGTGATTCTCGAATCAATGGTGAAGCAACTCAATAATCGCGTAGGACAAGCTGTGCTGCGAGCTACACCGATGCGGTTGCTTGCTAGGAGATAGTTACATTTGATCTTTATTCCGCAAAGCGGTGACAGTCATCGAACCAGTCTAGGCGAGGATTGGAAATTAGGTATGACAAGAATAGTGCTTTATGGCAGCAACAAGACGTAGCCAAGCTGCCTATCTCCTCGGCTTAGCGGTTGGTTTCAGCTCCGGGACGACGGAATGGTTGTACAAATACTGAACAGAGTGACAGAATGAGAAGGCTCGCAAGATGATCTCCGGGACTTGCAATAATCAAGGAAAATATAAAGAGAAGGGATCACGAAAACTCCAGAGACAGGGTGGCATACAGAGATTCTGCCAACACTCTATAACTCCGCTGGCAACCTCTATAGAACTCAACCTCTTCACCAGCTATCACTACCCTTTCTTTGTGCTTGACCACCATGAGTACCAATACCGACCCCAGTACTATCAAGGCCATGTGGGCCAAACGACTGGTTCGCGAGAAGCTCGCCCCAGAAATCAATATCCTAATCCGGAAAGGCGAGCTGCCTTTTCTACCCCGTCCACATTATACTCAGGACCAGCTGCCTCTCGAAAGCGACCAGCCAAAACCCAGGAGGGAGGGCGACCATCCACCGCGTAAGGTGTGCATCGTGGGCGCTGGCGTCGCAGGTCTCTATATTGCAATGATCCTAGACAGCCTAAAGGAGTTCAACCTTACATATGATATTCTCGAGGCCAACTCCAGGGTTGGTGGTACCGTCTACACTCATCATTTTTGCGAGGAACCGCATGACTACTACGACATCGGAGCCATGCGATACCCTGACATTTCCATTATGAAGCGCACTTTTGACTTGTTCAAGCGTACTGAGGTGCCACTGATCCCTTATTATTTGAGTGGTCCTAGCACTCCTAACCTATTCAATAATCACTTCTTCGTCGTCGGTCCCGACCCTTATCAAGTCAGTGAGCAGAATGGCGGCTCTGTTCCCAACGACGTAGTCGACAACATCGGCGGTATTTTATGTGAGGCTTTTGATTCATATAAGAAATCGCTAGACGCAGACTTCGAAGGTGGTTTTCAGAAGCTCATGGAAGCCGACGACTTCAGCACTCGGGAGTTTTTGAAGAGGGGTGGTCCTGATGGCAAGCAAACGCTTTACAACTTCTTCGCTATTCAGTGGATGGAAACTCAGAACACATCAACCAATCTCTTCGATCAAGCCTTCTCTGAGAGTGTCTTGGACCCCTTAGCCTTCGATAACCCTGAGCCCAACGTCAAGTGGTCGTGCATCAATGGTGGCACTACTGTCCTCACCGATGCCATGCAGGCTAAGCTCAGCAGCAAGGTCCAAACAAGCAAGAGGGTAGAGAACATCTCCATTGATCGCCACTCAACGGAAGACGGCAACATGTCAGTGAAATGTACTGACGAGACGAACTCCCGTACAGGCTACAGCACCATCTTTTCCACCATGACTCTAGGCTGCCTCGGCCGCATGGATCTTCGTGAGCTTGAGCTACATCCATCTCAAATGGATGCCATCCGCAGCCTACACTACGATGACTCGGTAAAGGTGGCCCTCAAGTTCAAGTATCCGTGGTGGATTGTCGACTGCGGCATTACGCAAGGCGGCGTTGCCTCCACTGACCTGCCCTTGCGCATTTGCGTCTACCCCTCGTACAACCTCGACGACGGTGCCGACAAGCCTGCTGTGCTACTGGCGTCCTACACATGGGCGCAAGATGCGAACCGCATGGGGTCGCTTGTCAACGGGCAACAGTCCCCTGCCGACGAGGATGAGCTCGTCGAGCTGATCCTACGCAACCTTGCTCGGTTGCATGGGGAGCACATGACTTACGAGGGGATTAGGGATGCTTACACAGGCATCCACCACGCGTACTCGTGGTCTCAGGACCCAACTACCGCTGGTGCCTTTGCGCTCTTCGCCCCGGGCCAGTTCAGCAACATATATCCATATCTCACGCGGCCGGCCGCTGACAGTAAATTCCATATTGTGGGGGAGGCGGCGAGTGCGCATCACGCCTGGATTGTGGGAGCCCTCGACAGCGCATACGCGGCTGTGTATCGTTTTCTCTTGCGCTTCGATATGAAGGATGCCATTGAAGCTTTGGAGGATCGCTGGGGTAAGTTAGAGGAGCTGGAAACGGGAGAGCATGGGACGGTACATCTGCAGGTTCTGCTAGGCACACTGAGAAAAGGATAGTAGTACCAAGTTTTAAGTAACAGCTCCAGCACGTCCTTGTAGACATTTGGACCATCTTTCATCTTCAACTTGACTAGCAACATAGGTACAACATGGCTTGCCACTATCACAGCGTAGATACATAACCACAACATCGCCAGATACGGGGAATATCGTGTCTTTAAGCTCACCTGTTGTTTCCGACAGTTCTTACGCACTGATGAATCCATTGAAAGCCCTGGGCGGCCAGGATATTCGTAGGGAAAAAAAAAAAAAAGAAAAAAAAAAAAAAGAAAGAAAACCACGGTCCAGCTCTCCGATCCCGATGTCCGTCTTCTCAAGCGCCAAAATATAAGCGTGGCTAAGCTAAGGCGCATAATTTTCTGTCCCTTATTTCAACAATTATCACGTACTTTTGACAAGCAGGCATCGCAACACCTAAGAATGTGGATGATACATCTATGATCTACCCTCACATAATAAAATATACACCACAAAATGTAGGACTTCGTGTTCAGTTGTATTAGCCGGAATAACGGGCGAATGCAAGCCACCAACTGACCTACATAATATGCTTCTAGAATGTGATAGACTGAGACGGACACGGTGGCTCCTGATTCCACAAGTAGATAGGCATCAATATGCGGTCGTACATCCGCGCCATCCGCGCGGCAAGGCCTTCGACGGTCTTGGCCAGCGCGCTTCTCGGCTCTTGGCGAATACAAACCGCAGGGAGTACATACAATACATAAGTACGCTAGTAACGGGCCCTGGCAGCAGATGCGGCGATAAAGTAAGACCTAAATCAGACTACCTTCGATTCGATCAAGCAATTCTTCAATCTTCATAGCCGTCCTTTCACCATTCACCGTTCTCTTTCAGAGGATCGCAATACATATTAATCACACGAGCATGTTGGTTGCGTTCTTGCATAGAAAGACACCTACCTACCTAACCGGTTCGGCGACTCACTCGCTCGCTTCCGGATGAAGGATTCGGTATAATACAACCAAAGAGCAGTTGGTCCGAAAGGGGTCTAGGCTGCCGTCGTTACCATCCATCCATCCATACATACATAGATTCCATCCATCGTCAGCCCCAGTTTGCCCCGCGGGATTTTCGATCCGCCCAATTACGTCGGCCATGGGGTCCTTGGGAGCTTGGGAAGCTCATTTGCAACGCCGCAGCCATGCGATTGATAAATCCTTTACCTCTTAAGAAACGCTGCCGATTCGCTAGGTATAGCCGTGGTCCATGGTTTGCACACCGAGACCATCGAGATTGCTTCGAGATTTCATCGCCAAGTTCTGGAGCTGCTGCGCCCCTGGCCATCCCACCGTGTTGGCTCGTTTATAATAGGTGCCCCCCTTCCCCCCCATCGTTGCCTTGGAATGAAACGGCATTGTCTCTTCCTCTTGACGATCTTGTGCGCCGCAGATAGGCGGAGGTAGCTGTTGTAGTAAATACATACGATTGACTCCGATGAGTTTTTCTGTCGGAGGGAATTCTGTTGTTACCGCTCACCTCTAGGTCCGACATTCTTAGTATACACGTGTTTTCTTTCTTTCTTCTTATAATGTTTAATTTTTAGCCCTAACCACCTGGCGCCCTTCATGAAAAGCTTATACATGCCTTTCGTGTTACTCTTGGTATCAATATGCATGGGAAGAATTGTGAATGGGGACGGTCGCCTCGCTAATCGCGATGCTGATACCCCCGGGCCTGTTAACTTCATCCGACATCAATTCCCTTCAGGTCAGATAAGTCATAATAACTAAAGAGGACTATTCGCTGGATAAGCCAATAAGTCTAACCTTTGAGTCTAGTTGTGGTGTTAGACGACTACGCCTACATAGATGGGGGCGAAATATTTTCGCGGGTTAACGGTACTGAGCCGGATGCATCCGCCTCCGCGCATACTTGTATATTCACCATCGCAGATTATCGAGTCCCTTTACTAACTGACGGAAGTGAATACCACGCTTTCCCTCAAATTGAACCAGTCATGGACGAACGAAACCGTTGAACTGCGTTCGATTCCCAAGACGGCGCCTTTGCTGAGCCGACAAATCTATTGGGTTGACCCGAGGGTCAAAACATTCTACACCTGGGGAGGGACGGCATCGGGGTCGGCGTCGCCGCCAGCTAACGATGAACTTTGGCGGTTCGCCGCGGACGACTCAGGCGGCGGACAATGGTTCCAAGTCACACAGGGCGACTATCGCGATTTCTCGCGACTCGTTCGCCCCGTTGGCGCGGCCTTCACGCAGAGTGCCGACGTCGGCTACGCTCTTGGTGGAGCGGTAACCTCGAAAACGGACACGTCAGTCCGGAAGGATGGCCCGGGATACGCTTTACTGGGACTCGTATCGTTCAACTTCGACACGGGTCGGTGGGAAAACACATCATCGGCCGAGTTTCAGGGTTATGGGACGAGCTTGAACGCGCGTGCCGAGTATGTGCCTTTTGGACCGAACGGTCTGTTGCTCTTCTTGGGCGGCGCCGAGACGCCTGTCGACGCAACAGAGGCGAGTATTGTCCAGATCAGTTGGGACACCCTTACGCTACACGATCCGGTAACAGGGAAGTGGTATACCCAAGCGACGACAGGGACACGCCCGCCAACGGTGGAGCGAGCATGCAGCGTCGGTGTTCGTGGGCCTAATAATACTTATGAGATGTGAGCTACCCTTATAAAGCCGCCCGACGTTCTCGAAATGAGGATATAGAGTGCCATTAGGTTAACGGACACAGTTTCATGTATGGCGGCGTATCGGACCAAACAGGAAGCGCCTCGTCTGAAGTCTACGTGCTCTCGCTCCCCGGTTTCGTCTTTTTTAGATCCACTTCTCCCGGTACGCCGCGTCGCGATCATGCCTGTGCAGTAGTCGGCAAAAAGCAGATGTTGAGCGTGGGAGGAAATGACGGTAGGCGTACGACTAATTCTTCAGCCGTATCGCTCGATCCGTGGAAGCAAGGTCTTGGAATATTCGACATGAGCGAGATGAAATGGACCAATTCGTACGATCCTGGTGCGGAAGATTATGCAAGCCCAGCCGTTGTTGACGAATGGTATAGACGAGGGGGCATGGGTTTTGTGCGTTGGAATGACGAGGAAGTAAAGGGGCTTTTTATCAACGGCACTTCGACTTCATACGGTGGTGGTAGGAACTCTCCAACAAGTACTCCGTCGAACAGCAGTCACAAATCAGCATCATCTACGGGCGCTATCGTGGGCGGCGCTGTGGGAGGTGCCATAGCACTCATCAGTGCCGCCATCATCATACTCTTAGTGTTACGAAGACGCAAACGCCGTAGCCCCCGGAAGACAATGGACAGCACGATAGCGGAGTACAGGCCAGAGCCATGGCCAAAATCAGACTCATGGCGATCTTGTACGCCTGGGAAGATGCGTAGCCCAACGCCGGTAGAAATAGATGATACTTCGCCGGTGGCAATGTATAACAGGCAGGGAGGAATGAATATTACACGGGCGGAGCTGGATACCACACCTGCAAAAATAGATTGAAAACTGGTGGCAATGAATACCTAAACACATATAGCAGATTCCAGTTCTTTGCATACCTACTGGGAAAAGTTCGTAGTGATTCGTGAACCTCTCACCACAGCCACGTAACTTAGTAACCTATGACGATAGCCACAGCCAGGATAAACGCACAAAGCCAGATTTATTTATTTGTTTTTCTTTAGAAAAGCAGATCTCTGTAGTTCTGATAACCATTTTCGAATAAATGCGGACTCGATTGCGCTTTTCCTACACGATAACTTATGGGGTGAATGAGGTTAGCCTGAAGAACTCAGGAGCCTAGTGATGGCATGAGTGTAAGATTAGAAAGTAACATCTATTTACATACTAGTAAAATGTATTGGTGGAGAGGTATCTACCCTATTAAGCTATTTATAGCCTAGTTTAGATAGGCAACAGTGAAACCAATGAGAACTATTGTGAAAATAATCGTTTCGGTAAATCCCTGGTCTGGCGTATAGGATCTGACGGCGTAGAAGCTAGGTCAGAGCTGCCGCTTGTATTCCTAGTCGCTCATATCAAGTACAGCACTCTTTTACTACGATGAATTTTGATGTAGTTGTAGCTATTCTTATCTCGCACCGTTCGGGATTAAGTCCTAGTGATACATTTGTAATATTTTATATACCGTTCTTCGTTAACCCCTAGTACACACACAGAAATAAAGACGTCAAGCCAACTTTTCTCCCTATTGAGCTAGTTTCCTATTGCTGAAACGCTTCTAATAATATACCGCTGTCTTCCAAAAACTCATGCTTTTCTCCCTCATATGTTTCCGGCATCAATGACGCTACCAAATGCGCCGATATTAGTAACCTGATACCAACCTCCTTCATAGTCGTCATGCTTTTTCCCGTAGCAGTTGTCCCGCTTGCTTAGCTGGATATGTTCGACGCCGTCTATGTCGCGCTTATTCCAATGTGAACCTAGAGGTCCACTCATGCCTTTTACGCAAGTAGCTTTATCAAGGGTGTATGTCCCCTTCTTCTCTGTATTCCACGCAGAGAATGTGACTGAGCTGCTTTTGCCATTGGTGAGTTTAGTGGGATAGGTATCCGATACTGAATACCCCCTGGCAAGGTCGGTCCCTACGTAGCCACCACCTGTGTGACACTATCATTAGTCAAGTTTCTACCTAGAGCTTCAGGCGGAACACTCACAAAAGTCATCTACCAATTGCTTGAAACTTCTGACAGGGACCCAGTTTCCATGTCCGTTGTGACCGTGATCACCCTTAAGATCCCAGCCACAGTTAAAGGTGTTGCCGCGAGCTTCAAGGCTACGTGCCTCAAGATCGCCGGCTTTTGTAACGAGTTCATGATCTTGTTCGCTTCGAGATGCTAGGCCAGCAGATTTCAGGGCTGCCCTTTCCTGATCGGTGATGGGGCGAGGACTATTCTTCCCTCGAGATGCCAGGCCAACAGCGCCAGGCTTTTGCTCTCCGGAAACAAGAGTGTTGGCACTGCCTGGGAGGGGGTTGGCAATACCGGCGGCAACAAACAGTGATGCCAGGAAGACAACTTTGTAATGCATCGTGAAGAGATATATCAAAATTTGAATGGGTAAGTTTGTCAAGAAAAGTTGACAGGGGGGTTTAATGGGGTAGTCATGGGATTTTGGTGCTTCAGAGATGACATCGTTACGTGGAGGAAGCCGACCTTTTATGTTCATCAGCCTTTCGTTTGACTTGGTGATAGGATTCCGGAAATAAAACACCTCACTATATTCGACGTGGTATCGTTCGGATAGTGGGCCGTTCAGATCTATGGCTTCACAGAGGCTTCAATTCGGACAGCCAATTGGCAATATTTAATAAAATACACACATTCTCAGTAATGTTCTCCGTCAAAAATGCAAAAGTATTCCATTATTCTAATACATGATTCCTATTTTGAACTAGATCGGCCCATCTATACCTAGTTAGTCACTATCCAATTTTGGGAACGTACATGTTTGGCGATGATAGCTGATCAGGATCGACGGATTCTGATCGTGCATAAGACGTAACGTTTAAGCACGTTTTAACTGATACAACAACAAGGCCTAGTTTAATCAGTTATTTACTTAATGGATCAGTGGCTATGACAACATGGCCGAATCCTATACCTACATTTTCATATGAAAACCATATGAGAGAAACTTGTAAAGGGAAAGAAATGGTGGCCAGTACCCACAGATTACCTTAGGCCAGATGATATACAACAGCCAACACAGCAGATAATAAGCCGGCTGCCTGCTGGCAACCAGCATGTATTCCAGCGGCGTCTCGCTAGCTAGATGGGGGTACCTTCTTTTCCCCGGTTGGTTATCTTTTCGTCCTGTATATATCAAGCATAGGTATGAACATCTGGTATCTACAATGTGTACTAAATGCTATGCACGTCAGGCTAATGTGGGCTTTCCGATCTAGATCGCCTAGCGAATCTATGATAAACCCGAACAATACCATCTCAGTGTGGATAATAGATACATAGCTTATCGAGAGATACATATGTCATAGAATCATATAAGTCCGAAATATCTTAAGTAAATCCATTGTTAAAAGTCAAAATCCGTTGAAATATATGGTAGCTGATATCGACGCCGCTTGAGCTAAGTCCAACTCTCTTGTGATGATACTTTTCTATATAACCAATATAACTGATATAACACCCATGACCTGCATTTAATCCAACACAGTCCAATGTTGGCAACAGCGTCATTGTAGAATTTCCTTCATCGCCCGACATACAGATTTGCCCGGGACGATGAGGCAGATTGGGTTCGTTTGAAGCTTGTCGACATCTTGCCCAAGATCCTCTTATCTTCCTTACGCTCCATAAGGATTTGGAAGTTTAGTTTGTTGACTGTCCTCAACACAGGTATTATAAAGTATCTTCAGTAGCCAGTAGGCGGCAGAAATGCCTTACATCGACCTAAGGGTCTATATAGTACAACATATACTGGACTTAATATTGAGTAACTTAACTGCTCATTTTTCCTTTATACTATAGATCGTATCGCAGATCAGTTACCGAATATATGGAGCGAGTAATAGACTAGCGTACCAAATCCTTTTGGATTTTACATACTAAGGCTCTTTACCCCTGCTTGTATGTATTCATACCACGGCAACTACCGAAGTGCGTATCTATTCGTAGCAAATCGTAGGTAAGTAATTATCATAATATGAAGCTGGATAACAAGCTTAGTAGTTCACACATAAGCCCCTTCCCCTCGATTTTTATTCCTATACCGGAAACCAGTTCACGACAACTTCCAGTCCGCTTCAGAGGGTCCCCCGGTCCACCGGTCCCGAGCTGTCCAAAGTCGTCTAGACATTCCCTTACCTCTGCGATAGATCACTATTATGTCCACAGGGGGGAATTAAGTATATACGGAATATATGATAAGTTAGTTATGCAATGTAATAGGCTTCTGATGTCTCCACCGTAGAAACGTCCAAGATAGGCAACAAGATAAGAAAAGATGAAAGTCCACTGTAAGATATCTCCATATTATTGTAGATTGAACATGAAATCAGCAGATTCGAGATCATGCATATGCAGCTGCTCGTGAAATATCTCTCTACAGTACCTAGGCTGCCCCAGAATTCTCGGGCTTGCCTATAAAAAAAGCGATTGTACATAGGTGCCTGTAAAATCACTACTACCGTATTGTTATTATTAACTACCACTTTGTTGTTCATTTCCAAAAATGGTGCTCGGGAAGCTAAACGCATATCTTCTCCAAAAAGAAATCCGGGTCTCCATGGGCTGTATCTAATTATACCAAAGCTCTGCACTAAGCCGTCAAATGTCTAATTCTGCCGATGATCCTTTAATGGACTTCTTAACTTGGTGATATTGGAAATACAACGCTATTCCCAGTTATACGCTTCTATGATTTGCAAGAATGCTCTTTCGCGTGATGAGAGCAATTATTAGTGTCCAAGGGATCTTTGCATATCAGCGATGTTGGAATATAGTACCTAGGTTAGTGTTTTCAGCTTCTAATAGAGCTATATAAAGACACTTCAAATGCCCCATCCTAACTTACTTCACCACCCAAGCTCTTCATCCAAAGCCACTCACACCTCAAACTCACTACTTATCTAAACTCTAATTCGACGCTAGCAACTACAATGCTTAGTCTCAAGAAACTCTTTTTCTTAGCTGCTACACTAGCTACCTGTGCCCACGCTGTTCCGGCGGCGGTGCCAGAGGAGATGTCTCTATCAAGCCGAGGCTCAGCCGAAGATTCTACTATGAACGTTGCGGAGGTTCGCATGGCTGACAGAGAAGTCACTGGCTCTAAAGATGTTGACAAGCGTAATCCAAGAAAGGGTCGAATGACAGTCCGTAAGTAAAGCCCTGTACCTACGCGCTCCAATATATCCGAACACCCAAAGGATTACTATCCACACAAGTTATTAGTAATTCCATAAGAGACCTTTATTTCTAACAGAATACCTCACAGAATGGTCTCGCCAAGGACGTTTTGTTTTCCTGCTGGGTGCTGACTTCCCCCAGGCCGTGGTACACAGCTTTTACGGAACAGGCGAAGGAAGTCCGGCAAAAGCGCTTCTTCAAAACTTCCTAGACTGGTTTACGAAGCAACATGATGCGGGAAGAATTGGATTTCAGGAATTTGTACAACTAACAGACGCGCCAACAATGGGCGCGCTATATGGAAAAGGAACCGCGCTTGCCGCCGATAGTGATTTTGGATTCGGCTTCCAACTTGATCCCGCCAGGATGAACGTGTTTCTCAACGCCCAGAATATGGCGAATACTATCAAAGACTGGGCTTCCCAATCAAATGGCAGAGTGGATCTGATCGAGCGTGCGAACGACTTCATCGATCTAAGTCTACTCGGTGCCGGCGCAGAACGCCCGACAAAAAGGTCTAGGGATAATAAGTGCCCAGCCAACACGGACTTATTGAAGTATGGAACGAAATCTGTTTCTACCGATCCTAATCTCAACAAGTCCTTACGATTTGCCGGCAAATGCAGCAAATAAAGCTCGGAACCTATACGAGAATTTCACGGCTATATACATGGAGGGACAAAATTAGATCAGACCATAAGATTGTTGAAATAGGTTATATTTACTACCAGCTTGTATTATCTATACGGGTTAACGCTTAATTTGCACTTGCTATCTGATGCTCATTGCTCACCTACCGGTCCCATGTTAACATGTTAACTTTTCACTTCATGTCTAGCTTTTCAGTAATAAAGGCCCCCTAACATTATGCATAACCCTGGGGATATTTATTAGCGATTCCTACCAAGTGAAGGGATTAGTTTAGAGCTAATCACAAGTGACTTTTAATTAGCTCATGGTGTAAGACTCTTATTGCTATTTCCAATTATAATGGCTTTTTTTCGTTATTATTAAGTATGTATATATATGAGAATTGTTTTATAATATATTAACACACAATATACGCAGAAAAAACTATATTATATAATATTTGCCGCAGCATACAAGCCGCTATCGCTGACTAAGCAATAGCGACGTCGCTTCTCCGACAATATTATATATAAAGTATAACAGTGTATTTTATATTATCGTCACCTTTAACAAAATACCAATCTTGTTAATATTATTAGCAAGTGAATGAAAAGTACGTGCGTTTATTTCAAAATCCTGGTATAGCTAATGCAGGGGGTTCATAGGGCTTTATATAAGTTCAACGAGGTAACAGACAATATAAGAAACTTCGATGTTGCAATAACTACGTAGTATCCTTCAAGTCATCGAAGTTAGGAAGGGTATCTACTTATTTAAGGGGTTGAGGGAGTGTGTTAGTGGCCAAGCACCTACAGCAGCATTGATGGCGCAAAGTCTGAAAGCAGTGTTTATTGATAGACCATTTAAATTTCTCGTAACGATGACAAGATATAGAATCTAGGATAGCAGTAGAAGTTGAGGTCAGTGGTCTACCCTTAGTACACGTCTGAGAAACACCAACCGCAATATCAAATATTATCGTATTCGTAGCTAAGTCCCCAATACTACGGTAACTGGTTCTAAGCTTTTCTCCCCGACATAATCTACCATGGCGACCACCAAGACTAGCTATTCACGTGTTGGTTGGAAGGCTATTCTCAAGGCGCCCATTTCTCCGAAATGCGTAAACGATCCATAAAGGTGTAACTTGTAAGCATTGTAGTTATATCCAGCCCGTGGGAACGGGGTCATGCCGTACCCTGTTACGGTAGTACCAGGTCTCCCGCCCGGACTGTGCAAAGCCAAGACACTCAGGTCCATAGCATGCGGTACCGTTGATTTGGGGATGGTGGCGGAGACCCCTGTTACTTAGGTAGTCATCATGTTGTTTATGATCTAGATCCTCGACTCCAAAAGGGGTCTGTCTTTTGACAGAACGCTTGATAATATCACAGGAATTGGGATGTACTTTCACTACATAGATGCGTCTTAGACAGAGATCGAAACCAAGTAACGGCCATCGTCTTGGCGATATTAGTAACACCGCTCAAACGTGGAAGTTCGTCTAACTGCCAAGGTAGGAAAAATGAAGATGCCAACGGCGAGATGGTTGGGCGTAATCAAGTGCATCTTGAGTGGATAATTTTTAGGCCTGGTATGCAAGAAAAAGGCGGGATTTGATAGAATATCAAGTCCAACATAAGAGTAAGCAAGACAATACGTTCAAAGTAGTTAGGATAGAAATAAGAATTGTTATAAATGAGACTACGAGGTACTAATGTAAAATTCTGAGTCGGTCTACAAGAAGTCAGATATGTATATATACACGTGTGTCTGTGTGCTTGCCTGAGGCTAAGAGATTGAGATGGCATTGTCGACGGTATGATAACGGCTGAGCCTCAAACTCCATAATGTCAGCATCTACTTTTGACTCAACCTGATTAGCTAATACATGCCATCAGCCTCGATATTGTCTTCTCAATGTTTAATATTAGACTTTCAATATCACTTAGACTTATTCCGGGTAGAGAAGTCGTAAATACTTATGTCTTAATATATATAGAATCCATAGTTGTGGTCTCTTTTTCTCCTTTTGTTTCCTTTGTCTTTTTCTTGCCCTCCTCTCTCTCTCTCTCTCTCTCTCTCTCTCTCTCTATATATATATATATATATATATATATATATAAAGACGATAGTCGAAGCCTGAGAATCAGAGATAGATAAATGTATTAATTATCAGCCAAGCTAGAGTAGTCTCTGCGTAATAGGTAGCTATGTCGTTTGCGGTAGAGACATGCAGGTCTACGTCTATAGAGCGCTAGATTAAGATAGGGTAGACTGTGGTATTTGTTGTTATTACAGTTGTTATTGTAGCTAGATGAATAGTTGCCTTAATAACCTCATGGCATAAGATTCTGCATTCAAAGACATCGAACAATGCAGACACTTCAAGTCATTCGGAAAAGAAAAGCTGATTATCTGAAGTTCGTTGCGTAGAGCCTTGAATACCATCAATGCGTTTTGTAGTAAAACTGTTTCGGAAAAGTATTTCTGAAAACGCTTAATAAAACCGTACGGTTAGAGCAATGGCTAGGCCCTGATTAATATCGGACTTACGACTGGGGAGTCTTGAGACCAGCTAAGTCTAAATCTAGCTAGACTCTTTAATTCACCTCGGACGGAACCAAAACGAGTTTGTTGCCTTCTCGTAATGACATCAATGAAGCAACCTAACAGCCGAAGTCCAATGTCCTCGAAGAATCTAGTGGTGTCAGATTGACCTTCGCTTGCCTCGATGACATGACGCCGGTCAAACCAATAGTCGAGTAAGGCCGTGCAAGTGAAGAATCCGGCGGGAAGGGCGGCCATAATCATGATTTTAGATGTTGACGTTTCCCCTTCACTTCCCCTCCCCGACCATTTTCTTAACTTTTTCGAGTAATAATCCACTTTCCCGACCTAACCGGCGCTTACCGTCTCGTCCCGGGGCTCGCGCTTTCACCATAGCCCGTCTAAACCTCTCGCGCTCGGCAATCTTACGATTTCGCTCCTCATTCCGTCGCGTAATCTCTTGTGCACGCGCCTCGGCCTCGGCTTTCTTGCGCTCTGCATCTGCTACGGCTTTATCGAAATAGCCAGGCTTACGCTGTCTCTGCTTGCGCGGACGGGGAGGGCGATCACTCGATGGCGGCGGCGGCGAGGATGGTTCTGGTTCTTCATCCTGATCGAGCATTGCTTGGCGGGCGGGATGAAGCTTCGGTGATGGCACAGTCGCATTTACATTTTCTTCATTTCCTTCCGTTGCGCTGGCGGGCTTGGAAGCGGCTAGTTCGGCAGCCTTAATCTTGTTGTAGGCCTTCTTTACTTTGGCCTTGTGTATTAGATCTTTCTTTATTCTGTCAACTAGGAATTCAGATTATCAGTCGACTGGCATGGCGCAAGTGATGTTGGGAGCTCTGTTGTGAACCTTTTCGTTTCCACGGACCGTCCGGTAGATTCTGCGGTCCTACTCGAAAGCCCTTACGATGCTTTTTGGCCGCTGGACCAGCTGCACTGTCCGATTCAAGAGGTCGTTTTGGTGCCATTCTCAAGGAATGAGGATGTAGACAGTGGTGTTGAAGAAACTAGCGTGACAAGGTTTGCTGAAGAATAAATTGGCATACTACGTAAGCAAGTGGATGGCAGGTGGCATGTATGTACATGGCGCTGTGTATGTAAATGGTTATCGATAAGCGGTAACATGAGTTAAGACTGATAAAACCCATCTAACCGAGCGAGGTAAGGCGGTGTACCCACTCACATAAACAGCTGGGTAAATAACACCAACGGGTCTAGCTTGTTTCGGCAGTATTATTGACATATGGCATGCATTCCTAGGCTCAGCCCGCTAATTATGACGCTGGTGAGCTGGTTCCAGCAGAAGGAACAGATGATCAATGGAGTGATCCACCCTGTACAGCTGTGCGTGGACGTACATGTACAATCATGTCTCTCCTCATATCCTGACCGTTTCTTCCGACTTCATACCTACCTTTGAAGTTACTTAAGTCTGCAGGTCCGGACATACACAGGGCGTACGGATTCCAGGGGAGAGCTGTATCCTTTCGTCTTGACAATCTTTCATAATCAGAGACGTGGATGTTTACTATCTCGTTTCAAGCTACCTATCTTCTCAGCCAACGATCCCAAGTCCGACGAGTCATATGCTACAGAACAGATTATAACAGATATCTGATCGATGATATCCTTGCAATAGACAACTGATAACTGATAACCTGACAACCTCCCGAACAAAGTTTAATAATGCTTGGGACTCGTTAACGAAAGTGACAACGCCGGCTGCAGCATGCCCATCTTCCACCAATACCCGGAGAGGAGGGAGTCGCCGATCATGGGGTCACCGCCCGACCAATTTCGACGTGATATGCCACCACTACCGCACAATTCTGCCTTGGCCAGGAAATCGTCGGAGGAGAGCATTAGAACCGAGTTATGTGAAGGCCCAATTTCCGAAAGTCTTGGGCCACGAACGCCCGAACGTGACCATATAGATACGTGCTCCGATCGAGTAGAACTAATCGAGAGATTGAAGAGAGGCGAAAGCCCGACCTGGATTCCCAATCGACACGTTTGTAACTCCTCCCCCTTCTAAGGGAATCGCCATCTGTTGGTGGCACTCACTAACCCCTTCTTTATCTTCCAGCTGGAATCGATATGGAACCAAGAGCCTACCTCTCCTACTAGATGTCCCAAACGAGCCACCGCCACCTCACCGAATCTACTGCCCTCGCCAACGATAACTCGCGATAAGCGAGAACCCGATTCGGCTGATAATGATGATGATGATGAAAGGAGGAGGCAGGAGGGACTAAACATCGAACGTCCTCTTTCCGCTCTTCACAGCGGCGACTTCACACTGGACGATGACTCTCAAGATGGTAGTCCACAGATCCGAAGAACTCATAATAATCAACAGGGTTTTAGCACTGTTAACGACCGATGGTTGGCCACCTCGCCTCCGAGAGATTTCACCCCTTTCCGTCTTCAAACGCAGCAAATAAATACGAGGCAGTTAGAGGAGACGTCCATTGGTCTTTCGCCCTTATCCTCATCCATCTCTTCGAGCTTCGCTTACAAACCGCCAACCAGCCCCCTAGTCCAGTCGGAGAGTAACGACGACGTTGATCTAGCCTCTCCAATGGATGGCATTGATATTCATTCCAATCTTACAATGAATTCAAGGCGGCATACCTTGATGTCATCTCATTCAGGGTCCTCCTGGTTCGCCACAAATCCATTACCCAGACGGTCGCCTTCTTTACGCCAGGAGAGAAGCTTCCCTTACCAAGCACATCAGCCGCGGCGGTCTCTAACTTCGAATCCCACCCATCCTACAGCTGCATCCACGCCGCAGACTCCAGTGTTCTTGCGTTCCAGGCGCCCATCGTACAGTTCAGACGTCTCGCCACTCCAACATGCATCTATGGTAGGGTCTTATGAGGAAAGTATCTTACGCGGACGTATGTCGACAACTCCGTCAAAACCTCTCGATTTCTTGGCGCAAATCGGTGTACTTGGCTTGGGTGAGTGCAAGTCGAGCCTCAGATGTCCACCCCACGTGACCCTACCCTTCCCTGCCGTTTTCTATAGTTACGCCAGCTCTTCGCAAGGTACTTCCAAGATGGATGATGGGCCAAGTCCGTACGTGGGACAGATTGACTTAGAGAACGGGCTTCCAAACTCAGAGGAAGATGCGAGATCGAAGCGCAAGGTGAAAAGTCGGGCTCTGGAACGGATGGCAGCGGAAGACGACCAAATGAGACTGAAAAATCGCCCTTCGGAACCATCTGAGCCTGACGCTCGTAGAGCTGAACGGCCTAAGCGCAGGTCGAGCTCTCCAAGGGCGCCCCCCGGTGGAAGCTATCGTATTCCTAAGAAGGGCCAGATTCAGATCATCATAAAAAATCCCAATAAAACAGCCGTGAAATTGTTCCTTGTCCCGTATGACCTAGCAGGGATGGAGCCTGGCACCAAGACTTTTATCCGCCAACGCAGCTATTCAGCTGGGCCCATCATTGACAACATGCCTGATTTGAAAGACAACGGGACGGCTGACCGCCCGGTCCTAAGGTACCTTGTCCATTTGCACATATGTTGTCCCTCAAGAGGTCGGTATTACCTGTACAAAAGCATTCGAGTTGTATTCGCGAACCGCGTGCCGGATGGAAAAGAGAAACTTCGAAACGAAATAACTCTGCCTGAGCCTAGATTCACCAGCTACAAACCAATCCGGATGATGCATCCTCCTATTTCAGGGGGCAGTGGTCCCGGAGCTAACCTGACTGCTGACAAGGCGTACAGACGACGTAGTTATGGGCTCTACTTTGGAAATTCAAATCCAGCAATGGATGCCGCGGGCGGGTTCCCTCCGGCGCATATGTCATACCAGCCTGACTTGTTTAACTTCGCTAGGGATAACGCACCGGTTGAGCCCGTTCCCTTCAGATGGCCAAATAGTGCAACGAGAAACGCGCAGCAGAGAGGCAGTTCCTCAGGCCCAGCTAATGCTCAATCACCAGATTCGTCCCAAACTAGCCGGCCAACTACGCAGGATGCGAATGACGTATTCAGCTGGGATCAGATGGATTGCCAAATTGATAAATACGACAAACTCAGTAAAGGAGACGTTGGCTACGGCGGCAATGCGTTCGCCGGCCTCATCAACGGCAACCCGAGCGTTGCGGAAGGCCTGCTTTCAAAGCGACTGAGATCGCTGGGGGTCGAAGGCCAGGCGAACAAGGAGTCGGGGGCGATGGAGGAGTAGTACCTCTATAGTTTCATCGAATCCGCGCACTCCGGCGTTATAAGATTGGCTACGGTCACCGTTGGATTGGGGAAGGAGGCATCATTCATCGGCTGTTAGAATAGAGAAGGCTCTTTTATTATAATGAGTGGATCAATCTAGGGTCTGACTCAGATTTTGGCGTTGTTTATCAGCTGAACCAAATAAAAAGCTTAATGACACAATCTGACTATTCATCTCGAAACTTTGCTGAAGATATTCGTCTCATTCTGCGCTTATAGATGGTCAAAACTTACCTAGGATTAGGTGATGGTGTTTTTTGCTAGAGCGCCATAACAATGTTAGACTTGCTTTAATCAGCATCCTGCACGTTTCAGGAGCAGGACACTATCCACAGCGTCCGTCATAAGCTGTACGGGTTTCTTCCATACAACCTGATATTTAGCAACAAGATCATTCTTAACCTGTTGTCGTTTCAGTGCAGCTGCCTACGCTCAAACTTTGCTTCTTTGGGGGACATCCGCGGTGTTGAAGGGATGAGGGGAAGGTGAAAACCGTCTTGAGGTATCATTCAAGAACGTAGAATGGCTAGATAGCCCCTTGGTGTTGAAATTTTACTGCCTTCCTGTGCCGGGCAACTACTTTCCGGATCATGACCTGTAGGTACTCAAGCACGATGAGCACAGGCCGGTTTACAATATACCTCAAAATTGAAGATATTTAACCCAAACCGTACTTCTACCCCAAGGGATAAGGATAAGATGGATGAGAGGAAAACGAAAAATAGTAGATATACCAAATCAAGAAAAATAAAAGAGAGAAGAAGAAAAAGAAAGAAAAAATAAGAAAGAAAAAAAAAATGAGTAGTCTGGGAGTCGAACCCTCAGACCACCGGTAAGCCAGTAAGGCATCCCATCAGGCCTGCAAGCAGGCCGAGGGAAAATCAACTCACTATGTGACAATAACAGACGATGGAAATGACAACATGGAAGAAATATAAACATTTAATTATCTTATTTATCTTTCAAGTAGTGAATCCTTAATAGTACATCGGGTGTATCCGCGAAGCGTCTTCAGCTACGGAACTGAAATCACAACTATGTCGTTAATGGCAAGCCCATGGGATAAAGACCAAAATAATAGTTGTATAATACATAGGTAGGTCAAGGTAAACCATTTTAAAGGAGTGCGAACCTAATGATGTAACCACAAATATATATCCCTGGTTTGTAATACGCAAATTGCCACGCATAAATTCTAACTAACTAGGGCCATTAGGGGTGAAGGGACTTGGTAGTACATATTATTACCATCTCGCGTGGAAAGGCTCTGCCAGTCGCCCGGTGTCATGTTGGACCGCCCGTAGCTTGTGTATGCGTATGTGTATGTACCACTACGACGTGGAGCTCAGCCTCCCACCGTCCAGCCTTCGAAACAACTCACAGCATTCAGACCTTCAGCGATTCTGCCGGAGTGCCGATAGTAGAACCCGGCTATATCTCCATCTATCGATGACCTGAAGTTTCCAATACCTATAGATATACCACAGCCTCCCAAGAGTATCCTGAAGGTGCAGAGGAAGGGACCGCGGCCGACGACGCGGAGAAGAGTGGCCGGCCAGGCCAGCATGATGGACGTGATTTGCGCGAAAGCGCAGTCGGTGTTCGGCCGGGCTCGGCAAATATGATGTGTCGGCCGTCGTCATGGATTGAGCAGGTAGTGTCCCGTCGAAAAGCGTCCTATATTGAAGGCCAGATATCTGGTCCGTGACGACGTTCTTGAAGCGCGAGGCCACTGCCACGACGTGATAACCGACTGCCTTGACATAGGCAAGTTCGAGACTAGGCCTATCTATGGGGACCCGTAAAATTCCGAGAGCTCTAAGTGGGAGAGTATCGATCGTGGTAAGTCTATGCACGGGCTTGACTCTAGGTGCCAAGACCGGCCATAGCATACGAGAAGTTATGCAATTGATGCATCGATTGTGGCGCGACGATGGTAACGTGCAGAACGACGCCAGTGCACACTTCACACATTAGATATCTCACAATAGGCGCCGTACGGTCACCTCCTTCGCCGTTTAGCAACATCTCGACAGGTATATCCGCTAGAACGGGGCCGGCCATCGTCGAGATAATGAGTCCCTTGAAGGCGCACGCTAGGCACTGGACGAAGGCTTTGAGAGACTCGAGAGATCGAGAATGAAATTTTGCCGTATCCCAAGACGGCCCACTGCGCGTCGTATGTCGAGCCTTAGAGCAAGGCGTGGCAGCTGAGCATTCGTGCAGCAGAACTGCCTGCTCGCTGCCGGTGATTCTACGCCCCGGCCGTCGCGACCGCTTTCGGTTTGTTAGAGAAGTAAGTTTTAGTATCCCAGCATTTCAGGAATACGCCGGTTAATAGCGAGTCTAAGTGCATCTCGATTGAATAAATAGTAAACTTACCTGATTCGATCTAATTTTCATTTACTTATTTAGTGCTACGTACAGTTCGTCAGAAGTCTCGACAGAAAAAAAGGGGGTTGGTTGGTGTATTTAGCGCTTGGGTGTGGCATAGGGAAAGAAAAGGGGGGTGGACATAATTCCTGAGCCTTGTAGGTTTCGGAGCGATAGATAAAAATGTAAATCTTGTTATACCCATCGTTTTGATACTCGAATTCATATGCTCTAGAAGTATTTTTGGATGCCTAGTGTTTAACTATCAGTTTGCAATATATTTCCTAGTTCCTCCCGGTGGAATCCAGTCGAACTTTGTGCCGGGTCGCTCTTTTTTTTTTGTAGAAATCGTTATGTACAGATGGTGTGGAGGCAGCAGAGGAATGCCAAACGGCTGTGGGATGTGGCTCAAGTGACGATAAGGTTTTCCAAGTGATAAACTGGGATTATCGTCGATTATTACTACAGCTCAAGGCCCGGCATATAACGATATAGGAAGATACGCTTAATAACGTTCCTCAGCGCTTGGCATAGTAGCAGATGATCCCACCATATGTAAGCAGGGAAAAGACTTATTGGGAAGTTTAGAGAGAATTACCAAGGCGGGGGGTCTTGTACGAGTTTTCACGACATACGGAGCCACATAGTTTAATAAGCCACCGTAAAGCACCATAGTCACGACTCCGCGAGGCGCTAGATATTGTCCAGCTGGTAAAAGGGGCAGGAATTGGATCTTTGTTCATTGAATTTGTCTGTATGTCTGCCTCTTCTGAGTCGACTCTGCAAGACGCAGTTAGTTCCTCAGCGCAATCTGCAGGCCCTTCCCTCTGTTCTGTGTTTACGAGTACTCTTTTCAGCACAAGACGAATCACTTTGCCCCCTACTCGTAAAGCACCGCATCACTCTCCACTAGCTTGCGCCACCCCAGCCATGGTTTCCAAGACAGGAGCGAGAAATCCTCAAGAGAGGAAGAAAAAAAAGATGAAGACCGCGATGCTCTCAAGGATATCATTAAATTTCCTACCGCAAAGACAGAAGATCGCTGCCTGGACACCCCCTCGAATAGAAGGCCGAATGAAACAAATCCAATGATGGGTTCGGGAGTGTCCTTTCCGTAGATAATGACATGATATTATCATCATCACATGATCGTGGCATCCGTAAAACTTCTGTCTTACACTCAGCTCACGTTTTCTCCGTGTAAGCTTCCTACTAGGAAGCTAGCAGACAACGTCCCGCTCTGGTCTAAATATGTACAAGGTCGAGTGGTGGGGTGATGATCAACGGCTCAGTTGCCAAGCAATTCTAAGAGAAGATATTGTGGCTATTTTCGATAATAAACTGAACGGCAACATTCTTGGCGTGCATATCTGTCATCTCTCGTTCAATGTTGGTGTCCCTCATGATTGTCGGCGCGAAGACCACAGCCAAATTCTTTGGTGACATCTGCTCGGGGGTCAGTTGGAGCAAGTATATATATATATGGTGCAGGCGGAGCTACTTACCAGATTCTCACGCTCCCGAGAGGCGACGCGGGAAAGATGGAACATCAAGAACTCGAGACAATCCTTGTGTTGCTGTGGCAGCTTGTTGAACACATTCTGCAGGTGTGCGCACTTATCTGTGTCGTTTTGGATTGCTGTCTCGGTTAGCATTAAGTAGAGGCTAGGTGCTTGGGCCGGCCCTTACCGTTGGTCTCGAGAATACTATCGTAGACATCAAACGTGAGCAACGGCGTGGGCAACTTCCTAAAGTACTGCTTCAGAACGCTTGTCACGGCCGTGATATCTATATCCGGGTCTGAAATATCGAAGTTATCGTTCTTGTCGAATCCCTCCTGGATGATTTTGGTTTGAGAGTTTCCACCAGTCTTGCGATAGATGCCTTCAATATCCATCCCCCTGAGCTCAACTTCCTCTATACAACGAGTCACAACACAGGGGATTTGCCGGCGTTCATAGTCGGCTCGCTCTGCTAGGTCGGATCCGAAGAGAACAGACGGCGCCTCTGCAATGGCCGGGGTAGAGATATTCATCGCATTCACCAACTTCGGCCCAGCAGTATTTGCTTTCTTGAAGCCGAAAAACCCTTGACGGCCGCCATCTGGAGCTTGTCGGTTTGGTAGGCCGTTTGGTCCAGTCATTACAGGAGATTCGACCGACGCAACCGTCATGTTGTAAGGAAGGCCAATACTCTCACCGGCCATACCTGGGACGCGTTCGCGCTCTGGTTGTTGGAAGGCAACGACTGTTCTGTTTACGCCTTTGGCGATATTCTGGGCCATGGCCTTTGATCCCTTCTTCCAATTGAATTTCTTCACCTGGCCTTTTCCTATTTTGACCACGGTGGGGCCAGCCTCGAGGATTGGCTCTTCATGTTCAGTGGCAATGATCGCCGTGCCTGTCTGGATACTAGAGCCGTCCAAGCTCACAGAGTTGTTCGATGTGCCCCTGTGTTGGTTGTAGATTCCGAGGCCGTTCGGAGGCGATCGAGGATCTGAGTGGTTTTTAAACCTCTCCTGGATCTGGTTTGTGAGGTCATTATTCAGATCGGCTAACTGAGCATTCTTGGAGACAAGTTGTTCAAATTCTAGTCGTGCGCGATCCCTTTCGGCCACCACCCGATTCTTCTCCTCGACTAGCTCGTCTCGCTCAGAATGAAGTTGTTCGATACTGGCCGACATAGACTGCTTCAGTTTCTCCAGCTTCTGGACGAAGTCTTTCAGGGCAGAGTCTTCAAGATCACGAGGATCGATGGGCCGCTTGGTTTCCTTGGCCCTCTCAACGTACCCGGCTAACACTTCCAACTGACGAATCATTATTTCGGTTTGGGTGTCGAGTACGGAGACTGTTTTTCGTTTCTCCTCTAATTTCTGATTTAGGTTCTTTAGGTCTTTCTCATTGGTAAATTGACGCTCTAGTTCGGCAACCCGTTGTTCTGAGTTTCGTAGGCGACGCTTCAAAAGGGCATGATCCTCGCCAGAAGTAAGTGAAACGGGACTGGTCACGTCGTGACTGTTACCGTTTATCAAGTCATCGGCGATGGGTGTTTTAGGCCAGTGTGGAGAGGTAGTTGCACGCGTCGTTTCACTCACACTCCGAGTGTGGCCTACGCGGGGGAGGTTGCCTGACTCAGAGCTGTTCGTTCGCCCGTGACGAACCGCATTTGAAACCCGACGAAGAATCGAAGATGAGCCTTCATCCGTTCCCAAGATGCGAGCCATATCTTCATCCATGCTGAAATCACCACCAGCACTCCACCTAGGCAATTTCGGCGATGTCTTCTGTTCTCCTGACGTACTGACGGATTCCTGACCTGTGGCGTGTGCAGTAGGCGGGGCAGGTGGTTGCCTCGGAGTCATGTACGACTCGTTGGGCTGGGATGCTGGTCCATTCACTAAGAAATCACTGTCAGCTCAAGCAACTTTTGATATCATGTCAACCGCCTACCGTTCTTGGAAGCTGTGATTGGAAGCTCCTTTCTAGGGATAGATTTCGTATTGTTGCTGGTTGATGTGCTTAAAGAATCGCTGGACCGCATTTCATCATCCTCTTTGACGCGGGACTCTTGTGAGCTACGTGACGTGCCCGTCTTGTCACCTGCGTGCAAATGTTGGGAGGACTCGGCTACGGAAAATCCATCTTTGTCCTTTTTCCCAGAACTACTACTACCCCTGGAACCAACAGAATCCTGACCTGCATTTGATTGGGAGTTGCGAGAATTCGACTTCTTGGTCTTAGGCGCATCTTGTAATTTGAAATCATCCGCAGGGTGCGATTTCCCGTTCGTCACTTTCTGAGATCGATCGTCCGTTACCGCAGGCGATGCCTTGGAATATGCGTTCTTGTCGCCCTTCGAAGACTTGGAGAGTTTTCTACCCAAGTCTCTCGGCGGTGGATGCTCGTAGTCAGACGATGGTTGTCTACCCTTCTCTTGGAAAGCAATGTGGGGGGTAGATGACTGAGAATCAGCCTTTTTCTCTGATTGCCGCGAAATATTGAAGTAATCCTTTTCCTTCTTTTTATTTGCATCAACGAGAGTTTCTGTCGTCGATCGGGGTGTTGTAGAAGGCACTGGGCTCGGGTCCAAAGCGACGGGAATAAAAAAACTCTGATCATCCGGAGCATTGCTGTTGTTGACATCGCTGCCCGAGAAAATCGACGAGTTTCGATTGTTACGGTAGGTATGCGAGGGTAGCAGGCCGCTATCTCTCGCGGAATGTTCCGCGGGCCGGTCAGGAGATCTCGCCGGTCTCGAGCTGCTTCTCGACTCAGAATCATTCCGGCTATAAGCAGCCCGCGGCCGGGGTGAGAGCTCGGTGGGAGTATCGGACTCGGGTTCGACTCGATCGTTGGAAAAGGCATTAGGAGGTATCGCGTTGGGGGGAAGCGCGGGAAGGGATTTCTCGACTATCATAGGCGAGCCGTCCTTTTCACGCGCTTTGGCCTGAGCGGCAGCTTTCGACTTTTTCCTACGTCTTGCCATGAGGGACTCGTGGCAGCTCATACAGAATATGCCCTGTGACGTCCTGGCATATCGCAAATTTTCGATCTTCCTCTTGCAATTCCTACAACGAAAGCAAGTGGCACAAAAAGCTTGCTCGCCGGTGAGGATGGCTAGATCCTCAATTTTGTTACCGCAAGCGCTACAGCTGTAAGTGCAATTATTGCAGATCAGGGAACCGTCACCGAGGAGCAGGAGGTTCGCATCAGAATCGAGGAGGGTACCACAGGTATTGCACCGAAAGCAATTAAGATGCCAGCGGTTTCCAGCTACTTAAGGTTAGAAAAGTCGCCTGTCCACTAGATTGATTCCTCATTTCGAGTTTCTAAAACCACCAGGAGGAAAAGGGGGGACGGGGAAGAGGGTAGTTCAATAGAGCCTATAGACTTACCAAGTTCAAATGCTTTGCCCTCCTCAAGGATCTGAAACGGAATTAGTCAACGGCGATGACTCTCAGAAATATTCATAGTCCAAGTCTTTCTTCTCACCTCTCCGCATCCTTTGCAAGGGAAGACATCTTCGCCATCCATAGGGGCTTCCATGTATTCCTCCATGATTTCTGTTGATATTGTAAAATAACCAAAAGAGATCTGTGTCCTAGGTTCGAATGGCCGAATTAGCGATAGGCCAAGCAAGGCCCTCTCAAATGTCAATTGGGAAATTGTAATTCGCTGTAGACTCGGTGCGTCATGGAAGGCGATCGAGATAGGACTATGGCAACATCTGAGGGTTTTCACGCAGCGGACTCGTAGAGCGACGAGCAAAGCACAAGTGCGGATTATAGTAAATAAAGAATAAATCGGAGTTGAAAATGCGGCAGACACAATCGAATCGGCAAACAAACAAGTAGGATGCTTAATGTCATGGACGTGAGCAGAAAGTCGGGGGGCGCGAAGGGATGGGCTGTACCTATGATATGGGATGGACGGATGGATGGATAAGCCTGTAAGGGGAAAAGAGACTGGGCTCAGTTGAGTTGAGATGATAAGTTTATGGTTTATGGAGGTAGGTAGTCTAAGTCTGACGGTATTCGGCGATTGGTAGCTGCGGTACGATGATTGGAAGACCACAGAGGTAGGCACAATTGTAAGCGGGACCCGAGCAGCAGGTAACTTTTCAGAGGTCGTGATACTTTGCCTAGGGCTAAGTACCAAGACTAGACAGACGTGCACGAAGAAGAATTGAGGCCGTTGAATAAAATAAAAAAATAATAAAAAGGCAAATCACAATGCGAAACAGACAATGACAAGTGAAACTAGCTCGTCGGGTGCCATGCACACGGACCAGTTAGTGAACAATAGAATAGAAGTCCCTGTGAAATATCAATACCTACCTAATGTATATATGTACTTACTCACATAGCACCCTACATCAGACCAGCATAACCTTAATGCTGGACATCGGATTATTCAAGGGGAAAAAAGGGGAAGGATGGATGGATGCTGAGGGGACTAGAGGGAATGCTATGACTAGCGGGGCTTAGGCGTCTCAAGAGGTTGATAGTGGAAAATGTATGTACTTGTGACTTTACATGGGCACCCTTTTTTGAAGAAGACATTGCAATACCTTCGGTAGATGTAGACATGTATGTACCTTAGGTATCTAAATGATGGACCCAAGGAATATCAATACCTACATAAGGTACCTGGTGTGCATAAGTTGACAAGCATTGCCTAATCTAATATGTAAGAGCAATCCCTGTTAAATACATAGAAAGAGGATGTACATATTACCTAGCTGGCGACCACATAATTACCTTGTACAAGCGCACCAACTACGAAGTACATACATTGTGTATTTGCCTTCTATGTGATACGGCGAGTGCATGTGGTAGTAATACCTAGGTACAATATGTACACAAGCAGTTGGCTTGTATACACATGTCAGAATTGTAGGTTGAGACTGACCACTCACCACGACCCTAACAACATCTATCGTCTCCCGAAGAGAGATATAACATTAGGCAACATGCGGAGCATAGGTTGTTAGGTACCTATGATCTCTAATGTATGTTACCTTGAAGCTGGAGCTCTCAGTTTCTTTTCTAGCAATCTGACTCTTCAACTCTTACATACTTCTATATAGATGACTTGGGGAGACATGTAAGGCTCACCATCAAACAATCGTTTCAACTTGTCCAACGGCGGATTATATTCACTATTGTTCTTTGTTAATTATAACGACTGACTTCTAACGGGGCCTAGGCCCCGTTGTAAAAGCTCACCATTGAGGACAGATGATGACGTTGGGCCCATTATCAGTCTATCTACGTCCCTGACTCGCCTCCTCAGACAGCACTACTCGACACTACCTAACCGTCCTTGCTTCACTAATAATAGTCAACATACTATTTTTATTACCTACAGTACAAACCTCGTGTCGTCGCAGGAGTGGTAGCTATTTGACTCGCGTCACCTAGGTATGAACTAGGCCATCCAATTGTCCCTTGCGGCTGTACCAGCTGTTAGTTCTGACAGCCCAGCGCATTAGGTGTAGCATGACGCCAACAAGTCGGTCCGTACTCTATGTACGTCCTTTTTAAATACCGTTACATATCAATCATCAGGGAGTGAGTAGGTTATCCTCTCACCTCAGCAGCTAAGAGAGGAACAGGAATAGCTTCGAAACCTACGGGTTATTCGAAAAGGGGGTTATAAGGTAATTCCTCCGACCTTCCAAAGTTGGTGCTTCCCGTTCGCGCCTATTCCATTCTTACCGTCTACGTATACATATATAGAGCGCTCATTCGGTCGCAAGAGTTCATGCGATCTACAAAGTAGTTTTGCTGTAACGTGGCTGTTCTCGTGCAACGTATGGAGTTTACGTATCTTCTGCGATGGGGTTCTGGCCGAAAAGATCGACCCTGCAGAGAGCCCCATTCTCCCCAAATGGCGTTCGGTGGCGTTGTCAAGGGTCTCCTAGGTCGTCGTCGAGAGAGAACACACCATTCCCCTTCCAATTGGTATGCACCTGATTGTATGTCCCCAGTCCCCCTTTGCGACAGAGAAGATCAGAGGGCTGAGTTGAGAATTAGGAGATACCTTAGTCTTGGAGCTGGACCCATTCTCCCGGGCTGGGACCATATCATCGTCACTGAATGCCTGTCAGCCTGTCGACGACATTTGCTTTTGCTTTTGCTTTTGCTTTTCTCTTCTTTTCCTTGCTGGCTCGATGCTTTCGGAGAATTCCAACGATGCCCATCCAGCCATGGAAACTTGATGCGCAGCATTCAATGATTAGTCCACGATCCCAGTGTTGCTCTTATTACTGGCATTATAGCTGACAGGGAACCCCGTGTCAGGTGTCAGGCCAAGTTCAAAATCGTGTTTCAAGTTGAACATGGTCCACCCTCATTTGGCTACGGAACGATTTAGACAAATGATTCGATATCTTCTCAGGAATGCATTATGCTGACGACAAGCTGTTCCGAAAAACATACGCAGACGGTTGTCGACGGCGAGGAGCAAGGCTCCACGAAGGGATAACCATCTTCTACCTACGTATATTACCGGCTAAGTCACCTCTACAACCGACGGGCACGAAGTATTCCCGTTGCTCATATTCATCATGACAACCAGCGTGTTACAGAGACACAGTACTGTCCACCCAATAAACTAAAGAGCGATCACGACGATTGTAGAGGAACTCTCCAGCAGACTGCTGGCGAAGCTACCATATATGTCACGGACAACGGCATCTCCCTCTCTTGTTTATTAACTACCAGGGAAGAGATCCTATAGCTGAGTTGTCCGTTATTCCATCATCCAAATAATCTCACCTCGCCTGAATTATAAATGTGCCGTAGCCTATCAGCGTTGTAGCATCCCGGCATGCAGTAAAGACCCCAACCAAATATGTATGTACCTGGATGGCTCAGCTTCCTGCCTAGGAATATGCACAGAAGGGCAGCCGAAGAGATTAGCGGTGAATCGCTAACAACGTGTCGCGCAGTTTCAGATCTACCATTCAGGATGCTGTACTTGGCAGCTTGGGTACTTGAAAATTGAAACCGTAAGACACAGTCGCCTGTATTGAGACTAGTTGAGGTTGTATTCCACTTTAATTAAGAGGCGGCGGTCCCAGGACAACGGTGCAGGCGCCAGCCGCTTCTTGGAAACATCAATCGCTTCAATCTCGCATGTGTTTATTAAAAGTGGCTGTTTGTCTGCCATCTGTCCTACCCGTCCCAAATAGACGGCTCGCAAACCTCATTTCATTTTAACTTCCTATTCCTGTGTGTCCATCGTCCGGGGTTGATCAGCATATAGGCAACATTTTCGCTTTCGAAACTACGTATATGTGAGACGGGTGGCCACCGACCAGCATGTGCGAACGTTTTCCCGCGTGCTGCTGATGCGCTGTCTGTCGTGCTCTCGTCACTTCCAAGGAAATCCGCATGAGGCCTGCATCTCCGCCCTGGCAGACGCATGGCTTTTATTAGCTGCCGTGTCAATCTCATATAGTACCCAGACACGCCTTACACACTTGTAGAACGACACCGCATACCAACGGAAATCCCTGACATAGATGTTGTTTCCCCCCATTCGACACTTCCAACCGGATTCATCAAAACTCCCGCGACCTTAGGTAGGTAGAGAGACCTGCCTGGATTTACTGTAGCAGATGAGTACGTCACGCACTTGAAGTCCGCAGCGGGGTTGTACTCTCTCGTGAACCGATCAGGCACCTTGGAATGAGATTCGGAGCGGCTTAAGGAACGTAGGAGGCTATGATCCTAAGCCAGTGAACAGAACCACATAATTCCTCTACGACTTCGTGATACATAGAGGCCTGAGTCGGAAGTACTTGTTATACAGAAAGTACCACGGCCAGGACTCGCGGGTAGATACGTATGTAAGTGGGGCGAACAGGTGTCTTGTGAACACTGCCTACGTATTTATGTAGTAGTAGAGCATGTTTAAGTAAGCATAACTCTAGAGTAACATGTTGATTTCGAATGTCTATGGGCTATAGGAACAATTAGACTTTGCGAATGAGACTCTTATACCGCACCAGTCTTGTCGACTAGTATCTGCTTCTATCTACAACCTATCCCTTCATAGTTTGAACGAAGATTGTATTCAGTTCTTCAAGCTACCTACGCCTCAAGATATCCAAGGTGGCCAGCCTACCTAACATGCGATCAGCTGCCTCTATTATATCCATCGACTTGGATATGAAGAGACACGTCAAGTTAAGCATGGGCTCAAATCTCAAAGACGTGTACCGTATCACAAGTGGTCTTACTTATATCGGCATAAAGAATAGGTCACATATCTACAGTTTATATTGGCGATTCTACTTGTGCGAGTTCCCAGCTCCCAATATTCCAGTCATGGGCAGCCCGGACTTATTCCCGAAACCCAATAATATGAGTTCTCGATTCGGACACCCCAAGTCACAGGCGAGCTCTCAGTGAAAGACTTGACCCTCACCTGGTGTTCGAAAGGCCATTTTCGAGTTCCGAGCTCAAGTTATGCCACTCTCTTACAGCACCTGATAGCACGCAAGAAATCATAACTTTACCCTGTGAAATGTCGATGGCCCCTATAACATGCCACTCTCCATCTCAGATAGGTACTCAAGAAGTCCACGAATAAAGGTAGTTATTGTATCGGGTCGAGTCATCACCCCCTAAACATTCAGTTTGCACTCGACCAGGAAGGGAATAATACGCATACCTTGAGCAAGATTACGCTTGACAAGCTCTAGGATGAATGGACACTTGGTAAATGCGTAATGTGTCAGTACCTTTTGCGAATGTCAGAAGAGACCTGCCCTGACGCAGGGTCGACTTCAGAAGTAGAACTTTGCGTATTCTCACTCTCAAGTCGCCCCATTGGCCATTTGCAATAATACAACTCAGATTCAGGTACCAGATGGACTGAGCGGTTCCCAGATGTGCTCTTCGGAGGTGCGGACGAGGTAACACTCAGAATCATGGTCCCTAGTTGACGTTCTTGGTCTACGCATTGGAAGACAAAAGCACGCGGTCTACCCTCGGGCACTATCATAAGGCCATTCACGTTAAACAACCTGTCCCGAACACTGGATCTCTACAGCTGCAGACATCAACTACCTCAGGCAATGCCTTCATTTTCGACGCCCATACTCGTACTTTTTTTGAATTGTCAACATTGGGACACGGTAAGCCTGTATCCGTCTAAGTCGGACTCGGTATATCTAAAGTCTTGAGAGAGATAAAAGCGAGTGATACGAGGTCATATAATCGGCGACATGTGCGTGCTTAGTGCTCATAAAATGATACTACCATTCAGTTTACTGTATTGGCACGTCTGTCAAAGATTGACGCTTGCATTTCGTCCTCTAAACCCTAACAAATTGTACAAGTCTAGGTTAGCAAGGGATGGTAGGCAAAACTTTGGAGGTCGGTCTATATACCTAAATTACCATACGTACAAATCAGGGGTTCATGCGTTGGGCCTAATGCCCTACGCATTTATGTGATATATTAGGAACCATTTGCTAATTCACATACATGACTGAAGAGATGTTATAATATCAACCGGTTATTATTCACAGCCTATGACACAAATGATAAGGTCTAAAGTCTACAAAAACCTCATACTATCCTTGTCTTTTAGGATCTACTTATACTCTGACAGGGGGTCGACCTTGACTCGACCTTACCTTTCAAACCCATCAATATTCTACATACCTGTACGCTCTTGTGGTAAACCGCTACGATTCTGCATCTACCACCGAAGCAATCTTAGACCTGACCGGCAATCCCGACAATGTCGTTAATCCGAGCCAGGAACGCCCGAATTCTCAAACTTGATAATATCCGCCGCCTGCACTCTCCATCTGTTAGCACCATACACACGTACTCGGTCGTCCGCATATCACAGAAGCAGCAGCACCACAGACGCACCTTCTCAGCAACAGCGTAAACAGCCGCCTGTATATGCGCGCCGGGGATCAGGGGGATGACCCCAGCATCGACAACCCTCAGGTTTGCAGCCCCGTACACCCTAAGAGACGAATCGACGACGCCGCCCCAGCGCCGCGGCAGCATAGCCGTCGTTCCACTAGGATGGAATCCGGACGTCAGGGCGGCGCGCACGGCGCCGTCGCGGTCTTGCTGCGCGTCGAGGCTCGGGGGCGTCGCCGGCGCCAGCGCCGTCATGGGCGCGGTCTGGACGAGGCGGTCGTTGAGCTCGAGGGCGCGCACCAGGAGCGCGCAGTCGAAGGGGTGCGAGCAGAAGCGCGGGTCGACGGCGGCGTGTTCGAACGCCGACGCCGACGCCGACGCCGCGCGCACCGTGCCCCGCGAAAAAGGCTGCATGGCGCTGACGGCCAGCTCGCCCCAGGACGTCGACATCAGCTCGTAAGCGGGGGTGTCGGTGCGCGCGAGGAGCGAGACCAGCGCCGTTTGCTGCGCCGCGTAGCCGGCGCGCAGCGTCCGGTCGTAGGACGGCGGCAAGTGGGCGGTGCTCGCGTTGGCGGCTTCGGTTAGGAGGTCGGTGGCGCGGTCTGTGATCCAGCTGAGGGCTGGGAGGGCAATGGTGTTGACCATCGGTGCGGTCCAGGGTCCTGGTTTGGCTTATGTTAGAATGGGTATCTACGTGAGCTTGTGCGGGTGTGGTTCCGTGATGGCGGACGAACCGGTGCGATTGGTAAGGTATTGTTGCCTGACGGCGTCTCGTGTGCTCCCGGTGATGTCCCAGGCGGAGAAGACATCCGGCGAGGTGTCTATAGAGCTGTCAACAAAGTTTTTTAGGTATAGTGACGAATATGGATGTCACCCACATTCGTAAACCGGCAGCAACGTAGCATGGTCCTGGAGATTGCTGCCTACACCTGGTAGGTCAACTGCTACCGGCACACCGAGATCTCGCAGAACCTCAGCTGGCCCAAAGCCAGAGATCTGAAGCAAAACGGGGGATAAGTAGGCGCCGGCGGCTAGGATTACCTCTTTTCGGCTGCTGATGGTGATTCGCTTCGCGGTCGAGTTGGCAGCAAACTGTGGGAGCACAGGAGGTCAGTACACGAAGAAACCGGAGTATGTGTCATTAACATATAAATGAAAATGCTTACTTCGACACCAGTGATATTCACCACTGGATTTCCAGGGGTCTGGGTCCAATTCGAGGCATTTTCACTGGTATTACTGTGTAGGACGCGGGTAACGGTATGATCAGTGAGAAGGTGCAAGTTCGGGCGCGACAGTACACGGTCAAGATATGCCGTGCGGGCATCTGACCGAGACTGGTTTCCCGCCGTTATACTGCTTGGGATTATAGTGGCGCCTGTGGCGTTTCCGCTGTTGATATCTTCGTTGAGAGGTATCCCGAGTTCTTGGATTCCGGCGAGGAAATTCCCTGCATTAGATTAGCAGAGCCCTCACAGACTGTGAACAAGAATCCATACAAGATTGATTGTAGTAATAGTTCGGATAGCCGACTTCAACTAGTCCTTGTGTTCCATGCTTCCCAATCACTGGATGAATGGGCAGGGAAGACAGCATCGTCTCATTGTGTTGCGTGGAGTATTTTTCGGACTATTAAGCGCTTTGTCAATATCTATCCTCAGATATTAGTCTTCCTAATGGCTTACCTTCTGAAAATATGGCAAGAGATCCGACCATCCCCAACCAGGATTCCCTGTACACACAATCCAACGTTAGTATATGCCCCTTTCAGATAACTTCAGGGGCTCAACTCGAGAAACGCCCCAAAAAGGTAGATGTAACTTGTAATACAAGGTGAATTACAGAAGGAGAGGAAAGGAAACTCCAAAATGCATACCAAGGTGCTCCCATGCGTCAAAATCGGCAACGGAGCCTCGATTCCAGCAGAGGCCATTGATTATCGTGCTGCCTCCAACGGCCTTTCCCTGAATGACAGTGCGAGCCTTGCCGTCGAGAAACTCTTGCTCGGTCGTGTTGAAAAGAAAGTCATACCGACGGGGGTCCTCATGTCCAACGTTTCCCGGAATGCTGACATCCTCTGCTCTATCGTCCCTAAAACGAGCGGTTAGGAGTTCCACGCGTGTAAACGGAACCTGACGCGTGAATGACCTACAAAGGCCCGGACTCTATTATCAAAACGGATACTAGGTACAGACGAATTAGCTTTGGGGACGGATTTGTACGGGGTTCACCTACCTGTTGGATTTTCCGACAAACGGTTGGCAACGACGAGGCCTCCTATCCCGGCACCGACAACGATATAATCATAGCCACTCTCGAGCAACGGGGTGCCGTTGGCGGAAGCGGGCACAAGTATGCCCGAAACGAAGGAAACCAAGAAGCTGGCGGTAAGCACAAGGGTGGTGATCTCCATTGCGTATACCTCGAACTGCCTGCAAAATTTGAAGATGTAGGTCGAGTATCAGATATTCCGATGTATTCAAGATACAGTGCTGAGCCATGCAATGTGGAAGGTGGCAAATCGCGGTTGAAAAGTCATGCCTCGAGAGGACGCGGCGCTAGACAAACAAGCAGACTACCTACACTGGCAGGTCACTGACAGTGAATGAAAACGCCCCCTCCATTGAAGTGGTAGGCAGCATTGAAGCTTTAGCTAACGCCTCGATAAAAAATTGCGAATAGATTAAATTCACGTCAACATGATATGCAAGTACCCATCACCACAAACGCGTCTGCCCCTTTCTAGGTTATGGGTCGATACGCAAATCCTATTACTTAGCAAAAGGTGACCCATTGAATACTCAACTCCATCCATTCATGAGTCTTACTCTCCGTATTTTCGCTAACAATAATTTGTATCAACCTTTGGCTCCTTCCTTCTCATCCGGAGGTGTGCCAACATACAAGTAATTCTTCGCGTGTATGTTTGCAAATCGAGGCTGAGGTCGCCCGTTGACGAGATCCTCTAACGCAGACCCGAATTTGACGAGCTTTTCCTCATGGTAGGCTTCTTGTATAATAGCAAGGCCGAATGGGACACCTATGCCAAGACAGTTAGCCATCTCCTTGCCTAAGAACTATGGGTAGATGCCTACCGTTATCGGCAACGCCAACAGGAATGGTGATCATTGGATATCCTACACTGTTAGCACACCCTCAATAAGTGAGGCGAGGCAGCCGTGGTCGAAAACTCACCAGCTTGTGCTGCGATCTGGGTCGCGACCCCGCCGTCCGCCTGGATAGGTACTAGTAGCCCATCGAGGATCTCACCTCCCCAACGGAGAGCGGGATCAATTCCTTCGTCCCGAGACTTTTCGCGGATGAATTCCCAAGCCGACTTGTATGTATCGTTCTCGAGACCTTTCGACGATGCGCTCTTGTCAAAACTGTCTTGGCCCGTCGGCCATGCTGGATGCGTGCCGGGTACGCCGCCTTCTCGCTCCGTATGTTTGATATTGTACTCGATCACATCTTCCAAGCCCCAGATATTGTGCGGGTTGGTGATCAGCTGGGACAGATGCCTCTTGAGGTCGTTGTAGAAGTCAACTTTCACCACCGTGAACTCGGATTGCTCCGGGTGCCCGATCTTGGAAGGGTAGTCCCTGTAGCACAGACTTAGCGAACACCTCGATGAGAGGGGGTTAATCTACCAGTCCCAACCGCCGCCCACTGGGAACCTCTCTTCCGCGCTGGGGATCTCAACATCCACTATCTCGATTCCGACCTTTCGCATTTCATCGAGGACATTGCGAAGTGCCGTGTATTGAGACTTTACCGAGTCATCTGAAGCCGCAGTCTGCCATATGCGCTTCTGCGGTAAGCCAAACTTGGCTCCATTCAATATATTCTTATCCGAGATATGAGAAACGAGGTTTCTATCAAAGTCAGCAGACCGCGCGGCATATCCAAAGTCTGAGACTTCGTCTCAGGGTTACCTTACTTAGTTGGTTCACAAATCGCATCCAGGGCAAGCGCGGCATCTGCCACGGTTCGACCAAACGTGCCCACGGTATCGAAGTTATGCGACTCGGGAATGACTCCTTCACGAGACGTAAGGCCCACTGTCGGCTTGATGCCAACGATGCCGTTCCTGTCAGCGGGAAGAACAACCTAGTGTAATATTGTAAGCCCTAGAAATTCCGGTTGCATGAAAAAGACAAATGCGGCTATCGACGGCTTACGCTTGAATCTGTCTCGGTGCCAATACTGAACGAGCACATATTCGTGGCCACTGCAATCGCGGGTCCGGAACTTGAACCACCGGCATTCTCGGCGAGGTTATACGGATTCCGACTCTGACCGCCACGACTCGAATATCCCTCAGCGCTGCAAGTTTCAGGGAGTCGTTCAGCGGTGGGTGCAACCTAGAGCGCTTACTAGTAGGTGGCTCTCATCGAAGCCCATTCCGACATATTCGCGTGCCCGAGCAACACAGCGCCAGCTCTACGAAGTAGCTTTACCACCTGTGCGTCTTCAGGAACTTCTGCACCGGTGAGCACTGGTGCGCAATGTCAGCTAGTTCCCACGACGAAGGCATTCGACCTCAGACTGAGCCTTACTCGAGGAGCCCGCCGTAGTCTGCATCTTGTCTTTTGTCGCGATATTCTGGCATCAAGAGCGTGAGTGTCGTCGGGAACCTGGCACGAAACACACCCTGTGGTCTTTCCAGGCTTGACCTACATCTTTCACCAGGAAAGGGACCCCGTGAAGCGGACCTCGAACGTGTCCGTTGATTCTCTCCGTGTCCATTTGCTTGGCAATCGCCAGAGCGTCTGGGTTTAGCTCAATCACGGCGCTGTTCAACGTTAATGTCTGTATGATAGACAGTCGATGGAGCCTACGTACCGTAGGTATCCATTGAGTTTCTCGATACGCTCGAGGTAGCACTCGGTCAGATCACGAGCTGTGAACCGGCCTTCCTCGAGCCATCGTTGCAGTTGGTCGATGGTGGCTTCTTCGATATCCACCCCACGACACTTGGGCATTGAAACATCCGGTGTCGAATCTCTGTTCTCCATCATTGGTCGAGACGATTGGGATGACTTGCGTAAAGTTGAGTTCTGGGTCATGCAAAAGGCTTTGGAAGATGACGCATGTAGGATAAAGAATTAGAGTATCCGATAGTTCAGTAGAAGGTCGCACCATAACATCCCAAGAGAGAGAAGCTTGAACCCAATTATCTCGTACACCTGTCGAGTATAATCATGGATGCGGAGTGGCTATTTTGGAGTAGCTAAGATTGATCTTGATTGAAAGCGTGGATGATCTAACCATGATGGTCTAACCTGGGTGAATGCTGAAATATGATTACAGTTTCAAGCAACGTCAGTCATTTGAATGCTTGGAGTAGCGGAATACCGTCTTGTCTCATTCTTGCCACACGTGATTGGAAAGCGCTGTGCGACGTAGAATTATCTTGTAACACTGCTATGTCGAAGATATAATACCTACATGTACTTGTCGGTATTAGCGCTTGTGAACTTTATAGGTTTAGCCACATCTCTATAGATGAATTCGTGGGATGTTGACCGGACCTCCAGATGGATATAGGGATATGATGGCATTCTGTTAACCTCTTAGAGTCGTCAAGTTCGCCCGATCTCTAGAAGCATTACTGAGCCCATCATCAGGGATGAAACCATCCATCTCGTCTTTAGCCTTTCCCCCCAACTAGCATGTCTCATGTCACTCGAGGACTGGTGAGGTGCACAGGATGCTCGTGGTCATCCCGATCACTCCCGCCAATGATAAGCTCAAGACACTCGACGGCCGAGTTGACCTTGTGAAAATGCTTAGGGAACCGAACGCTACCGAGTTCTAGTCCCTTCAAGTTGCACGATCTCAGCCATACTACCTGTCTCGCATGAGCATTTCGCCATGGACTAAGACAACGGGAATATTCCCTTGCCTCTAGCCCAAATCTTTTGGTGAAATAGCACTTGTTATGACTTGATACCGGCGAAAAGCTTATTATTGTGGTAAGGAAGTGGAAGTCCTATCCTGATCTAACAGCTCATTTGTTGGGAACTCCCAATAGTTAACATACCTAAACCACTGCTGAATGTACCCTACACATGCCACACATGCCGAAAGGAGCTTTTAAGAGAGTCGTAGAGGCAGCTCATCGGCGGTGTTTTAACTTCAAGTTAAGTAGATGCAAATGCGTTTCACATCCACAGCCTATCAGGATCGAGGTAGGGGAGTGATGGTGAGGATGTCGTTAAGCTAGGTAATACGGAGAACACACTACACTCCCTCCGCTTACACACAACAGTCATGGCGATGATACCTACTTAGGTAGGTAGGTGGTGGAGATAATTGAGAAATATGTGTAGTGGCTCGTGACGCTAATATGCTAATATGCTAATATGCTAATATGCTAATACGGCAGTATGGATGTAAAGAGGCATTTTCATTTTCATTTTGTCATTTTGATGTTGCGAGCAGTGGGGGTGTGTAACGGGGCTTAAAGAGGTGCAAAGAGGCCGCTAACAGGACGCCAACGGGGCGCCAACGGGAGCTTAACCGATAGCGGGTCTAGTTCATAACCTTATCAGCCGTTATCGTTGGTAGCTTGACTCACTCTTGGGAATTCGTATAACTATAATTCCCGCCAAATGAACGGTAGACCGTCAAACGTTGACTGCTCAAGTATTTATTATCCGGGCTGTGCCTCCGGTTTCCTTCATGCCCCCGTGGTGATGGCATAACCATTGCAGGTCCAAGATGTTTCGTTCATCATGACCCTTCGAATCGCGGCCTGGAAGAAGGCAAGTTACAGCTTAAGCGTAAGTTCTCCTCCCCTTCTCCGGTCACCTCGCCCTAAGACCTCGCCCTAAGACCTCGCCCTAAGACCTCGCCCTGGGCATGCGATCCTTGGTTATGTAATGGGAACATAAATGAGCTCATTATTTATGCCTTACTATGCAGACACCATTGTCCAAGGACCTCGTGCGGACTGTACGAACTTTGGCAAATGTCGGTGCGAAGCCGATCAATTTCGCTTCCTCACATGCGCCTCTATCCCAGTCACAAAGGCTGAGGAAGATTCATGATCGGGTACTATTCATCTTCCTGGTTACCATGGATTATTACTAATCCTACACCAGGATTTCTTGGTCTCGGTCCTCGAGACCTCCGTCACGAAGCGTGATGCGAAGGCTTACATGAACAAATTTGTGCCCCTCTTGGAGAGGAAGGGCGCAACTAGCTTCAAGCAAGGCATCCCACGGTCTGGCCAGAAAAACGGCAAAACCATCGAGCCCGCGATTTCTGCTACCAAAGGAATAGTTGCAGCAGACTCTATTACGACGACAACTAAAGTTGCCCCTAAGTTAAAACTAGAAGAACTTAGTATTCAGGACCCCCTATATGTTGCTTTGATCAAGTTCCGTGCTCCCCAACAAGTTAATGATGCCACACTAGATGGCGTTGGTAAGACTTTTAGCCAACTTCGGAAGCTTGGATTGATCAGCATTGTCGTAGTTGACTGTGGTAGTGTTGGAGAAAATGATGTGGTCCAGCGGCAAACTGCTGCAACTCAGGCTAATCGCATCGCTATGGCTATCGATAACTATGGTATTCCAGGAGCCCGGGTTATCGACTCGCCACTTATCATAGGGAGGTCAACCGACATGCCTGTGTCGCCAGTCGTTTCAACCAATTTGTTCATTGGCAATTCCCAAGATCTGATGAGCGCGTTACAAGAGGAAGTGGTTCCTATAATCCCATCATTTGGATACACGGCGGATACATGCACGATCAAACCAGTTAATGCAAATGATGCTGTTTTAGCTCTTATAAGAAAACTATCTGGCCTCCAATTTATAGGCCAGACGACCGAAAATCTAGAAGTCACACAATTGTTGCGGGCCGCCGAGGTATACCGCCTTGTCGTCCTAGATCCGTTGGGGGGAACCCCCGCCAGAAACCGAGCCACCGGAAGACATATGTTTCTAAACCTTGAGCAAGAATTTCAGGAGGTCCAGAACGATTTGATAACACCAGATCTACCGGATTCAAATGGGGAAACATTAGCAAAGCCAGACAATCTACAGCACTTGGAGAACGCCAAATTAACGAAGGATGTATTGTCATTACTACCGCCGACGTCTTCGGCGGTCATCACCACCCCACAAGAGGTGGCAAAGGAGCGAGGACCCGAGGATGACGATATGGACTGTGTGCTTGTCGGGACGAGACGCGGGCAGAATCCACTGATACATAGCCTCCTGACCGACAAGCCGGTCCAATCCTCGTCTCTACCCACCGAGCGCTTTAAAGCCGTCACGTCTCCGACGACTGGAGCCGCTCAGATAGGCTCCTTGACGACTTTGGTAAAACGCGGCATGCCCTTGACTATCTTTCCCGACCCTCGAGTTACGCCATGGAGACCGCCTCAGCCGGGACAGAGAAGGTTGAACTTGACTGATCCCTGCATAGACCTGTCCCGATTAGTGAACTTGATCGAGGACTCCTTCGGTAGAAAACTCGACGTGGACCATTATCTGAAACGGGTAAATGACAACCTAGCCGGCATCATCATCGCGGGAGAGTACGAAGGAGGCGCGTTGTTGACGTGGGAGAGCCCCCCGGGGGTGGACGGTTCGGAGGCAGATGGACAAAGCCGACTCGTGCCGTACCTGGACAAGTTCGCCGTGCTCCGGCGGAATCAGGGCGCCGGCGGCGTTGCGGACATCGTCTTCAACGCGGTGGTTCGGGGTTGCCTCCCGGAAGGCGTCTGCTGGAGAAGCAGAAAGGACAACCCTGTCAATAAGTGGTATTTCGAGCGGTCGAGAGGCTCCCTCAAGCTCAGAGATAACAACTGGACCATGTTCTGGACGACGCCGGACCTGGCATTGGACGAGCAGAAGTTCCGGGACTACCAGAGCGTCTGTCGCAGCGTTGAACCATCGTGGGCAAGTTAGAGGAAACACGTAATAGATTCAATAGAAGACGTTTCTTTGGATCTATATAGAAACTTGCGATTAAGTTTCGATGAGCTTATCAACTTCATATTCTTACATCTTATAAATACATATTAGATCTGGAAAACTAGCTGCCACTACGGGACTAGCTATCGCGGGGAGAAGGAAAAAAAGAGGAAAAAGACAAAAAAAGAGACAGACAGGAGAGATCTGCCCTTCCAAGGCTCTTGTCAAAAAAATAAAGTGGAACGACAGGTAGCCCCCTGGCAGCTTGGATCGATGTCCTCATGCCGTCACTCAGGGGCCCACAAGCCCACCTCCGCCAACTCACCCATTATTAATGGGATTTCTGTGTACAGATAGACAGATGAATAAAGATTTCTATCTTCACCCACCATTGCTATATATATCATTTGACATCCCTCTATGCCGGCAAGCGTCATTTATACTGTCTCTTACTGAAATATAGCATGAATTACGGTAAGCAAGGTAGAATATCAGAATAATATTTTCGTAGGATATAAAGCTACATTTTGCATGTGCTCTTGAATCGCGGGGCGGTCAAAACAGGGCAACCCGGGCAACCCCGCCATTAGGTACAGATTTGATTGTGCGATAACAGCAGTGGTGGCGGGGTGAGCACCTAATCTCGACTGAACAAGTAGGTTGCTAGGTGACCTCCAGGGCGTGCCTCTATAGCCATCATTACGTAAAGGTAGAATAATGAAATACGTGAAATACACGACCAGAGAGCAACAACCAGGAAATGAATGGGACTCGGAAAAGCGGCATATTTAAAATGACAGAAGTAAACAACCTGATGAGCAATAGATTTCAGATTGGTAATGGACATGGTAACCCAAGATTCTAGGCACTCCTGCATTCTGCATCTCATGTAGGTAGGTACGTACCTAGGTGTAAGTGAGGCTGATGATACGTTGAGTAACGATAACAGCTGGTAGAGTACTGTTGGGTCCGTAGGGCAGTTGCAGCGCAGGTGGCATGTACGAACAAATGTATGTGTCCAGCGGCGTTGCCTGTGGCATTCTCTCGAAATGTCCAGAACTTACAGGAAAGAACGCTTCTTAAGACACCCCGAGGAGTGTGGCAAAAGGGGGGCTATACCGTGAGTACACAGGTACAAACGCTAGTAAGGCTCCAAGTCTAAGGTTTTTTGCGAACCTCCTACCACCTCCCACCTTCGCATTCCATTCGGGCAGCCTTTGTGAGAATTCTTTCTTTCCCCTTGCTGCAAACGCCATATTTCAGCAGACACCGTAAACCAGAACACCACTCCGAAATCCAACTCGCAACTTGACAAACTGTTCCCCCTTCTGCTAGACAGTACCCCGCATAACACTTTGCGATCCTTCATCACTCGTCGTAGTTGAGATCATCTATTTGTTTACCCTCGTTCTTGTACCACATCCTCCGGCAAGATGAGCAGCGTAGTGGGTAGGTTCTCCCAGCCGGTGCTATTATCCGGCGCCCTGATCTTATAGCTACTACTATGAACACACGAAACTGACTCTTCGTCATCCCAGGTGTCGACTTTGGAACCCTCAACACAGTTATCGCCGTCGCCAGAAATCGAGGTGTCGACGTCGTACGTAAATATCCTGCAATATTGACTTAGTGATTGGCGAGGCTGACGATTTGCGCAGATCACCAATGAGGTCTCCAACCGAGCTACGCCGTAAGTCTGAATACTGTATCTATATACGTTTATATGTTCACGACATGCTGATGTGCCCGGCTCTTAGTTCCCTAGTTGGATTCGGCCCTAAAGCCCGATACCTTGGCGAACCTGCGAAGACCCAAGAAATCTCTAACCTGAAAAACACCGTCAGTTCTCTGAAGCGTCTAGCCGGACGAAGCATCCATGATCCCGACGTTCAGATTGAACAGCAATATGTGTCGGCTACTCTCGTAGATTGCGGCGGTCAGGTTGGCGCTGAAGTGTCGTACTTGGGTAAGAAGGAGAAGTTCACGGCTACCCAGCTGGTCGCCATGTTCCTAAGCAAGATCAAGCAGACAACCGCAAACGAGCTGAGACTGCCTGTTTCTGATCTTGTCATGAGCGTGCCGGCATGGTTTACTGATGTGCAACGAAGAAGCCTGCTCGATGCCGCCGAGATTGCTGGTCTGAAGCCTCTCCGTATTATGAACGATACGACGGCCGCAGCCCTGGGCTGGGGCATCACCAAGCTTGATCTGCCCTCGCCTGAGGAAAAGCCCCGCCGAGTCGCTTTCGTCGACATCGGCCATAGCAACTACACTTGCTCCATCGTCGAGTTCAGGAAGGGCGAACTGGCTGTCAAGGCCACTACCTATGACCGCCACTTTGGTGGTCGAAATTTCAACCTGGCCTTGGTCAACCACTTCCAGAAGGAGTTTAAGGGCAAGTACCGGATCGATATCACCACTAACCCCAAGGCCATGGTTCGTGTCGAGGCTGCCGCCGAAAAACTGAAGAAGATTTTGTCCGCCAATCAGCAGGCCCCGATAAGCATCGAGTCACTGATGAATGATATCGATGTTACTGCCATGGTCACGCGACAGGAATTCGAGGCACTCGTCGAGCCATTGCTACAAAGAGTTACGGTCCCCCTGGAGCAGGCTCTCGCCGACGCCAAGCTGGGTAAGGAGGACATCGATATTATCGAGCTGGTCGGCGGCTGCACGCGTGTGCCTGCCATTAAAGACCGAGTCCAAAATTTCTTCGGAAAGCAACTTTCCTTTACCCTGAACCAAGATGAGGCTGTTGCTCGAGGTTGCGCCTTTGGCTGTGCCATCCTCTCCCCCGTCTTCAAAGTTCGCGATTTCTCCGTTCAGGACATCGTCAACTACCCTATTGAATTCTCTTGGGAGAAGGATGTCGATATCCCTGACGAGGATACGAGCCTCACTGTCTTTAACAAGGGCAATGTGCTTCCCTCGACAAAGATTTTGACCTTCTACCGCAAGCAACCTTTCGATCTTGAGGCTAGATACGCCAAGCCCGAAGATTTGCCTGGCAAGATGTCTCCTTTCATCGGTCGATTCTCAGTCAAGGGCGTTAAGGCCGATCCTAAGACTGAATTCATGATCTGCAAGCTAAAGGCCCGAGTTAATATCCATGGTGTCTTGAACGTAGAGAGTGGGTACTACGTCGAAGATCAAGAAGTCGAGGAAGAGATTAAAGACGAGAAGAAGGATGAAGGTGACAAGAAAGATCCAGATGTAAGTCGTAACTGCAACATTAGCCCTACCCCTTCAAGGCGCTTGACCGCTAGGTAACACAGCGCCTGCTAGTGTCCTGTGCCCCCATTCAATAGCTTCGTATCAAGACCTCATGCTTCGGGATTATCGTAACTAATCAATGTTATAGGCAATGGACACCGACGACAAGAGCCAAGAAACTAAACCTAAGACTAGAAAGGTTAAAAAGCAAGTTCGCAAAGGCGATCTACCTATCGTTGCGGGCACAACTTCTTTGGATCAGGGTTCCAAGGATTCCTTGATCGAGAAGGAAGCCTCAATGATCATGGAGGACAAGCTAGTTGCGGATACGGATGAGAAGAAGAACGAGCTGGAGGCATACATATACGACATGCGTAACAAGCTAGATGACCAGTTTGCCGATTTTGCTAGCGAGGAGGAGAAGGACAAGCTGAGAGCGAAGCTCACCGAGAGCGAGGTAAGGCTTCATTTATAAATAAAATGCTACCAGTATGCGCCAGCTAACACAACCTAGGACTGGTTGTACGAAGACGGCGAAGACGCTTCCAAGGCAGTCTATATCGCCAAGATGGACGAGATCCGAGCCACTGCTGGTCCTATTGCACAGCGGTACCTCGATAAGGTTGAAGCAGACCGACAGGCCGTGCAAGCCAAGGTTGACGCCGAAAACGCCGCCAAGAAGGCTGCTGCGGAAGAAGCACAAAAGGCCGCCGAGGGTGATAAGGGCGAAACAAACAAGGATGAGGAGATGACCGATGCCGAGCCAGCTAAACCTGACGGGCAGGAACCACAGTCATAGAGGGGTAAATAGGAATCACCCAACATGCGCCGGCATCTTTTGACGCGTTTATCTTAGGTGGTATTCGAGTTCTAGTCGGTGCGGGAATACAGGCACAATGAAGATAGAGAGAGAAAAGCATAATGATTGCATGGAAACGAGGCTTTGGCGGGTACTCTCGTGGCGGGTACCAAATGTGACGTTTTGATTTTTTCAGGTATTATTAGTTTTTATCGTTCTCGCGGTGTTCTCAAGACCGATAGACTTTGTGAATGAAAAGAAAGGGGGGGGGTTGGGCTGGGGGGCCGGGGGGGACGTCTCTCTGGCTTTTGCAGACTTTAGATAGACCTGGAAATCAAATCTTCATCATGATGAGAATTTGCATACCTACCAAGCAGCCAAGCTACAGTATGGATGTATTCTTATCCCTGCGGGAAATGTGGGTTCCCGGTCACTGGATCACCGTGTCTATTGAGTCTGTAAATACACAAGTTGGCCACCTCGGAAAATGAGCGCCTGGAGTCGGCTGCTCTTCTATGGAACCTAGTAGATAGCTCATTTGTTTTCGGTGGGATTTCGAGTGTCATTTGCTTTCCGGTCTCAGGGCTGCTGGAGTCAACACAACTGAATGAGAGAGAAAGAGAGCTCCCAGCGGATAAAGATCATATTGCGGAGGTGTAATAGTATCTTTATGTACGCCTTGGGATAACTGTCGGTGTGAACAGTGTTGCTTTTGTATAAGTAAACTCCGCGGAAGATCTTGGTGAAGTGATTCGTTTGTTTTTTTTTAAAAAACTTTCTCTTCGTTGTCCCTAATTGTGTATTTGTTCTTTCGGTATCGATATACTTGTTGGTTTTTTCCCTCTTCTTCGGCTTGAAGGCTTGAACATGGCCCTTTTATATTATGCGCTGTATTCTAATGGTCTCGAAGCATCAGGAGGCTTGTAAGTAGGTAGAACTTGTTCTCAATATTTCATGAGGGGACTTGATGTTATTGACTGCGAACATGTGATGCTGATCTATAACCTGTGTTGCCAATAGGGACTCCAAGACCGTTGTTTCAAGACTACTATTGGTAAGAAAGGCATAGGATGCTCTACGTGGAGGTAGGAGTTGAGAATCTTCTACAGCAATAATAATTATAATCTTCTCCTTTTCTTGCTAATACATAGGTTCACTAAAGGAGCTCAGATTATCTCTGTAATTAAATAATGCCAGCTAGGTATATCCGTTGCCGTTGAACCTAATACCTATCAAAGTGAGAATCCATCGATTATAATTACATACCTAAGGACAATCTTAGAAGGTAGGCAAGAATTAATCTTAGAAACACCGTATAACATACTCATATATTATGAAGTTGAAATATAAAGTGTAAGTAGAATATTAGCTAGCACCGCCTGCAGCACCTCCTGCAGCACCTGTCACCATCCATCAACAACTACCACTAGACCTCTCGGATAGCTCGAATTACATCAGATTAGTAGTTTTGAGCCATCAAGGTCACCAGTATCTGTTGTTCACTTCGGTGATAAGTTCCTAATGGTGTTCTACACAGGAAACCCTGCACATAGACAGCTCCCTATTTCCAGAGGCCCAAACATCGCAGCATACAGACTACACACTGATCCCGAACTGGATTCTGTAATGAACGACTATAATATACTCTATTCGATATAGAAAATTTTCGTTTACACCATACAAAACATCATGATCGAAACTATAGTTGCAAATATATACTTGGTTGGCAGCGGAACACCCCCATTCCAACAGCTCCTCCAGAATTCATTCGAGACCCGGGCAGTTCCACACGAACTCCCCGCATCCGCGACGCCTATACAGTTGACACATTAGAAATGCATCACGGTGCGGTATGCCGTTGACCTTGTTGTGCGGTGTTCCCGTGTTTCTCCCGAGCCTCTCAGGACCCCTAGTGCAGACAGACAGAACGCTGGGACCCCGACGCCACCGTTGGGGTTATGTACATAGGTAAGTAGGTACGTGATGTCGCCGTCCCGTCTTCGTCTAGGGAGTCACGCTTCTACTGCTCCTCGCTCTCCTCGAACTCGCGCCTCGCGTTCTCGTGAGCCTCGGGGGGTATGTTCGACCAGACGCCGCCGTTGGGCGTGTCCTTGACCAGGTACTCGCCTCGAGCATTGATGACGTAGCGCTTCTCGTTCGCCTGCTGCTGCTCCTCCTCCTCGATGGCTCGCTTCTCGCGGGCCTCCTCTTCCTCAAAGTCGCGTCTCGCCTTCTCATGGGCCTCCGGGGGTATGTTGGACCAGACACCACCGTTGGGAGTGTCCTTGACCAGGTACTCGCCCCGGGCATTGATGACATGGCGCTTCTTGTTCGCCGCTTGCTCCTCGATGGCTCGCTTCTCACGCGCCTCTTCCTCTTCGAAGTCACGTCTTGCCTTCTCGTGGACCTCCGGGGCTATATTTGACCAGACGCCGCCGTTAGGCGTATCCTTGATCAGGTATTCACCCCGTGCGTTGATAACGTGGCGCTTCTTGTTCTCCTGCTCCTCCTCGATGGCTCGCTTCTCGCGGGCTTCCTCCTCTTCGAAGTCACGTCTCGCCTTTTCGTGGGCCTCAGGGGGCATGTTCGACCAGACACCACCGTTGGGCGTGTCCTTGACTAGGTATTCGCCCCGCGCGTTGATGACGTGACGCTTCTGGCCGGCGGTCCCCTCGGGGACGGTGGCGGCGCTGGCGATGCCCAGTGACAGGGCACCGGAGAGGAACATCAGCATCGTGGTGGAACGCATGTTGGGCAGTGGATGCTAAACGCAAAATGCTAGAAGAAAGATCTTGTGATTTTCGAAGTTGAAGATGAAAATGAGAAGAGACTGCAGGAGTAGAGACGTTGCTCTTGATGACTTCGTTGTTCTGGGTTGACTCCGGTTACGCAGGTGGTGCGTTCTTATTTATATTCGATTTATCATATCGATACATCTTATTTTAGTAGTACGTCTAGCATTCATATCGAGTCACCGAGAGACAAATTTAGTGATGCTAGACGCAAAGAGCCAAGTGTTCATCTGGAGAGTATCCCATCATAGTGTCGAGCAGTAGTAGAGTGAGGCAACGGGAGACGCCGATGAGACGGGTCATATAAAACTAATATAGAAAGAGACAGACCCAGATGAACACACCGAGCTAAGAATTTGTATAGAAAATCATTGTTGATATCCATCCAAGTGGATCTCGGTGTAGACCTGTACTGTGGCTAGATTTGGTCTATCTGACTTTATTGTGGAAATCGTTTATCACCTTAAATGCTGTAAAGCAGCCTCCTCATCTACAACTCCGCGTCCCCCTAGTTTATGAGTAGCTATTTGTGAAGCATACTAAATTGTAATATATGCTTATGTAACCATGTTAGGTTGAGTATTTGAAGCTAAGGTAAATCTAGATGATACTGGATATATATTGGTCTATCGTTTTCTGATCGGCCACTATCCTTGATATGTGTGGAAAGGCTGATTTATAGCAGTTCATCAGATATTATAAAGTAGCATCGTCCGAATGAGCAACTAATGATGTAATATCAAGTAGTATTTTAGAGTTAATATAATAAGTAAAGACTGGTACGTAGAAAACGAAAGAAAAAAAAAATGGCAACAGAGAATAGTGATGTATTTGCGTTTCCACTTAGACTACCGAATATTTACAATAAGAAACTGTCTACACATAGCATGTGAGTTAATATAGGATTGCTTATTATGTAACTAGACTATCATTGGTATAATTAGAAGTTTTCTATATACAGATGTGGATCTAGCCAAGAAGGCATTTGCCATTACATCGGGATTTCCAGCATTTACTGCATAGCTCGTGCACACAAGATCGGAGGAACGATGGGATCTATGTATTCAATAAACATACTCACATACTTCACAGCTGAATCGGAGAATAATCTTGATTGAAGGATACCTGCTTCTAGAACCCTAATGCTAAAGCCCCTATGTAGGCATCTTTCTCGACGTTTGAATCTCAACGGAAATATCCGCCAAACATAATTCTGAAGATCTTCCTATTATAAAAGCCAATCGACGTTGATAAATATAGCTGGCGAACTCGGCAATGCACATCCGTTTACTCTAAATCTGTCCACAACATCGTGGAGACCAATCTAAGTTAATACCGAAGAATTTAAGCCTAAATAGATACCGATACTTGTCACAGGATTATACATATTAGCTTTATGTTTCTTATTTTATTTGTTTATTTTAAAATATGATCTTCTCTTATAACAGATCACAAACAGATTTACAGGTAGAATATATATACAAAGACTTAATACGCAGACTATAAATTATATCATACTTATACCTATATATATATATATATTAAAAGATAGCCGCATAAATAGCCAACTCAGTATATATAGCCAAGCCGTACCACCTGCTTCACCATCTATTTATCACATCTCATATGGAACAAGAAAAAAGCTATCAACATTATCGCATTGGGTATTCGATGACTTCGATATCTCTCTCGCTATTGTAACTTATAGGTCTGATAGTTAGGTTATTATAATACTTAATAGCTACAGCCTACTTGCGGATAATACCGGCACCTCGAGCTTACCGATCGATGCATTTGATGATGATGATGAATTTGCCAACGTCCGGAGGACGGAAAACTACCTATTCAATGTATCTATGACACATAAGACGACTGAAGTACTCCATACGGAACAGAGCCGGTGATCGATGCATTCGAAAAGGACAGTTTGCTCTATTAATATTTATTAATCAACCCATAGTGTAGAAGAAAAAGAAATATTGAACGATTAATACAATGAACGAGCAAACGGATCATTCAACTTACATTCCCAAAAGACATGCGTACCTCATCAAGGAACCGCAGCGTTTCTACAATTACAGAAAATCCGTCTAGCTTACAAGTAGAACTCGGGATAGTTTCGATAGTCTTGTAATCAGTCAGCTCAGCCAGCTTCGAATTCATTGAGACGTAGAGTAGAGAACCACCTAGGTAACGTTAGAAATATAATAGGTATTAGTCAAGGTACTTGCCCTATATATATACTGCGAGCAAAAACGAGGGCTGAATTAGCCGTCTATTATCTACCAACAGGATAGGATACAGGAGACTTGGTGGTTGCCTATATGCTAATCACACGCAAAGAACACTGGATGGATCTGAGTGCCACGACGGTAACCAGCAAACTCATTCCCTACAGCACTCACTCCTCGCAGCATCATATAGCACTCTTTCAAGCACATTGCCCTTTCACGTAACTAACCTTTTTATGTGACCTAGAATCTTCAGCTGCTCACATATACATATATAAATCTCAAATCAGCCCGCAGTTAAGTAATGGACCCTCGCGAACAACACTTAATTACGCAGTTACAGTGGTAACTGCCAATCTATCATGGGACAAAGCTTTTCATTTACGATCATTACAAATTTGTACAAATCGTAGCAGCAGCTGCTGCTGCCCTTGAGTGACGGGCAGAAGCATCTGGCCTCTGCTTAGATTGCGAGGACAGCCAGCGGTAGGCAGGTAGATGAGTAGGTAGTAAGGAAGTAGGTATCAAGTCAACATTCATCCGTAAACCATGAAGCAGAAATCATGACCGAAAAAAAACCTCCCGAGGATAACGCCCACATTATGAAGCATGTCATTATCCATTGCCCCGTGGTGGTGGAGGAAACGCCATCCGAACCCAGCCGCTCAGTCATCCTCCCAGGTATCCATACCCTCGTCTTCGCCGTCGAGTTCGACGTCGACTGTGGTCCCCAAAGCCTCCTTCCCCTGCCGGATCATATCCCGCAATCTGGCGTTGAAGTTATTGATCCGTAAATCGGTTTCCATCTCTTCCTGTATCCTCCTTGCGGCTAGATTCTTAGCTTCTGCGTCTAGTCGGGGGCTACTGTTCTTAAATTCCTGCGCCGAGGTGCGATTCCTTATCCTCCCCGATGCGGCTGACGCCCCTGATGTTGAACTATGTGTCCTTCGATGACTCTGTTTTGAGTAGGGGCTTGGACTCGGGATACGAGATGGTTGCTGCGAAAGACGGGTAGGAGATAAGTTGGTCGGGGTTTGCGGCCGGCTTGGGACTGGCAATCTGCTAGGAGCATGTGACACCCCTGACGGTCGAGGGGAAGCGAAGCTCGCGGGCTCGTAATTGGAAAGGGAGACAGGTCCGGCATGGCTGACGCTACTAGATTGATGCCGATGAAAACTCGAAGTATTTATGCGGCTGACAGGTTTGCTGATCCGGCGGGACAGCGGGGTTGCGGGTAGTCGATTAGACGCATGACGCGTCGATGCTCGAGATGCTGAGCTGGGTCGCCTTCTATCGTCGGTTGGTTCGTTGACCATAACCCAATTCCTGCGAAGCTCGTCACTAGGGGCCGCATCATATAACTGGCGCCGTTTAGCCGGTGGTGGCGGCGTCGATTCCGGCGTCTCTCTCTCATAGCAGAAGGGGGAATAATCCGATTCGGGGAACCCGCCTGGGGTGTAGCTGTATTCAGGAAGTGTTGGGATATCGTGTTCGTTGCACCAGACATGGCCCTCTGACTGTGAGGCTCGTTGAGGTACTGCGTCCATCTGGTACCCTTTGCCTCCGCCTGCGTAAAAACCGCGGAAAGCTCCCGCTTTACAGAATTCCCACACCTTCCCAACAACACCACCTATCGTGCCTATGGAAAACAAATTCCACCCGTTAGCTTGTCGCGGCTGTGGCTTTACATTGGGAGTCAGGTCGGACGACTGGAGATCATCATGAGGATGTTTCGGACCGAGGGCACGTCTGTAGTCGACGTCAGAATAGACGCTGTCCTCCATATCGCCCATATTCGTTGGCGCTGCACGGTTTGGGGTATCGATCTGACCAGCTAAAACATAACGAGTGTCCCCTCCACTTATCCGCCTGTTCGCTGCCCCGAATCCGTTTTCTTTCGAATCCCCCATACTCAAGCCTGCATCGCTAGTCATGGTCCAATCGTTCAAGGCTGTGTGTCGTTTTCTTTTCACATTCGGCACCGGGGTCGATGTATCTGAGCGAAGGCTACCTGTAGATCGTCCGAGATATACCGAGCTCGAAGCGGATGGCGATATTGGCGGTCGAAAGATTCCTGGGTGAACGCCAGATAGTGATGTCCCGCCGTTGGGAGCTTCGAAATGAAATGCACCAGGCATGACGACCTGTGGTCCGAATGACATTTCAGAGATAACGCTCCGTTCAGCAGGCCGGCATGAAGGAGTCGCGAATCTCGAGTTGATAGGTAGGATGGGAAAACGGAAGGGTAAGAGAAGTTCTAAGCTGTGCGAAAAGAAAAATTGTTTCTTCGATCGCCTGCGTTTGCGATTTCGAGATAGAGGCTTGTCACTGCTATAGAAGGGCCATACAAGGCCTCAAGAATACAGCACCCCAACCTTTGGTTCGTCGTAGGTTAATTCCTGCTATCGACCGTGTTGTAGTATCTGTTGGCAGCTTTGATGGAACAGGCCAAGATAGGTTCGATTAAAAAGAGGAGTTCTAAGTTCGGACCCCGTGACCACAAATGTTATGTTAAGTGCTGGGTGCTGGCGCTAGGTGCACCACAGAGTTGCTTAGCCTAGTTACGTGTTTGCCTGGCAAATGATGCGAAACGGTTATTAGCCCCAGAAACCAGGAAAGCTCGCTGGCTGACGTGACGTAAGGTCAAGGACCGTGAGGAATGTGAGGGAACGTGGCAGTGCGACAACGTTTTGTAAAACGTCCAAAACGTGACTGCGTTGTACAGAGCTAGACTTGTAAAATGCTGATGGGATCCTTCAGGACTTGCGACAATGTTTTAGGTTAGACCGTCCATCTCGATGAATGTTGATGATTTGACAGGTGACCCAAGGTTAGCAGGTTCGTTGCTGGGTCAGAATGTCAACAGTCCAAGAGATCAGGACCCATCGCTAAGGCTACCAACCCTTCAGGGGTCCTGGGCTTGTATATCGTACACATTGCGGGGCATTGTATAACGCCGACATGGTTGTTACATGTATGAAGGTTGTAGAGCCCAGTGAGTGAAACACCATTAGTCCACAGCAACACAATAAAGGAAGACTCATTACCAGTTCTCATTGCCACATACACTTATGTATGCGTGTACAATCGTCTAATGGTTTTTTTTTTCTTCTCTCCTTTTCTTTTCTTATTTTCTTTCTTTCCGTGACACATGCGTTCTCTTTCCCTGTCTAAAATGATATGATATTGCCCATGTCTGATATGCTCAAGCCATCCGCAATTAATTGATAAACTCAACGCGCGCCAAAATGATTCAAATGTCGCATCACGTCAATGTCGCATCACGTCTGCTTTCCGTTCTCCTGGGCGTAGTAGGCGTCTTGTTGCTTAAACTTTTCCTCCTTCACGCCGCCATCAACACCTGCCTCCCCATGAACATGCTGTCTCGGGCCCCAAAACTCGTCGCGCTCTTTGAGGAGTTCCTGAGCCCATTCTTGTAGTTCCGGCAGAACCACCTTGGTGGCCACGTACGCAAACTCGCCAAGGTCGAGGGACTTGTTCACTCGCTTTTCGTATTCCACCATCTGCGACAACAGCTCTATCTTGTCCAAGTCGTGCACGAAGAGGCTCTCCTGCGTCTCGGAGTCTTCGTACTCTTGCCAGATTGCCCTGATCTCCTGTCCCGCCAGGCCGCCGTCCACCTTGCCTAGCACTTTCTGCGAGATGTAGTCCATTGTTTCCGCCTCGCGCCGGCTCTTCTCGGGCTTTGGAACGCCATCCACCGGCGTAATGTCTCCCACGAGCGATTCGGCCATATCGTGAACGAGGCACATCTTCATACACTTATGGAGATCAAGCTTAGGCTTCAGCGACGGCGGGCAAACAAGGGTCATTATAGACATGCGGTACATATGGTCAGCGATCGATTCGCCTCTGTTTGATACAAAGGTTAGCATTGGCACTCACACCATAGTTCCCAATTGTCGCGTCGGGGTTCTCTACCTATTGATACCGAAGCGCCGCCATCCCTCTCGCTTGTTCGTCTTCAGCCGTTCAATGGTGTGGAAGAATGGAACCGGAGAATTTGTCCCCTCGGCAGGAGGTTCAGGGTGGATTGTTGCAAGCACCTTCTCAACCTGCCACGGCTCCGAAATCTTGGGCGTAATCACAACGGCAGGATCTGCGAAGCCAGTCTGGTCAGCTGGAAGCAAATCCCAAAATTAGAAAGATCGAGTCGGACGTTAATACTAACCAAGACTCTCCTTGCCTGTGCCATTCTGTATTGTGTTAGTCGACATGACTAAGCCTTCTTTCAGCGGTGTAGAGTATGGCCAGAAGAAAAGGTGTAGGTGTATCGATGTAAATATGGTCCTAGAGGTGATGTTTCCCCCCGGGTATCGCAGTAGCGTGAGAAAACCAAGCACAGAACGTAGGGAACAGTAGATGCAGGAAAGAAGAAGACTTGGAACTCATGAGAATGGGAATAGAATATATAGGGTATTAAAAGGAACCAAACGTCTAAGAGAAGAGCTGACCTCCAGTCAGTCTGAGTCTAAGTTGGGGTTTATTAAAGGCAAGCTGCATGATAAAGAGAACATACTGCATACTTACCTTGAAAGCCGTGAGCAACAGCAGACAATTGCGGTGGGGAACACGCTAACCAGGCCTGCCAGGTAGCTGTGACCCCCAAACAGGCTGTCCCACATTGGCCGATAAGCCCTTGTTTTACATTCCCAACCTTATCTATTGGATACCGTCGTTACTGAAGATCCAGGCTGCCAGGCAGGTTGCACCCGTTCATCTGTTCCTGCTACGGTGAAACCTGAACCCACGCGGAGTGACGACCCCTTCCCAGTCATATGAATCATGTCAGATCTGACTGGAAAATCTGCTGGGTACATGCTTATTCGCAAGGTTTAAAATATGCAGTCTAGGTAGTGCATAATACATGCACTAAAGGACTGCTTCGGTACATTCTTATCGATACCTATGTTAATAGAGAATCAGTCCGGACCTCCACCGAAGATACCAATAATTTCCTTCGACTAGTATGACTATATAGAATGTTATCCAGTTACAAGATCTCAATACAAGCTAGTTGCCAGGGTCTTGTATTTAGTTATCAATATTTGTCACTGACCCGTTAGATTTGTTCTGAATATAGTGAGTGCTCCACGAAATAAATTTATTAATATTATTCGAGTAAAGCTGGCTGTAATAGTCATACCAAAGTACCTAAGTACCAAGTGACACACATCAAACTCAAGTCGGGGGGGTTTTTTTTTGTGTGTGGGGGGGGGGGGCATCAGAGATGCCGGAACCTCAAGACACAGGGTATTTTCTGGGTAATACTTCGTATCATAAGACTTCCATTCGCACTTTAACTAACAGTACCTATATGTATCGACTGGACCTAGAATGAAATGTAATTTTGCTAGGATAAGCACTCTGTCAACTACAGTAGTACACAGTGCTTTATTATGTCTGTTATATTAGAATAACTTTAGTCTTTGGGTTGAACTCTGAGATAGGACGATGTGTGATAGTTGCTGGTAACTAGCAGTACATGACTTTGATGTATTCCATGTAGGTACATTCTATAAACCCAAAAACCGCTGAAGTCGGGTCAAGCCGCATAATCTTAATAGTTGCTCAGATTATTCCTTGGCTCGATATTCTAAAATTTCCTTGCTGGTCAAGATGAAGTATATGGCTCATGAACGAGAATAGACCTATTAATAAACGTGCTCATTCGTAGAATAAAGTCCAATAGTACCGACATTCCAACAAAATATTCAGGGTCAAATTCAACATAATCCTCCAGAGAAAGCCGATCAATCACTTCAGATAAGAGAATTTGTTTATGCGGTGTAGTGTTATACATTAGCTACGTAGAATCTACCTGGAGCTTATTTCCTCACCGCTGTCCATTAACAACTGAAAACTTCCACCACTCTAAAGTTCATAGTGCTGCTCATGTCCATTATTATGTATTAGATTTTATTCCCGTTAATATCTATTGAAAGGCCCCGCTCTTCGGAACTCCTTATTGGTTTCTCTCTTCTCCTTATACGCTGTCAGAGTTGGGATGGGGCTCTGTATCTAGCGAGTCTTGTTGGGAATAGTTGCCTTCGGTAGCTGACACAAAGCATAGTTATTACTCAATCTGTATTTATCCAGCAATTCATCTCTCTCTCTCTCTCTCTCTCTCTCTCTCTCTCTCTCTCTCTCTCTCTCTCTCTCTCCCCCTCGTGTCCCTGCATAAAGCAAACATCTCAACGAAAAAGGCCGTAATTCGTATAGAGGCGATGAGAAATCAACAGTTAGACGAAGGGACTTGAACGCCGCCCAGACCCAGTGCTGTACACCAAACTTGCAAAAGAGGCGATTCTTGAGCTATACACTTGTCTTGTCATTAAATTCACTGGTGAAGAAGAGGAAGAAGATTCGTAGTTTCTGGGAGGGGTTGGGCTGGCTTAAAATGACTGTAAGGCGAGCCTTTGTAGGACTCGGGGTAATTAGCTACCTAAAGCTGGCCTTGCTGCTGGAAAGACGTTGGTTTCACAGCACTGAATGGAGGGAAGGATATGATGTTGACGATGTAAGAATACCTAATCCTATGCTATCTAGGGTGAGCAGATTAGAAACTACCTATAACCTATGTCTTGACATCTTTTGTGGAAAGGCGAGAGGAGAAACAAATGGACATCCTATGAAGATTTAGGTTTATTATGATATAGTTCGTACTCTCGTATGAAACCGATTCCTGCCCTGCCCTCTGTTAGGACCTTAGAACTGACGGGCGGCAGGCTCGTATATGTAATCACGAAGAGGAGAACTCGAAGGACTCAACGACACACAGAGCTCGGTACCCTGAACTATTACAGACAGAGGTCGTTCTTGCAGAAAGCAACGGCGATTACGCCATCGTCGAACAATATATCGCGATGAGATTGGCGGTAACCCAGATGCCGCGAGGTTACCTAATCGGCAATCTAACGACTTCCACATGCTCAGAGACATGGAAGGATACGACGGCAGTTATATATACCCTGAGCAGGTACTTACCTACCGAGCCGCCAGTTCCACACCAGATCGGAACAGCTCAGGCGCCTCGCAGACCTCGACAGCACTGGCCTTGCTCACCTGAATAGGCATAATCAGGTACGGGAACAACACGCAACTTCCATCATGAAACCCCGGCGGTTCTGAAGAGTACTGTCTCCCGCCTTCCGTATCGATATAACTCGGGCGAATCATACCCTGAATCGATAACAGCCCCTAGCCTAGGACTTTGCCGCCAACAGGGACGCCGTGATAGAGGGCAATATTAGTGCGAACGGAGAAGGGCATGAAGGGGGATGCGATAGAAATGAAGCCGGACGGAAACATGATGAATGAAATGCAGTCTAGGTGATGATTCGAGGTTGTGTCGTCTCATTGATGGTCTTGACGCATGGTATATAAAATACATCGATGTTTTAGTCTGGATTCACATGCAAACGAACGAACAGTTAGACAGTACCTAAATGGGACTTCTTGAACGGCGAAACAATCTCCAGGAAGCACATAGAATTGGTCAAGAGGCGTGTCATACATTGATGATTCAACAAATCTCGAACGCTTCACTTTTAAGTGGCCAACCACTTTATTCAACTCCCCCGAGTCTACCTATGACAACCCACAGGGCTCGTAAGCCGTAACCCGCCCTGCAGGAGCTCATCCGTCAAGACTCTTTCTTATAACAGCGTAACCACATCGCTTCGTCATCCCCGGGCACTGCCGTCTCCCTCGTCTCCAGCCAGACCCTGTCCAACTCCTCCGTAGGCGTCTCATCGAAATAACCTTTGCCGTCAGATGCAACCTCCAAGCAAAACAGCGATACCACGGGTGCTCATCAACCTGGACTAAGCCAGGCTAAGAGAGGTACCAAAATTGTCAATGTCCTTGTCCAAAGCGTAAGGAGCTTTAGAGAGGGGCCGCGAATGGGAAACGCTTCGAGCAAGTGAATCATCCATCGCGAAGAAAAGAAATTAATGAGGCACCGATCCCACGCCTATAGCTGTGAGGATGCATGCCACACAGCTATAAGGATATCGTAGGTCGTCCTCGAGACTAGTCAGGACCGGAAATGATACCCACGAGAACTAGAAATTATCCACAAGAAATTACTAGATTGCGCCCTGATCCCATCTAACGTGACGCTGTCTGCGTAGCTATTGACGTTCGAGATCAATCTGTAAACTTGAACGCGGGGATCAATATGCCATGAAACGACGTGAAAAGCGCTCTAGTTGACTTATACAAAATCAATAGAATAAAAAGAAATAAAAAGTTTAAAACTGTCGCAAGCGAGTGTCGAGAAGGATGGAAAAAATTGGTTGAAGTTCATCAAGATTCGTCAAAGGCCAGGGAGGGGAACAAACGAGTCGAAGGCAACGCTCAGATCTTGGCAAATCTGTATGTAGTCCGAGATGATGCCCCAGGAAGCATAATTGAACAATGAATTCAAGGTGACCTATCCGTGGCTTCCGGGACTGTAGATTAGTATGCTTGGCCTGGAACGGGTTTTCTGCCAATGGGGCCTTGGGAAGGCCCCCGATGCTGGGGACCACCATTGGGATTCATTGGACTAGGTCCAGGGGGACTCATTCTTCGGTTCGTTCCACTTGGGCTCTGTGGTCGCTGCTGTCCTAGGCCAGGACTCATCGGTCTCCCTCCCGCTGGTGAAGCTGGCCGATTTCCATAGGGACTCATAGGACGCCCACCGGGGCCCATGGGACGCATCGGGGACTCTGGTCGAGGGTATTGTGGACCGCCTTGAGGCGTCATCGGCCTTTGTCCGGGCGGGTAATTTGGCCCAGGACCGCGAGGACCGCGTGGTCCGCTGGGGTTAATAGGCGGGCCGCTGCGACCAGGTCCACCGGCAGAACGTGGCTTCACAGGCCGTGTAGACAAACAGGTTCTCGGAACAACGCCCTGTTGGGAACGGTCGAGCCGGATAACAAGCGACTAGTTCAGTTGTTAGTAGGCGTTCTGGATTATTAGATTCTTCATTAAATACTCACCCAACCATCGTCATACTCATGTAGGAGTCTGACTAGCTGGCCAGCTCGAAGTTCCAATTCGTCGTCTAAGCTCGGTTTGAACTCGGTTGTCACGCGATGAACTGTTGAGGAGGTTGGACCGCCGGCTTCGGCAATAGCTGCAGCACTTTTCGAAGGGCCAGGCGATTGCCCGGGTGCAATCGAATGTATACTGAACTCTGTGCCGGCTGGGCTTGGTGGCGTGCCGGGAAGGGTTAGATCTAGTGGCTGCGGAACGTCCTTCCGCGTAGAAGCCTTGCGAGCCAAAGCAGCGCCTGCAGCTCCACCAGCAAGGGCGCCAGCACCAGCAGCAGATGCGACTTCAACTTCCGGATGATTTGCTGCAGGGGTCGTAGCTTGAGCAGCACCTACAACATTCTCGGGAGCATCGAACGGATTGTTTGGCTTGTTATGGTGTGCGGCGGATTCGTTACCAGTCGGCGTATAAGCACGTGCTGCATCATTGCTAAAGGGATTCTCAGGTCCGTTGCCGTGGCTGGTACCGGGTCGTTCCCAGGGTGAGCGACTGGAATTCTGTTGACTTGCACTAGTCGGATCTGCCGGTGCGGCGAGCGCCATAGCAGCACCCTTGCTCGATCGTCGTTCACTGAAGGTAGGCATGAACTGAGTGACCGGTCGTAAGCTTAATTGTGGCGCCGTAGCACTGGTTCGCGTAGTGTTAAAAGACTCGGGACGACCGCCAATGGGACCGTTGAACTTCTCATCGTCTGCCGCTCGCTGCCGCTCTATCTGCTTTTTGCGTCTGCTGAATAGGAAGTAGATGAGTAAGCCAACTACGAGGACACCTCCCAGGACTCCAATTGCGATACCAGCCTTCGCACCAGTGCTTGTATCAGCCTCCGAACTTGCTGCAGTGGGTGAGGCCGAGGCAGCAGCATTATCCGCGCTGGCGCTTCCAGAAGTTCCCGCTGTTTTAGTAGCTTGGGCCAGTGTGGTGGGCGTGGTCTCGGCGACAGCTAGAGTAGAATGGGTGTTCAGGTCAGCGGATTCGGTGGGCATTAGAGAGCCGGGCAAGTTCTTGTCGTTTATCGACTCGGCGTTTACGGGTTTAGCAACTCCGGTGTCTGTTGGCGATTCTGGTTTTGACAGTGCTGTCGTCGGATTAGGTTTCTTAGCAGTTGTTGTTGGCGCTTTTACTAAAGTAGTCGGTGCAACGGCCTGAGTTGCGGGTGCTTCCTCAGTTGCACCAATGGTCGAGTAACCGCCAATCGCGCCTTTAAATGTCGGTGACATGGTCGTAAAGACGGTTTTATAAATGGTTGCCGGCTCTGGGTTTCTCGGTTTCAAAGGATTCCACTCATCCGCAACACTTTCGATGCCATCAACAAGGTTATTCCAGGCATCATTGCCTTGCCTTCTGTGAAGGTGATTGTGACGATGGTTCGACATGGCGGTGTATTGCTGTCGTTTAGCTAAAATCTGGGATCTCTTGTATCAACGAGTAAATGGAGGTCTCCTTATCCGGTACGATCACGTCAGAACATTTACGGCGATTTATATCGTGTGGGTCGAAAGTAACAAAGAATGTAATGCGCTCAAGAGCGTCGCCGACAGGTACAATGCGACTCGGAGTTGACAATGGTTGCAAAGCGAGGGAGAGGCTATTCGCAATTGAAATCGGTCAACGTGCGAAAGGTCGAATCGAGTATCGTGATGTAAGGAATGTAGTCAACCCTCTTGGGAAAGTCGGGTAATGGTCGAATGAACGAATGGAATTGAGAAAGGATTCGGTCAAGGAAGTCCAATTCTCGTGGAGGAGGAAGAGGCGGGTAAAAGACCGCACCGTGTGTGATTGTAACCAGGAGGACGACGGTGAGGAGGAAGAGGGAAGAAAGAGAGGGAGCAAAGGGGGGAGAGGGGGAAAATCGGGAATAGTGAGCCTGTGGTACCCCCTACGGAATCACATTCTAGTAGGTACTATGTACATACAAGCTGGGGTCTGCCCCCGAGGCTTCTCTCTTTGAGCAGGGAGACCTTGTCCGCCATCCACGAGTGTTTGCATAAATAGACATAAACATACGGAAAAAAAAAAAAAAAAAAAAAAAAAAAAAAAAAAAAAAAAAAAAAAAAAAAAAAAAAAACACACAATTCCTTTCACAACCACGATTGCATTGAAATGAATCCACCGACTTTTAATTAGCTATTCGGTACAGCTATCCTAGATATTCGGTCGCTTATAGATGGCCAGTTTATATGTCAATCTAGCACAAAACAATTTACATATTCGTAGAAGATGAGTTGTTCAGCTGATACATACCCGTGCCTAGCCCCACTTTAGCTGCTTTCGTTACCTCTCACCACCTAAAGGTGGTGCCTATTACCATTTTCAACGTATTACTATTTTTAACGTTTTTTGCAACTATTACCACTTTTAATAACTAACCTCTTTTTAATGATCTAATTATACGGTTAGTTTTATATATAGTTAATGGTGATATTTTACTTTAATTCCTTCATTTACGGCCTTTTTTTACGGCTTTTAAATACTATTTTTTATATTTATTAGCCTCTTTTTTATTAATAGCCTTAATTAACTTTTTAGCCTTAATTAAGGTATCCTTTTTTTTATATAACCATTTGCCTACTTTTAGCTATTATTAATATATTTTCTAATTATAATGGTATGTTTTTTTATGCCCTGCGTTATTTTTAAATCCTTTTAGCATATTTAGTCCTTTTTAGGTCTTTTTTTATTTAAATTAGTTCAGATAAGTATGAAATATTCCCTTTTATTAATCGGTTAATATTTTAGGCTATTTTAAGGGTTATTAATACCTTTAGTTATAAGGCATTATAGTATATAATGAAAATAGTTCATTTAAGCTATTTATAAAACTAGGTAGCTAAATAATATAGCTTAACGAAAGGTTTATACAACGAAGTTACACATATTTAACGTACCTAATTAACTTAATACTAGTTTAATATTTATTTTAACTTTTTTAATAACTTTATAAATTTAATGTAAGGTAATTAATATGCTAATAAATAATAAACTAACTAAAAGGTTTTTAAAAGGAGGAAAAATGGTGGCTTTTAATATATGTTTTTCGATTTAGTTTAATACTATTTATGGATTATATGGCTAAATATTAGTTTTTTTAAAGGCTGCTTTAATAGTTAATTCTTTAAAGGTTTATATGTGTATTTATTAAATATAATAAAGGAATTTGATTTTTATAATATTAATTAGACCATTTTTAACTATAATATTTAACGCTTTTAAGTAATAGTGCTTTAATAGTTAAAATACTACTATATTAAGTAGCTATAATAGGTGTATAAAATATAAAGGTAATTTAAAAGGAATAATACCGTATTTATTATATTAATCGATAAATTCCTTAATATAGTGAGATTTATAGCTATTAAGGATAAGGAGTTTTTTATTATTAACGGCTTTATAAGCCGTATATTAATTAAAATGGTTTAGCTATTTTAAATTAATTTAATTGTTAATATAACTATTCGGCGTTAGCTTTATTTTAATAGTATTATAGAGTTTAAGTTATTAATATTAACTGGTTATATATAACTAGTTAATTAATATTAAAAAAATAGGAATATATTAGCCAGTTATGTTAATAGCTTTAATAATAATATATAATTTTCGATTTTTTAATAGGCCGAAATAATGAGTTCTTTTTTTTTATTACTATTAACTGGTTTTTATTAATGCTTATTTAAAAGCTAGTTTTATTTATATTTTATATATTATCTGGTATAATCCCGTTTTTTTAAATCGTCTTTTATAATTTTAGGTAATATTTATAGATTTATTAAAAATCTTTATAAACTTTACGGTTAGCGTTAATAATTTTTTAAACCCTGTAAAAGTATTCGTGGCGTTTTATAAATTATTTAGCCTAGTATTTGCCGATAATAGGGGGTTTTTAAAAAAAGGAAAAGGATCTTTTTTTAATAGGTAATTTACGGCATTTTAAATAAATTCTAAACGTATAGTAAAGTTAATATAATTAAAGCGGTTTATATATTAATAAATGGTACTTTTTTCGGCAACTGTAAATTTTATTGTTAATTTTTTTGGACCTTTTTTACTAAAACGGCCATTTAATTTAATACTAAAGAGATTATAGGATATTTCGAAATCTTATATAACGGTATGTAATTTTACTTCGGGATAAGTATAAATGAATTTATAAGTTTCTTTTAATTGTCCCTTTATTTTTTCTGAATTAAAAACACTAAAAAATGGATAAAAAGTAATGATAATTAATGGTGATTATTAAAAGTGGTTGAAAACGTTGAAAATGGTAATACGTTAAAAATGGTGATAGGCACCACCTTTAGGTGGTAAGAGGTAACGAAAGCAGCTAAAGTGGGGCTAGGCACGGGTAATACATATATTGTTTACAAGCTCATAAATATCATTCCAGCTGGGTGGTAGTCGGGTCTCTCTACCTAGTATTGGTAGAGTGAGGCCATTATCTACATAGATGTACATAGTATTATGTTATTCTATCAATGTTCTGAAATGAACAGAAGATCTCTCTCTATTTATGGCCAGACTTCCTGACTAGTCAGGCACGCCAGAGCGCCACATTCAGGAACCAACGGGATTTGATTGGCTTGCTGTTTGAGCTGGTAGATTACGCGAGATTTGCGTTGCCAGGGGGGCCTGTCATAGGCGTCATGATCCTCGAATTCTATTCGTTGCCTTTTATGCAAAAAGAAAAAGGATAGCGCTATTTCTCCAACAGTCTTTACCTGACAGTCTTCAATTCTGGAATTATGTATGGAAATAGGAGTGTGCGACGTGCAACCTTCCATCCTTCCATGTTGCCTGCTCCGTTAGCAGTCCCATATGTCTTTGAAGCTCTATACGTAGTCTAGATTTGGTAAAGGTGTAAATAGCGTGTACGTAAGTATGTATATACACATCTTCGCTGACCAGCGAACTAGTTAGTGTACTAAAAACTTCAGTGCTACAGGGCAATGGATTCTTTCTTTTGTTGCCGTGCTTCAACTGATACATGTATTTGATTGTAGAAAAAACTACGCCTGTCACCGAATCTTTGAAAGGAAAAGCTTGTTGATAAGGATCAACAGCAACCAGCCCGTACCTATGTAGAATTTGATTGGGCGAGATGCGGAGACCCCAATCTTTTGCTGTTGTGGGACGTGCTATCCGATGACGTTGATCCCATGTGCGCTGAAGAATTCCATCCAATCCAAAAGTACATCACAATTCCTTTGTTTGCATTTTATAGCTCATCTACAGTAACTATCTCAATACTCGTCGATTCCACGTTTTTACCTCAAGTAACCGGGTGGCTTACCGTGTGATTGCCACTGATTGGGCTCGTGTTTGTATACACTGAGCGTGTTTCCATGAAGCTTATCGTTGGTTTTTCTTCCCTTTTCCAGAAATTGTTGTTAGTCGCGGCCAAGCAGCCAGTTTGTTTCACACTATTTTAGCCTTTTGAAACACGACTCCACCCTGCCAGCATTATCGATACCGGTAATCCCGGCTAACTTACGGCCGATCACCATTTCACATTTTAGAGTCATTGGAGGTAAGGTATCGTCCCCCATCACCAAACCATGCAGTCGTGGCCCATGGGTAAAGCCTTTTTGGATACTGCGATCACGTTATATACGAAGATCAGAAACTCCGACTGGGGCGTAGTTCGCGTCATATCATCGTTGCACCCCTGCGGCATCTGTGCGGTCAGTGGTGCTGTCAAAGATGCTACCTAATGATGTCCTCTTTCCTGCATCATAACACATAATTGACAGCTTTGCCAAGCGCGTTCAACCACTATGATACGAAGTACATATCCAGAGCAATGGAGCTCAGCTGGTCCACAAGGCTGGAATGAGAAGATCTTCTGATGTTCCCACAAGGTTCCCACGAAAGCTTTTCCGAGGTCCAGAATACTAGACTGTCTCCATCGTTTGACATCAGACCACTTGTCTGAGCGAACCAACAAACGCACGTCGCGATATATTTTAGATTTACTTCATTTTATGCATATCCTGACGGTATTGAATTACCGCAAACTTCTGCACGATATGTTTATATGTTGTCACCTCTATGGATACCGGGTCGAGATACATTGATAGATAGATATACTTGACTGGTCGACACCTTTCTGCGACCTGGAAGCGTAGGCGTCATTTTTGAGCCCATCTTTCTTGGCTTCATTTTATAGACGTTGGGCTAACTAGGCTCTCACCTCGCACGACTTATTATTTCTAGGCTACTGCTTAGGACTGTGTATAGTGTGTGCAAGTGTTAAATGCTCACTACTGACTAACAGCTACTATTACCTGTTGCCTCTCTGGCAGCCGTTTTACTGCATCGTGAGTTGATTCTGCGGGTGTTAATATGTCTCCATAACCTCGAAGCGTGTCTCTGGTAAGTGGCGCACTACTGTATCGGTTATCGGGACACCTCCTAAAGTAAGTGATATGACATTTGGCATCAAGATAACCTCCACAAGCTAATGTAGGTCTGCTAAGAATGTATCATAAACTTATTAAGAAAATAAAACTGCGAAAAAAAGCAACTTAGGATTTAGCATTTACCTTCCCTGGGTAGCTATATCTCGGCATACACAATTACTGCTCATCGACCATCTAGTGGGTATATCCTCCTTCCGAGTCATGCGGGGAGATCGATCCCATGCACTGAATACCTATCTATTGACGCATCTGTGAAAATCTTCCGCGATAGCCGCCTCCCAGTTGCCCAGTCTCGATACCTTCTCTCATGTGGCGCAATCCCAATTCGGCTTTACTTGGGCACGCGCCTCTTTCCCTTGCGGTGTTTTCTGTTCCGCTGCTTTTTCGACGCCTTCCCCACCCGATTTAAACCGTTGTTATCTTGGCTAGACTGTTGGACTATGGGCTGTGTCCTCTGCGTGATTTCTAGCAACATTCTCATCACCGGGTTTAGCATTGGCATCTGAGGCGCCATAGCCATTTCGTCTAATCGGCCATCAGCCACCGATGGGTTCATGTTGCCGTTTGTGGCGTCGGGACTCTATCCAGGGCCACCAGGCCACTGACCATCTTGTTGGCCATATTGCCCCTGCATCTGATTTGCCGTGCCATTGAAGAACGCTGGGTTGAAGTACGCGCCGGCTCCAGGTTGTTGTGAGGTGAACTGTGGTGGAGGAGGCGGAATAAACCCTTGAGGGGCGTTCTGCGGCCAGGGAAAGGGAAATTGAAGGTTGGGCGCCCCGTCAAATTGCTGCGGCGGCGGGACGGGACTGAAGTTATATGATGGGTGTGACTGTGGCGGTTGGTAATTTTGTCCTCTTGGTGGTCTTGGCGGTAGAGAATGGCCGCCTAGCGTGTCCCGATAACCACGTCCACGACCCCGGGATCCTCTACCTCCTCGATATGCGCCGTTAGTATTTGGATAACCATTTGTGTGTCTAGAATCCATCGGAGGCGGTTGACCCTGTCCGAAGTTGGCTGGTCTGGCTAGTTTCCGATAGGGACCGTCGTCATCGTCGTCATCATATTTCAGACCAGCCACAGGAGGCAATGACGATGCCTCGTGCTGGCCTCCTCTTCCCCCTCCGCCACCTCTTCCACCACGCGCCCCCTTCTTCTTGGCCTTTAGTTGTCTCTTATACTCCGCTTCCTTCTCATCATCGGAGAATTCAACTTCATCGTCAGCAACTTCTTCGTCGTGCCAATTGCTGGCATCGGTGCCTTTATCGCCCCGAAGTGCTTGCGTGAAAACATATGACGCATGTGAGGGTGGATAGAACACCTTAGCGCCTAGTTCTAGGCCAAATGACTTGATTTCTTCCTCATTTGTGAATCTTGCAGTATACCGTGGCTGCTTTACACTACCAATCAGGTCTGCAATTGCTGCAATGACAGTTCGGCTTTCAGTGCAAAGAACTGAACCACTGTCAAGGACCCGGTATTCACCACTCGTGTTCGCTTTAATAACGACCGTATTCTCGACAATGTGCTCGATCAGGCCGAGCTCAGTTATCTCCATCTCGGGGGTAATCTTCACATCCGGCTTGGGGATAACTTCTTCGGGTACTTCATTTTTGGTTCGTATTTGCGCCCCGGAACCGGACCCCTTTGGCTTCCCCTCGCCCTCATCATCCGAGCCACCCTCCATTTCCATTAGAATGCGGGCTGTCTCTTCGGGGCCGAGTACCTGATAATTCTCGTCTTCCGACTCATCATCGGAGTCATCAGAGGTGCTCGAATTTGACGAGGACTCGTAAGGTGACGAGTCCTCTTCCCATTCAGGATGCTCTTGCCCCTCAGCTTGCTCTGCTTCGTTGTAGATCTGGGCCTGACCATTGGTACCTGTGCAGTTAGGTTGCTCTGTTGTATTCTCCGTCTGCTGCGGCGGCAAGGGATCCAAGCCTCCAAGTAATGCTTCTAATCCAGACGTGAGGGAGGGCGGACTAGGCGGTGCGTCGCTTACCACGACATCGGTATTATCTTGGGAGTGAGTGGGTTGTGATCTGTCGACTTCCATCGGTTCTGTGGCCTCCTTCAACCCCGTCTCAATTGGTCTAGATGATGAACTATCTTGTGATGGAACAGTATCCACATCATGAGCGGTAGTTTTCAGGCCAGAAGACTCGTGAAAAAAGGCTGCTTGTGCTTCATCTTGGCCATTTTGTGGCCGTGATAGTGTCGTAAGGCCAGGAATCTGGACGTGCCCTGACATTTTGATAGCGAAAGAAGGGAACCACGAATGTTTCTGAAATTGGCTGGCTTAGTAGAGAGGCCTTGACAAGTTCCCTTTAATGAGGCTATGCTCATTCAATGTGGACGAGATGCGTTGGGGGAGTGGCGTGGTTAGCTTCAGTGGACTAATCTTCTAAGTCATGAAGTCAAAACAACAGCTTGTCAAATTTAGAAAAGCTGTGTAAATGAAGATTCTGACTGGAAAAACTAGGGGTCGTGAGGAAAAACAATAAAGGCCCATGCAATTCACCTTTGCAGGGGACAATATATTCTGAGAAACAGTCAGAGAGCAGTTATATAATGTTGAAATATGTACGGGATACAATTGGGATAGGATTGAACTTGAGAAAAATAAAGTGGACATGGAAAAACCTTATCATGATAAGACGAGTACCAAAGTATGTACAGTTCCTAGGTACCTAGGTACGTTGGAACCTTATCATCACTTAGGTGCATTAGGTACATATGTACCTTCAGAAGTGCATGTTCAAGTCACAAGGATTATGTAATTATTACTGGATTGGGGCCAGACATCTATACTAACCGTGCAGTTACAGCCAACAGGTTTTGTTTACTTATGTTTGTATGAGTACGTTGGCTTAACCGAAAATCCCTTTCGTTATAGAGAATAGTATCAACATCCGTTAATATCATATAATTATCTGAGTTACTTTCATATATTTCTTTAAACAGAAGTCGCCTGAAAGCCACCTTTCTGTAGTTGGTTAGCTCTGATGCCTGGCGCCGATCTAGTAATAATTATCCTTGTGATTTTGCAGGGTGCCTGGGTGCATTCACTCCAACCCCAACGTCATTCAATTGGCTTTTTAACCACAGCTTCGCTACATGTAGCTTTGCTGAGCTGAACACCACTTTCCGATCTCTCTACGTTGCAGTTTTCCTCAACAACAATGCCTCCTAGAGCAGCGCAACAGAGAGAAGAATTCGTCCATCCAAGTGCACAGCATGCTAAAAAGAAGTATGTGAGAAGAAACTAGCCAACTATAGACCACTCCCCATGCTAACAAGCTCCCAGACGTCCGTCGCCTTTTGCAATCCAGCCCATCACCGCGTTTTACGTCTTTCTAGTAGCGAATGCCATCTCTGCCCTTTTTGCCCCGATACAAGACTGTGACGAGACTTTTAACTATTGGGAACCAACACATTATCTTTCTCATGGATACGGTTCGCAGACATGGGAATACTCGCCCGAGTACGCCATCCGGAGCTGGTTTTACATCGCTCTGCATGCTGTAGTTGGTAATCTTAGAAGACTCTTGCCTCGGCCGACAAAGGTATATACTATATAAGTCACACTTTTGAATTACATTGGTCTCATGCTCGCAGGTTGCCGAATTCTACTTCATTCGATATGTCTTGGCATTTGTTTGTTCATTATGCCAGGTAATCCTGTTTCGAGTCATCAGCTTCACTCTGAACCCTAGAGTTGGACTTTTCTTCCTCATGGCAACCGTCATGTCACCTGGAAACTTCCATGCCAGCACTGCCTATCTACCGTCTACTTTCGCTATGTACATGTCCCTACTCGGCACTGCTGCATTCATGAACTGGCGTGGTGGACTCAGGACTTCCTGGGGCATTTGGTGGTTTGCCGTTGGCGGCATTTTGGGATGGCCATTTGCCTCGGCACTATCTGCTCCTTTCTTAATTGAAGAGGGCATATTTGCAATGCTGAGCGACCGTCAGCGTTTCTATGAAACAATCCTTCGGGTTGGCCGGGGTATTATTGCCGCCCTGCTACTTGTTGTATGTGGTACCTGGCTACCCCCTTCTTTCGTCATAACTTACCGAATATAGGTCGGTGATGCTGCTATCAATACATTCTTCTACAAGAAGCCCGAGATAGTCGCATGGAACATCATTAAGTACAACATCTTTTCTTCCACGGGTGGTCCCAACCTCTACGGCACGGAGTCTTGGACATACTACTTTCGCAACCTCGCCATCAACTTCAACATCTGGTTTGTCCTTGCATTGTTGTCACTTCCGTTATTCCTTGTACAAAAGGCTGTTTCCACGAGACATTACGGTTTCCAGTCTGGGTTGCGGACCATTGTGTTTCTCTCACCATTCTATATGTGGCTTGGTATCTTTACTTTGCAACCTCACAAAGAGGAGCGGTTCATGTACCCCATGTACCCCTTTGTTGCGTTAAATGCTGCATTGGGCTTCCATATAATCCTATCAGCTTTTGGAACCTCTGACCCTCTTACACTCATCGGTAAGATCCCAGCACGACTTAAACTTCTAGTTGTCACAGTTACGCTTCTATTATCGCTGGATCTGGGTATAGCCCGAATCGCCGGCTTGTATACTGCTTACTCAGCCCCGCTCAAGCTGTACCAACCACTTGGGGCTGGGGTGGTTGGCGAGCAGGGCCTAGGAGGTCGCGGTGATCATGTTTGTCTTGGGAAGGAATGGTATCGTTTCCCCAACTCGTACTTTTTACCTCGTGATATGCATGCCAAATTCATTCGGTCAGAGTTCCGAGGGCTGCTACCTGGGGAGTTCTCCGAGGCGCGCACTGGCTTCGGTTTTTGGAGTGGGACATGGCTGCCAACAAGGGGCATGAACGATCGCAATGAGGAAGACATGGGCAAATACGTTGACATTAAGCAATGTTCATTCTTGGTCGACACGCAATACCCAGAGAGCAGAGATCCTCTACCGCCAAACGAGCCTGATTACGTGGCTGATGACGAGAACTGGGAGATTGTTAAATGCGAATCATTCCTAGATGCGGGGAACACGCACCTTTTAGCCAGGGTACTATGGGTGCCAGAGTGGGATTTTATTCCCGAGAAGTTTAGGAGAAAATGGGGACGGCATTGCTTGCTGCAGAGAAAAACGCAGGCATGGGACGATGGCTCCGAGGCTTAGGTTTAAGGACTAAGCGGTCAATGAGGACCCATTAATACAGCTAGAGATTGCCCCGAATATTTACGACAGCCTTGATCTCTCATACCCATCGTTTTGGGCTCGGTGAGCCAAGCGAGGCTCTTGGATCAAGCACACCGTAGAGAAGAGGACATCCGGAAATGGCGACGGAATTGTTGGGGGTATATCAAGCCCTTGATGTAGCAGGCTGTGAAGACCATGGCCTTCTCTGCACCAACCGAGCCAGTCTGAGTGCTTGTGCATTAGAACAATCAAGGTAATTAGTTTACGTTCGGATACTGCGCTGACTGTCTAAAGCGAATGCTCTACTTTTCTCAACTTTCGATTCGCGAAGATAGCGGTACCCTATCTGGTCCCCCCTTCTGTTCTATGAGTCTTTAGAATTCGGAACGATTCGACCAAGTTCCCCTCCCCCCTCTGAACTTCTCACTCTCAATCTGGCTCAAAGCAAGTCACAGGGCAGTTGTTTCAATAGCGTCAACAATCACTCCTATTAAACAGCAAACGGTGCCACACGCCAGATACTGCCGAGGTCTTTACTCCGCACGGTTAAGGCTCACGTGGGCCTTGCTAGTAGTCCAATGACTGGGGAAACCCTCTGATGCTATTGAGATCTTAGGTGATTTTATTCGAAGACGATTATATTTTATTAATGTACTAAGGACGATGTGACTCGTGTACCTCCTACCCGGTTCAGTGAAAACCCCTCATCAATCGCCAACTTGAAGTGGTATGTAACATGCCAATCTTGGCTGAATGACCACCTAAGCAAACTGGGTGCGATAGATGCCATATGGTAACACCCCTACTTGCAACACAACAGCTTACCCGATATTGATTTCCCTGGAGTGGATTTAAAATCAAAATAGATTTTATGGAGGTATGGTCGTTCTGTACTACCTTCTCCCTTGGGCTATGTCGCCGCCAATGCTGTCAAATTAAGCTTATTAAAATTTCCGGATAACTAGTCGGCGGCTAGTTAGAGTCTTACAGGTGGCTTCAGCCTACGCCGACTGCCTTGCGTCTCCGGGGCCACCACGAATTATCTTATGCCGGTTTGAAACACAGCATTTCGTGATGAGAACTTGGTGCCCTAAGGCAGCTAACTCCGTTGGGAGCACCTAGCTGCCTAGATGCCGAGAAAACTGGAGCAATGCTACGTCCATGCGGTTCGATCTTGGTTGGGCGCGCATCTGGCTTGGCAAATCTGCCGAGACTACGGTCAGGGTACGGTCGTTCTGGTGATCGTCATTGGAGGATGAGAACAGACTGATACACTTGCCAGGTGACAACACTTAATGGCTGCGCAGCCATCACGGGGCGCTGACCGCATGAAATCCGCATCCTGGTTGTCTAAGCCTTCCGCCATTCGTGGCACAGAACTATCACGAGTTTTCTCATTGGTCTTGTCTTGGTGACACGCTTCCGACCTTGGGCTACGTTGGCAGCGTTTGCTGCCATTCGTTTCCATCCTTACGATGGGATGGGGGTTCCTGAGCGAGATGTGCCTGTCTTTCATTGGTACGAGCAGCAGCAAAATCGTCCCGAATGCTCTTCGCTATGAATAATCTGCTTGTCTTAAGTGAATGGAGATCCGGGTGATGCCGCAAGCCTTCGGCTATGCTTGCTTCTATAAAGCTGGCCATGGGCCGGGTTGCGAGGTTGTCGAGCTGATACTGTGATGTTGGCCACATCATCTTTATCAGTTGTAATGAAGGGCTTTATTATCGCATCAGCCTTTGGCATAGCCTCTGGTCTTCCAGCCAAACCCCAAGATGTATCTCACTCGGGAGAAGGACTGCCAACTCTCACCCTAGCCAATATAACCGAAGTTAAACGGGCCGATATTCAGGGCCGCCGTCTAGAAGGTCCGTTCTTGGGTGCGGACTTCCCGGACCCTGGTCTGATATGGGGTGACGGCTCGTGGAAAGTATACGCAACCTCATCAAACGGCAAGAACGTGCCGGTTGCAACCTCATCCGACACTTTCTCCTGGACGCTTACTAGCAATGACGCTCTGCCAGACGTGGGCTCTTGGGTAGATCCGCAGGACCAGACGATTTGGGCACCGGATGTGCAGAGAAATGTACGCCGCCCAATATAATATCCCGTTATGTGCGTACGGAGACCTCTAACCATGATCAAAGGACGCTGGCGTATATGTGATGTACTACACCGCCCACCAGAACGGCGGGACGCACTGCATTGGGGTGGCAACTTCAGACACCGTTGTTGGCCCCTTTACGCCAGGCAGCGAGCCACTCATCTGTGACGCCGCCGGCGGGGGCGCCATCGACGCCTCGGGCTACGATGACGGCGTGGACCGCTGGATTCTATGGAAGGTCGACGGGAACAACCTCGGCGGCGCGACGACCTGCCAGTACGGCACGCCGTCCGGCTCGTACACCTCGACGCCCATCAGGATCCAGAGGATGGCGCGGGACGCGACGACCCTGCTCGACGGCCCGAGCACGATCCTGGACAACCTAGGCGCGGCGAACGATGGGGTCGTCGAGGCGCCGTCCCTGTACAAGATCGCGGACGGGAACTATGTCCTCTTCTACAGCGCGCACTGCTACGCCAACGACGACTACGACATCGAATACGCATTCTCGAGCACAATCGACGGGTCGTACACTAACCGTGGCGTACTGCTCCGCACCGCGGATGGCCTGGGTATTTACGGCCCCGGCGGCATGGATATCGATCCGAATGGTAGGAGCGTCACTTTCCACGGGAGATTGCAACCAAACCAGGGGGGAAGTGCTACGCGCCAGCTCTTTAGCGCTGAGCTTACTATAGGTGGCCAGTCGGTCTCTTATTAAATGTTGCACATTACTTAGATTCTAGCTCTTGCGTTAGGTAGAGGGAGGATCCCATTATGAGCGGCGTATTGCTACGGTTGAAGTGGCAGTGGGCATTGTGGATATGGCTTCAGCGAACTGTTTTTTTGTATATGATTCTTTGAGAGTAACAAGCTCATTAGATACTTATTGAGGGAATAGTATGACCTTCCTGAAATTCTAGAACACCAATGGTTATCGTAGCTATTAGACGATATTCCCTGCCGCCTTCAAAGGTGACGACGTAGGTAGGTACCCCGGACCACACCAGACTTGAGGCTTTAACATTGTCGCCTCTTATTTACAAAGTATGTACTTTCGAGTCCTTCGTCCATCGACGGAACGTCTTTCCGAACGGAATGAAGATGGCCAGCCCGAGGACCGAGACGCCGACAGTCAGGGCCATCAGCATTAAGACCGGTGCTAAGTACCCGGATTGTGCCGCCCAGTCGTTGAAGAAGAAGATCATGCCGAACTATCAGCAGTTAATATTCTACTCTAGCATAGGCCGCCGGAGGCTTGACTTACCCCGAAAGTGTTCTTCACAATGGTGGCAGCGATCATGATCTCACCCGGGAGCGCTTTATAGGAATCTATTGCGTACGCGATTGCGATGGCCGGGATCCCCACGACCTGTCACACATCATAGTGTCAGTAGTTTTTCACCAAGTGATTTCAGGAGTCATCTAGAGCACAACCGGGTGCGAGCGAAGGACACATAACCCCGTAGGCAAATCTTAAGAGCAAATGCCTCCTAAAAATCGACTGAGCGGGACAATAGAAGATGCCGGCTACTAACCTGCAGGCCAACAAGCATATACCCAGCACAAACAATAGTCTGCCAAGGCCAGCTTCGCTGGTAGCCGACGGCGGTGACGACCATGCCGACGATATTGGCGCAGACATACGGGATCAGCGCGGGCAGGCGCATCTCGGCCTCGAGGACGCCGCCGTTCCTGCGCGCGCGCCGCAGCGCGATCCAGTCCGAGACCGGCCCCGCCGTGACGAGCGCGACGACGGCGCCGACGACGAACGCGAAGTTGACGAGCCCGATCTGGTCCGGCGTGAAGAGGTACGGCGGGGGCCCGAAGACCTGCGCCTGCGTCAAGTTGAGCCCGAGGAGCGAGTTGGCCGCGAACCCCATAGTGAAGGCGGCCCAGAGCACGATCGGGTAGAAGAGGACTGTGCAGGAGTAGGGGTTAGTCAAGATTGTGGCTTTTGTCCTGCATGGGGCGGGGCATTGGGGCTTCCAAGACATGTCTCGGCCTTCTCGGTCCTGAAGTTGTCCTTATCTGAGACACGGCAAGATGGGGAACAACGCGATCCGTAGGTAGGTAATACGTACTCTGAATAGGCGATACCATATCCCGGATCACGGACGCGATGCTGTGATTGGCGGGATAGCGTGGGAAGATAAAGAACTGAGAGCTGGACGGCCGGCCATCTGTAATATGGATTGAGGTCAGAGGGGCCGTCGTCGAGCCGTAGCGCGCCTCCATGCTGGTGCTTGTGTAACCCTCGGACTTTTGCGCTTCGGTCCAGAGATTATTCTCTGCGTCAGACGGGCCGGTTGTCGGATCTGGACGGTCATACTTGGTTTCAGGGTGGAGGGCCGCAATAGAGATGAAGCTTGCCTACGGTACGTCAGTCTTGATATCCTATTGATGGGGATGGCGGGTAATAGCTGACCCCTTGCAAGATGGTGCAGACCCAGAACTGTCTCAATTTGTTAGCCAGGTCGGAACGAGAAGCTGATCGCTGGGTTTGGCACTTACAAACCATCTCCATGATATCCGAGAGGCGATGGCACCGGAAACGATTGGACCAAGGAACAGACCGATGAAATAGGCCCAGCTACACACAGGTCAATGGGAAAATACCAGCTTATGAGTCAAGACTTCACTTACAAGTATAACGCCGTACTGCTTCCTCGTTGGTGCAGGAACAGCAGGTCAGCAATCACCATGGGCATGATTGTCTCATTTGCTGCGGCGCCGAGACCCAAAACCACACGAGCTCCGATGAAACTTGGGTAGCTGGTAACAAGTCCCTGCCAGATATTTGCCAATATGCAAATAAGGCCGCAGATAAGGATCACGGGTCTACGCCCGAACACGTTGGCAGCAGGAACAACGAGGAGGTTGGCGAAACCGAGAGTGATCGCGGCCGCACCAAATAACATGTTGACTTCGGGTAGCGTCTTGTGGAACTCTTCTTGAAAGATCTGGGTCATGGGGGAGATGGACAGCGGCGTCATGATGCTGACGAACACGAAGACGAACTGGTTCAAGATGACGATGCCCTTCCATGTTCGGCTCCAGTTCTGCGACAGTGTCAATAGCGATCTGATAGGAAAGAGATATATGAGAGGAGATCCTTACCAGGGGATCCTCCGGGTTGTCGGTTGGTTGCGGAATGAGCACGAGCTCGGCGGCAGTACTATCGCCAATCTCCCGGCCCGCGAAGATGATCTCAGTGCCGGGAATGACATCGGCCTTTTTGTTTCCTGTCATGTTTTTAAGGAACATTCCGGATCAAGAGGGATGCAAAAAATTTCAGCATTACAGACGAAGCAACGAGGGTCGGCTACGAAGGGAGCAGTGCCTCCCCTAATATATAGAAAACGCAGTCTACGGGTATGTGCATCATCTGATCTAGTTCAGTATCGACAATTTTGATTAAGGAGTCAACACTTTGCGAACACCGGCTGGGATTCGCGTCTACACTATCACAGAATCCATGACCTTGTCATACACTTCGAGAAAACAAACAAAATCTAAAGTCTCGGACATGTCTATAACTGGGGCCTCCGGTATCGACGGTTGTTACATTTCATGATCCAGTAATGATCCAGTAATTAGGAGCAGGTTCGGTCTAGGTACGTTGTGGACTCGAGCCATATGATTTCTTAGAAGCCACAGATGTTGCTATGTACGAACATTTCTTGTGTTGTATTACGAGTCTTGGAGTGATGTAGCCGTTTGACGTGCCACGACCGACGTTGTTAAACGTTCAACATACCGGACATCCGAATTCTACTATGCTGTGATAGCCCCTGTCATATATTGAATGCGGTCTGTCAGTTCTAGAATTTAGCCTTTCAACTTAGATAAGTACGTACGTAAGTAGCCGCAAGGGGGCCGGGCCTCAACTTTGTCATTACCGGGCAAGGGTTTGATTAATATGACAGGTTGTCAGAGAAACAAGTCCGACGAGAATGCGATATATCAGTTCCGTAGACGAAAAATATCTCTAGACTTTGGACAAAAACGGACAATCGAGTCGGTTATCAAATGTGGCATAGCGTTCTAAAACCTGTTATATTTCTATATGAATTGATTATGAAGCATTGAAATATCCTCCTATCCCTGTATTGGAAGCTGAGTAGTACCTAGGAAGGTTCGGCAGTGACGCACGGCGAGTGTGCCAGATGTAGGTTGCCGGATCTGCAGACTGTCGAAAACCTTATTGATCATGAGAAACGCTGTTGCTCTATGGATACGGTAGTTCAGTAGTGCAACTTGCGATTGACCAGATTGATCAGCGGCTTGCCTGTCGCCCACTTTTCAAGATTGAGTTTCATAATGTCTAGAAGTCTGGTCCAGTAGAAATCGGTCTTCCAGCTGACATGTGGTGTTATGAGAAGATTCGGCGCTCTCCATAAGGGATGGTCACTGGGCAAGGGCTCGGGCTCCGTGACGTCGAGGGCGGCTCCCCGGATCTGTCCCGTCTCCAGCGCCGTGATCAGTGCCTCTTGGTTGATATGACCGCCTCTTGCAACATTTGCAACGAAGGTCTTTTTCTTGCTCAGGATCTCAAATTGCTCGTGCGAGAGAATATGTCGCGTCTCTGAGGTTAGCGGCAGGCTGATCACCAGGAGATCGAGGCCCTCGCCGAGAAATTTGTTGACATCCTCTTTGGAGGTACCGAAAAACCACTTCGCGGGTATCAACCCGTCAGGGTCGCCGGCCCCCGGAACACAATAACTATCGTCCTTTCGAGACTCCGCTGTTGACCTTTCGCGGCGCGTGTATGCATAAACTTCCATGCCCATGGCATTAGCCAAACGAGCGCACTGCCTTCCGATCGCACCGTAACCTAGAATACCCCTACCGGATAGTGACTTATTAGGGTGAAGTTACAACGGATCAGCGAATAAACTCACATCCTTAGACCCGTTGAGTCTTGTGCTGCAGCATTTTGGAGTCAGTACCGTCGTCCGTTCAACTTCCGACAGTAGGTTCAGTCACAAGCCTTGTTATATGGACTAATTGCATACACAAAGCTGGGGAAAAGTAGACCGCCTTATAACACGAGAAGGAAAAAAAGGCTCCTGGATGACTTTTGAAATTTGCGTACCGTGTAATTCAAAGGGTGAGGCCCAGTATCCCTTCTTCATGTCGGTAGCATGTCGCAGGAAGTTGTGCTGATGCGACAGCCACACCCCGATGACCCATTCCGCGATCTGAGGCCTTCGAACTTATCAGCGTCCGTCAAGACACGATCCTTCAGACCCATTGGAACGGGCTGGGAGTGTCGACTTACGGGTGAACGCCATTTGCTGTGCAGAAAATGACATTTTCATCTTGGTATTTCGGGTGGTTCAGCCACCTATCAGCGCCGGCAGAGGTGAGCTGCACGAAGCGAATCCTGGGTATCAAATGCGCCGGAGGTGGATGATACGTGACGAGAATACTGACACGGTCCCATATTTGGTCGCTGACTTCTTCGAACTTCACTATTGTGCCATCCTCCTTTACTGTATTAACCCATCTCACTTGGAATCCTGGGTACCGTTTGGTAATACGCTCTACCCATTCTGTCGCTGGCTTTGTAGGAAGAAATACGAGGAGAACCTCACTGCTTAGTGTTTTGGTTCGTTCAGTCTCATTAACCTTAGAAGACATACTACTGTTGGTGCAGAGCGGAGGTTTTCGATAGTTTTTCGAGAGTCCCGCATGAATGTAGGTATCGTGATGTCGCGGGTGACAAATACAAGGAGTATTATGGCGTGCTGCATGTGTTACATATATGCATATATACCTATACATATAGATAAGCCGACTCCAAGCCCCCTGTCACATAAATGCGTACTTATCGAAAACAGGCAGGTAACAAAGTGCCTCCATAATTAGCGGACACCTACAAATATTTACATAGCATTACTTACTTAGAAGTAGTGGGAAATGCAATTTTCAAACTCTTCGGTGACGAGGAAGCTGGCTGCTATATGAATATAGGAGTCATGTATTGCACGAACTCCTATTTAATATGTCAGTGTAACCGAGGTCGACTGCGCTAGAAGGACTGGCTCGAAGCGAGTTCCTCGGAGGAATGTGATATCGGGGTCTCATATTATTTGCCATGCTTATGGCTTGCAGGACTCAAAGCGCGATTTATCACAGCGAACTGTCGTCAAAAATGATACACTCTAATAGAATGTATGTATATCCCAGACTGAACTATTCAACTCGTTCCCTCTCTGGGGTGGTACGCTGTCTAGAACTCATTATACAGAGTTGGACTGAAGGGTAGGTCTATAATACGCGGAATTTTGTATTAAGGAAATAGGACAACCCGAGGGAAGCATGGCCAGCACAACACATTTACGGAAATCTTCTTAACCGGATGAATGATTATTTAGCTTATAGTTATCTTGTTAGTCGACTCGTTCTGAACGTGAACAAGATATTATCTGTTCTGATTGCAAACATGTCGCTGACTTGCCTCGACGCCTAGCAATTCGTCGTATTGTCTTCTGTGATCCGCAAGCCATTCCCGATCCCTATCGGTCTTGATAGACATCATTTCTTTTATCCCTCTTGCCAATGCCCTTGTTACTTATCGAGGTTGTGACCCCTAGACTATGTCCAGGTCCGTTGATAGATTGATGTGTTCCCTCTCCCCTTCTTTCGCCTCCTTCAGCAAACTTGGGGAGCGCTAAACTAAGCTCCCCTCGTAACATCCCACCTGTCCATGAACCTAACAATCATTCTTGGATAGTGATAGAATCTTTCGAGTGAGGAGAATTGGGGTAGGGCACAGTTAGCCTTGTAAGCCAACTGTAGTCAAGATTATCTGAGCTACCGGCGGCCATTAATGGTTATTTTGAATTGAGATTGACCGATCACCTAGTATCATTGGTTTTCTTTGACACTTAAAAGATGAAATACGATACAAATAGACAGGGTATTAGAACTTAGGACGGTCGTTTCCGAGTCGCTAAATCTAAGGAAATATCTAACAAAGTACGGTTACGTAAGACATTCCTCACATCTTCTCATGTATACCCTACAGTACTTGGCTTTATTGCTTAATTTTCTGACATCTAGGGGAATCCTGAAGTAGTCGGGGTAACCGGTCGAGAGACGCTCTGAATGGCTGCTTGTGGCTACAGCGACGTTTCATTGGTGGAAAATGACAGCTGATCATCAAGCTTAAAGATCACGTCATCGCCATTTGAGCATTTCGAGGTCCATGTCCGCCTTGGCCTACCAGGTAGCTTCATAGACGAAGGATGTGAATGCATGTCACGGGTTCGTATAAAGAAGGAGTGTTACCCCAATACCTAGTACATCATGGAAGAGACGCAATCTCTGCTCCCACAAGTTCGTGAGAGTGAACGACCACGTTTTACAATCGAGATGAAGGGGACAACGCTTGGGAATCTCCGTGCTTATTGGCTGGGCTCGGTTGTGTGTATGGGAGGGTTCTTGTTTGGGTATGACAGCGGGATGTAAGTATCGCAAGCCTCAATGATCGCCTCACGACAAGAGCAAGTTCAATGGTTCATCGACTGACGAACTGTAGCGTTGGTTAGTACAAACAGCACGATGAGCCGCCTGTGCGGGACAATCGAGTTGACCTCGAATGATAACAGGCGGAGTTTTAACGCTGGCATCTTTCCAGGATGATTATCGCTATGGGAGCAGTCACCAGACACGTACAAATTCGCTCTCTGTTGGGCTTCAGCAATTGGGGGCATTTATTGCTTGCTTCATCGCCTGGCCTCTGACCGACAAACTCGGGAGGAAGAAAACGCTTATGCTGTCTTCCTTCGTCTTCTGTGTTGGCGCAGTTATTCAGACTATCAACACGCACTCACTAGCCGCCTTTTATGTCGCACGAGTTATAGCTGGGCTCGGGCTTGGTGTAGCAACCGTGGTAGTGCCGATGTTCAATAGTGAGATGATGCCGAAGGAGATTCGTGCCCAGGTCGGATCTTTCTTTCAATGGTTCTACACTTTCGTATGTGTTCTCGGCCGCCCTCACGCGTCTGAATGTGAGGTCTCCTAACTTTACAAGGGCATATTCACGTCGTATTGGGTTGATTATGGTGTTGCTAGAGGCATCGCAACTACGGACCCCGCGCAATGGCAAATTCCAATAGGCCTTCAGCTGGCACCTGCAGCAATGCTTGGCCTGGGCATGCTGACCATAAGAGAAAGCACACGATGGTTGACTAAGAAGGGTCGGCATGATGAGGCTTGGGAGAGTCTTCAGTGGATCCGAGCTGATGGTTCCCAAGCAATTGTCGACGAGATGCAAGAGATCCGATTTGGAGTTGAAGTAGAAGCCCTTGAAATTGAGGGTTTCCGATTTAGAGGTTCGTCACCTTGAAAATAATGAGGAGACCTTATTAACGTACAATTCATTATCGAAGAACTTCTACAGAGAGAGAACTTCAAACGAGTTTTTGCCGCCTTCGCGATCTTTACCGCCCAACAGGCAACTGGTGCAACTGCGTTCGCTTACTTCGGCCCCCAGTACTTCAAACTCATCGTTGGCAATTCAGAGCAGAGCCTTTTGTTAACTGCCATATTCGGTGCTGTGAAGGTTGTAGCTTGTGGCGTGTTCGTGCTCTGGTTCTCGGAGCGACTTTCACGCCGCCAGGTTTTGGTTGGAGGTGCTGCTCTTATGGCTGCTTGTCAGATTACAACGGCAGTGGTCGTGAAAACTTCCCCAGCTCATGCACAAGGAGACTCTAGCGTGACGCCTACGGAGAGAGCCACCATTGCTCTCATCTACTTGTTTGTCGTCATCTACAACTTTAGTTGGGGCCCCATGCCATGGCCATATGTCTCGGAGTAGGCTAACCTATAGAATCCAGCCACTGGAAAGAATGAATTGATAAGCTAATTATTAACATAGGATTTTTTCAACGCGAATTCGTGAGCCTGGTGTCGCCATCGGCGTTGCTTCCCAGTGGCTTTTCAACTTCGTCTTTTCGTTAACTACGCCGTACATGATTGACAATATGGGTTGGGGTACCTTTTTGCTTTGGGGTGAGTGTCTGAATTTTAAAAATAGTACTCAAATACTGACGATGATAGGTATATTTGATGCTGTAATTGCGATTCTTGCGTTTGGTTTCTTAAAGGAGACTAGAGGCCTATCACTCGAGACTATTGCAAATCAGCGTTTCAAAGCCTCAAATTCGTCGGAAGATGAACTCCCTAAGGGTGAACGTGTAGATAGAGTATGAACACCAAGTATATAGATTAAGGGCCATGTAGTAGTGCTTGTCTTCAGTTGACAATTTCTCCCTAATTGGGATGTCGGTTCAAGGGTCTCGAGTTATTACGGACCTAGCCACTACGCAGTAAGTTGAAGAACTTGGCGTAGTACTCCCCAAACGTCGTGATATGCATATTAGCAAGACAATTCACGTAGCCCAATCTCTTTAGCCGAAAATGTAACCGCACTTGGGAATGCGGGGTGCCCTTAAGTATGTAGATACTACATACAACCCCTGAGGCTAATAAATAGGATGAGATTCAGTGATCACTCGAATGCGTAGTTGCTAGATTAGAAAGACTCTATAATGGAGGATATAATGATAACTATAGTCGTGTGGCTTACTTTTCTTGTGCCTAGAGCGCCAGGGGCTGAGTCGTCTACCTATAATTCAACTTACCACAATCCTATACTTCCTGGATTTCATCCCGATCCAAGCTGCATATTTGTTCCCCAGTGGAATGATACCTTCTTCTGCGCATCTTCGAGCTTCAATGCATTTCCCGGTATTCCCTTGCATGCCAGCAAGGACTTGCAGAACTGGAAATTGATTGGTCAGCCTTCACCACTTATGTGACGAGTTACGCTAATAGGTCATAGGCCACGTTCTAAATCGAAAAGAACAACTCCCTCGTCTTGCGGAGACGAATAGATCAACGAGGTATGCTGTTAATCAAAGAGATTTAGTAACGCAAACTGACTAGCTGTAGCGGTATTTGGGCACCGACCTTAAGGTACAAGGATGACATATTTTGGCTAGTTACTACGCTTGTGGACGATGATCGCCCTGAGGGAGATGCATCACGATGGGATAATGTATGACGTCCAGAAATCGATTTCAGCGATCTCAGCTGAGGCGAAAACTACATATGTAGGTTATCTTCAGTTCCGATAACCCCTTCGATTCGTCTGCGTGGTCTGAAGCGACCCACTTCGACTTCGAAGGATACGACACATCGCCAGTATGGGACGTAGATAGAAAGACATATATAGTTGGCGGACATGCTTGGAGAGTCTTGTAAGAAAAGTTCAGTCTATGGCTCATGACCGAATTGCCTGACTCGTTGACAGTCCTGGGATCCAACTGGCTGAGGTTGATTTAGTCACTGGCGAAGTCGGCCCATGGCAAGTAATTTGGAATGGCACCGGAGGATCGGTGAGTTTAACTCTTGCTAGATAATTACAGCATTAACAGTATTATCAGGCGCCAGAAGGCCCTCACATCTATCTTAAGGACTCGTGGTACTACTTATTAGTAGCTGAAGGTTCGTGTAAGGTCTATCGATTGAGGTCAAGATGCATACTGAGAGTCCGCGAGTGATAGGCGGCACGGGGCTTGAACACATGGTCACTATGGCGAGGTCCAAGACTATACACGGTCCTTATGAGGTCAATGCCGCGAATCCGGTTCTGACAAACGCCAACACAACGAACTACTGTAATGTCGATTGTTCTCGAGTAATGAGAAAGCCCTGAACCTAATGTTTACAAGTCCAGACAGTTGGCCATGCAGACTTATTCCAGGACGGTGCCGGAAATTGGTAAGTGGTTCTTTCACTTGGTGAAGAGAGGCTTAAAAGTGGCTTTAGGTGGGGAGTTGCACTGTCAACTCGGTCTGGTCCAGAATATATATACTATCCTATGGGCCGTGAGACTGTAATGGTGCCTGTTACATGGAAAGCCGACGAGTTCCCTATCTGGTCTTCATTGGATGGAAAGATGAGTGGATGGTCATTTCGTCCCAGTATCCTAGATATTGATGGGCCAGGGTAAGTATCCCGCCACACCCCTTAGAATTGACTCACTCATCCGTAAAGCCCCTTAATCACTGAAGGTGACGAGATCGACTTCGTGCCAGGATCAGCACTCCCAGCACACTTCACATATTGGAGATATCCCATTTCCGAATCATACACAGTCTCACCTCCAGAGCACCCGAATACTTTGAGACTCAATCCATCAAAGCTTAATCTCACAGCACTTAACGGTAATTATGCTGGACCGGACGGCCAGACATTTATCGGACGTCGTCAACAAGATACACTATTTACATATAGCGTCAATGTGCAATTTGCCCCTGCATCTCTCGAAGAAGAAGCAGGAGTTTCTGTCTTTTTAACGCAGAACCACCATTTAGACCTGGGAGTTGTCATGCTACCCGCCAGCAACGCCACGACGGCGTTTCCCAGCACGAACCTGACGTTTCCTAGCGATTCTTCTGAGCTGATACCTCAATTCCGGTTTCGAGGCATATCATACGTCCCCGTCCCGCATGACATTATCATGCCAGTTCCTAGAACCTGGGCCGAAAAGACGCTGAGGCTAGAGATCAAGGCTTACAACATGACGCATTATTCCTTCTCGGCTGGTCCAGCCGATGCGCTATCTGAAATGCGGACTATTGTAGATGTACCGAACTCCGCTGTCAGTTGGGGGTTCACAGGTGAGTTGAGTCACGGGAGACTTGGTATTAACTTAAGTATTGATGTAGCTTAGGTGTGATCCTTGGGATCTACTGCACGAGCAATGGCTACGACGCAAAGACGCCGGCGTACTTCTCTAAGTGGAGGTATAAACCGCAAGGACAGTTTCGTAACTAAGATACTACTCAAATCAGAAAGTGACAATGAAATATTATCTCAACTAGGGCACATAGAAACGTCATAAAGGAGATATTTCTAGTTAACTCCACGAAGGACATAGTCATCATTGATCAATATAGGTACAGATTGTGATGAATCCTCCGGGTGAATAACTTGCAGGCTCGTGGAGCACTCCCAAATACTCCTAAAGACAACATAGCCTCAGCGAACAGAAGCAAAGTGCCGTAGTTCGTGCCATAGCTCCTCGGCCATTCGACAGTCTCATGGTTTCTAACAAATATCAATTTATCGCTTATAGGACCGCTTGCAACACTGCCGATGCCCCTTGCCGCCGCAGCAGGCCCCCATAACACACCTAAATCGGAATGCGGGATTCGCTGTTGGAATCCGTGCGTTTACTCGAAGCGAGTTCGCAACACAGCCAGGTCAGGGATACAACGTGGCTACCATCGCCAACGGTTCTCCCATCAGTACAGGGAATTAAAGTGAAGCACAAAGGTTCATCAGTTCTTGAAGCTGCGAATAATTCTATTACATCTCACACTAACAAGTCCCTTCCATCCTCCTACTTCATTGCCATTGTAGAAACTTGGCCACGTATTTCATCATCTTGGAATTCCACGTACAATAGTAGGGTTATTCGTTCGCATGAGCATCATTGTAATAATGGATCTGTGACGACGATTAGTCTCATCGCTTAATGTAGTCGGTAACCAATCGGTAGTATAATAAGAGCTAACTTACCGTCTGATCGGCGCACCCGGTGGGGGTATCGTATGCATACGCCTATAACAAATCCGAAGTTAGTCAATATCCTTTCAAATATCTTCTGGGGCCCTATGCTATGTCTAGGGAGGGATAACCCGAAAAATATGCCAACCAGGCAGACATATTTCCTAAAACAGCGGGTAATGGAAATGAAATGACTCTAGAAGACGTACTCCTGTATTGATAAACAACGCCTGATCCTCACACACCAACCACGCCGCCAGATTCTGGCGCTGGATCTCCGGCGTGCTCCACGTCAGGGCGTCCCCCTGAAATTCGAATGTGCCGAATGGATTCTCGGTCGTGTTAAACCAGGTAGCCAGCGTCCTCTGCGTCAGGTCATCCGGCTTCTCCACGTTCAGGTAAAGCGGCTCGGCGCCATCGCCCGTGTTGGTGACGAGCTGGCCGTCCACGACGTTGTGTTGGCCCGCGGTCTTGTAGCTCTCGAGGATCGCCGTGCCGGCCGTGTTGGCGGGATTGGTCTGCAGGTACTTGTGGAAGTTCGGGGCCGCGACGGCGCGAATCCAGTACCAGCCCGATTGCAAAGTGTCGCCAGGCCCCGAGGAGCCTTGCCTCGGAACTTTAGGTTCGGACCGTGGAACTACAGAGGCCGTCGTTGATGCCAGGATCCCGACTACGGCAAATATCTTCGTGAAGAACATCCTGGACTAATTTCCAGACAATGTCGGTAGACTTGGCGTTGAAGGATATTTGAATGACGGAAAGAGGCACTTGACTAGGCGTTAGGGAGGAAGCAGAGAAAAGAGCAAGGGTACGAAGTTGCATCTCCAAAGCATTAGGCTCGAGAGATATTTATCCAAGGTCTTTCAACTACCTGTTCCCGCTTCCATAATTAACGGTCCGCCACAAGAAAGGCATTGCTATCAGCTTCAATTCCGTGCTGCATATGGCCTTTGTCACTATATTTAATGGCCAAACATGAGAAATCCCACCAAAGAAGCTTCCGTGAACCATTTAGCCTAATTAAGGCCCTGAAAGGTTTACCGTTCTGGGAGATCAATATCGGAGATGATTCTGAGTGAGGGAAATGTGTATGAAGGCATCCGAATGACTACCAGCCCGTATGAGATGTTGTTTATGTAACTCTTAGCTTGTGGAAGTAGATAAGTTATAATAAAATCTACAATGCCATCAATGTTGAGAATATACAACCGGTCTAAGAGAGCACCCCACACACAGGCTTAAGCGGGTGTACATTATGATCTAAAAGCAAGCTACATATACCTCAGAGATTATACAATAGGCCTGGGATAGGGTACGAAATAAAATACTTATATAGGTTGGCAGAGCAAATTATCATACGTCTTGACTCTTCATTGCATGAGCGAAGCAACATATCTATCTCGATGTAAATGTTCGGGTTTCTTCGGCCCGCCTTTGCGAAGAGCCTCAAAGTCGTGCCAAATCTGCCAATGCTGTAATCACTTACCTTATTCTGTCATTTATTTGCTGCTTATTCCGCTTTTTGCATATTCCCGATCAGGAATCACCGAGGCGCAAGCCGCTGGCATAACGGTGTGTTTGAACATGTCATATGTAATACGGCGGCGATGAATGGTACGACAGTCGAAACCTGACTTATGTTTAGTCAAAAGGCTTTAAGTCTTCGGGGAAAGTCTAGACTGAGAAATTCGAGGCCTTACTATCCGTGTAATCAGGAATAGATAGATAAATACGCCCTAATCGCAAGCGAGTAGGTACAAAACCATGAGATATGACCATTACCTATATCATAATACGTTTTATCGGTGAGTATCGCTTACGATTAGCAAGTTAAGGAGATGTTAATTTACTAATCCTGTAGCTGGAGGCGGCCTATAGTTCATACAGGTGTCATATCATGTTAGCACTACTATCCCTATACTAACTATTTCGTTGATGTTAACATCTATTTAATATATTTATTTGTTTAAAGCAGAGAATACGAAATATTCTATTATAGTTCGGAGATTCCAACGTAACAGTAAGTCTTGACGTTTGTTTAGACTTCGTTGGTTAACATGAAGCCGTGCGCGATCCGTCCCTCCTCGTTCCCCCGAATTTAGTAGAGCCACACCGTATGATCAAAGTCGAGGTCCGGGGCCGAACAGCGGCGTCAGACTCATACCAATCGAAATGAAGGAGGAAAAGCCATGAAGCCCACCAGCCTAGACCCAATGGCCACATCACATCTGGGAGGCGAAAATGTCACACGTATTCGCTATGAAGAGTGTATCAACGCTCCTGGCAGAGCAAAGCTCAGCAAACTAACTAGTGTTTACTGTTGTAGCTTGTGATTATTCGTTGTGATGTTTACGGTGGTAGTCTATTAATATCTAAAGGGAGAACAATTCGTGGCGCGAGTTTAAGTATGCTTCGCTAGGCTCCGATCTCTCTTTGAGCGAAACCGAGGTACACGGTACTTACCCCTATTTGCCCCTATGACTCACACCTCAAGAAAAGCCACTTCCAATAGAAAAGATGCGTGGATCCTCTGTCACCATCACTTCGACGGGCGGTCTCCTATGCTGAACTCTTCAGTGTTCACCACAGTCTCGGACTGCAGTGACACCACTGGCATCAAGATGTTACTTTATGGCGTTCGCGAGTGTTAGACTACTGCCATTCTGGGAGCTGGACTTTCCCGTGTCTGATTCAACGAGCGGCCTGACACCTTCGTCCTAATGGGCTGTGCCGGGGTTCGTTCTCCTTTCGCTTCACATATACATGGGCAGGTCAAATTCGTACTGGTAGCAAGTTCTTCCCTCTTGCCCGATCTCGCTGTATGGATATCTCTATGGCCTGTTGGAATTCAGGGATAATGCGACCTGATTACCTTGAAAATCAGCCATTATAGAGAGGAGATGAGATGTCTTTTACTGTAGCAGTTCTTGGCCATCCAATCAACATGGCCAACTCTATTGTCATCTACGTAGTATTAAAACACGACCGGAATACTTATAATGACCGGGAAATGCTAGGATATAACGTGTTTGATCACACTTGGGAGTTGTTCAATGACGTAATAACATTGAAAGAAATACCACAATAGGTTATACTCCATCACTTCGTCAATTCCACGGATACAAGACGCATTTCAGGACAGCAGCTGTCTATTGTGCGATACGTTATTCTGCTAAGGGCTAAAATAGACACTCTGAGTAGGCATCGGTAGATAGATCTAACTTAAACTCTAAATGAATATGGCCTAGAAATAGAGGAAGAAATTTTTCCTTGCGGCGCACGCTGTTTTCAGGCACAACAACAGGATCGGCCAATGTCTCACTTAGGAGAGCTTCAGGGGCTGGTGTCTTTGAATAAAGGCTAGGGGGTCGCGAGATGTTGTTACCATCAATGGCGTATAATGTCGGATTGTTCACATTGGGGGGTTGCCAAGGCCAAACTACACTATTATCTTCTGGTAAATTTTTTTTTTTTTTTTTTTTTTTTTTTTTTTTTTTTTTTTTTTTTTTTTTTTTTTTGGATGTGTTGTTGTGCCATCTGAGGGTTGACGAGACATTTTCAATCCATCCGCCCTGTCTTCACGATCACTCCTAACTTAGTCTGCACTCGTTTCCCTTACGGGTTTACACTTGAATTATATCTTGCCCATCATGGAACTTTTATGAAGCTGACAGGATAGCCTATAGAACGATTATGTACATAGATCTGCCTTGGGATGTAATTGAAAAGGAACACCCATTGATAATTGAAATGCTATATAACCACTAGATACCGAGCAATGCACCAGGGTAATTCAATTCGCATAGCTGAACACTTAAAGCAGTTCGAACGGAGATGCAAACCACGTTATCTAGATACCTAACGCTAGAGCTGACAAAGAGAGAAGAAGAAGAAAGAAAGCTCGAAAGGGAACCTCCAGAGTCCAGCCTCCTGGGACGGACGCAAGGGCGCCAGATGTAAGTCATACATACATACGTACATATATAGGTTCAAAAACACCCCCATAACGAACCATAAGACAGACCCCTGGGTTGCAGAAAGCGGAACAAAGAAGCGCGGCGGCCTCAGAGATCCCTATCGGGCAATCCATCCAGCCAGAAAGGTATGTTCCTATGGACCCGGCCTCCCTCTTTTCCCCATATCTCAAGCCTCGAATCATCTAGGTAGGGAGCTGAGGAGTTGGAAGTCTTGATTGACCCCTTAAGCAGCTCGATCTAACTGGGTCCATACCTAGCCCAGCCACAGCGGAGCGCGCGTGTGGATGACAGATAGATAGATACTTAGATAGGAAGGGCCGCGTTCGTGCGTGCGGGCCAAGCCGAGAGCCCCAAGCGAAGACCCTGGAGATCGTGCCGGGGATCTGCTTGTTGGTTTCTCGTGGACGGACGCCTACGCTACGTTACGGCAATGCATGGAGTTGTGATCTCACGTCCGATGCGTGGAGGTAGGTAGGTAGGTGGGTAGGCAAATAGGTAGCCCGCGAGCTGGAGAAACTTGAACATCGTGTTTAGGATCTCCTAGCAAGTACATAGCCAAAAAGTGAATGCGTAGGTATCACTCGACTAGTGATGACCACTAGACCACCACTAGATACAACATAGTGTGGTTGCTGATGAGTCAAAGCGCCAAGGAGGCTTGCGTATTACACGGTATCTGCGCGAGACATTGGCCCGCCTTGCGTGGGGGCGAGCGATGATGATCTCACATACATACAGAGAAGGGAGTGAAAACGGAGTGTCCCTGGGGTTTGGCAGTTGATGTGTATTCAACTCGTGTAGGCAAAATGGATTACCTAGCTAGTATGTAGCTAACCTAACAAGCTTAACTGATCGAGCGCGTCTGCGCGCCGATGGGGGATATCGCATCTAATTCCTGAGATCCTCTCTGAAGCGCCTGGCCTTTTCCCCCCTTCCTCCTGTCCGTAAAAAGTACAGCTAGAACTCGAAACCCTCCCGAGATCCAATATGATAATAGAACGAAATGAAATGAAATAAGATGAATGAATGAATGAGTGGGTGAGTGAGTGAATAAAGCACATGGACGTCACCTCCAAGTGCTATGTAACTTGCTTCGTCGACTCCTTGATTTTATGCCGACGTCCCCATTTACCATCAGACTCCTCCATCTCCGCCCAATGCTGGTGCGGTCCTTCCCTAAACTCCTCGCGCAGTCCTGCCAATCTGTCTTAGATAGCTTCAGTTTCTCGAGGACTAGCTCGACTAGTATCCGGTCATCTTCCTTACTCCACTTCTCGCCGTCCGCCTCGACTTCCACGTCGGTGCCCTCCACTTTGTTCTCTTCACTTGCACCATCACTGTGTAAATTGTGGTAGTCGGATCGCTCGAGGCCGAGAGGTATGGTTTCCGGCGCAATACGAGCGCGCTTTGGCGTGCGCGGTCGAAAAGCAGCTTCTTCTGGGTCCTGGTCCTGTTCTTTGTCTGAGGCGCCGATCTCAAGATCGCTGTCAATGTCGTCATCACGGCCCATGTCATCGTCGATGGCGCGACGTCTCTTGTTGATGCCGCGAGGTGGAGCAACTCGCTTTACAACCTTTTTGCGAGGAACGCGATCCCCGTTGGCATCGGGTTTGCGTGATCTTAGACGAAGTTTTAGAGGTGGCAGAGCCGTGTGAGTCATAGGAGGTGTAGGTAATTGGTCTCGAGGCGCGCCATCAGCAGTGTGATCTGTCGTATTCGGTGGCGGAGTAGTAAGCATCGACTGAAGCGCGCGACAGGAGCTGAATATGTTCCCAAGAGTGCTGTTCTGTGTGCTGGACGGAGGGCTCGAGGGCGGAGAGGCGAAGAGCGCGGATTGAAGCCTGGTGACGGGCGGGTGCGACGAGTCGCAGGAGAGAGCCGAAGGCATCAGCATCGTGACGGTTTCTCCAGAAGCGCGCGTTAAGTATGCTGACTGCGCGACAGCGTGGAGGCGTGAAGAAAAGGCAGCGTGTCGCAAAATGTCAAATGCGACCGTTGTAGGATTGAAGGGTGCGACGCTTTGCGAGGGTTTGCGAAGCTGAATAAGTTGCGAAAAATTGACTAAATATACTTTGATGGTTCTAAGCGGGTAGCCAGATGACAATAATCTTGTGTAGGTAGCGTCGGGTATAAGTTGTAATGCGACGAGTTTTGACTAACGATCGACGGTTGCCGGGCGATGGATGGAGGTGTGTGTAGGTGGGAAAGAAGCTCGGAAGCGGGAAGAGATGGGATGGTTGGAATAATGCGCCTAATAAGAGCCTGTCAGCGCGGCGCACCAGTGGGAGACAGCAAAACCCCCAGGAACTGCCCTGTGGCCGGGTCGCTAGGATGGGTGGAACGGGCCACATGATTAGTTCCTGCTCGGTCTAGAGGTGTGGTAGCCAATAGCAAAGAAAGCTTTGACCGCCATTGGGTTTTACCAGGGGTCAGGGGGTGGTGGAAACCACTTAACCTTACACGGTTCGACACTACATAGGTACATATGTATACGTACAGCAATACGCTTTCTCTCGACTACTCGCTACTACTATACGACCTTGTATACTACTTGGATGTATGTAGTGTCGTCTGCCACGAGGCTTTTCAAGGGAGCGGTTGGGCTTGATCTACACGCCCTTTACAGCCGGTTTTTTAGCTTCGCTGCTTCGTCTACGTCGGGTATGGTTTCACAACACCGTCTCATCTAAGATCCCCTTTTGTGCTGGCGTGCTATTTTAGCCCTGAGCTCCCCTACACACATCGTAGACATTTTCACCTCTAAGTTCACTCGGCAACCGCCCTTCGCGCCCTCTCTTCGACTAGAGTCCCTAGGGTCTTAGCATCTAGGTTAGTTCGTTCAATATGCAAGTAATTAAAGGTCTCAAAAGGGTTACGCCTAGTAAACGTCCATGTTGTGCCACCGACAATTCCATTTTCACTTGGATCATGAGGCGAATCTCTCTAGTAGTAGCCTAACCGCTGACGAAGCCTAAGATAGAAATTAATTTATGTCGGGTTTATTTTTATTTTTATCTTTCTTTCACTCCCGACGAACTGTTGTCTGGCTGTGTGGCGGCCAGGTCCAATGACCCGGTCGGGTTCTCTTACAATATGTTCCATCATATGTCATGACACCTGTGAGATCCTATGCCATCATAGACATACAGGAAGGATTCGAGTTCAGGTTTCGAAAGAGGATTCTATCAGCTTCCTCTCGGACCTCACCCACCCATTGCATGAAGCCTTGTTTGATGAGGATATGCTTGTATGATGCATCTTAGATGTGTATTGTCGAATTGTGACAGTGACCTCCGAGACTACCCACCCACACCACGGAACCTCTCTCGTCTGCCCTTGCATATCGATCAATGATACATGATGGGCGCAAGGCGATAAAAGAGATGGCGTAGATAATAGATCGACCAACTTTCGCTAGCGATCTTCACACAAATGACGACGACGCACATTCAACAGCAGCCCTGACTCAATCGCTCGGCTGCTGTCTCTCGTCCCTTACCGTTATTTATTCCGTCCTCAGGGTATCTTAGTCTAAGTGCGGTGAGATAAAGCGTGTCTCGACTGCAAGTCATCTGCAAACTACAGTACAAGAGAATGGCATGCATTTTGTCCTTGGTAGGTGATTGGCCACCCGAATGCAGCACTTGCATATAATCTGGATACGGTTTCCAGATAATTCTCCGGTTGGCCTCGATTAGTATCGTGATGCGGTATATTGCCGGTCAATATTGCGATGGGGGCAACGAGGGGGCCAGAGAGGGGGGGGGGGGGGGGGGGGGGCAGAAGGTGGGCACGGTTAATGAGTTGAAAAGGTGAAAAAGGTGGGATGAGGTGAGAGAAACGCGTTCGAGCGCGAAAGTCTCGCGTCTCTGGGAGACCGCGTTTAATTGAGTCGGAGACCCATTGTCCAATCAGCAAGTTCTTGCCCCGGCTCACTTTTGTCATAGAGTCTCTGATTGGTCTGACTCAACTTGGGTCTCTGATCTCTTGACTTGTATTTTATTCTGGGTCGTAAGTCACCTGGCGGCCTGTTGAATTATTCGGCACGGTATTTTGTGCATACAGGTAGGGTTTTTACTCTTTGATGAGCAATACCGAGTATGGTGTGTTGCATCAGCGTCGCACGTGTCCTCCTGTCACTATCACCGACATCTCCTAAACGAGACGCTTGTTACGGGATGCAACAGACAGTCCCTCCTCTCCCTTGTTGACGATCGATGCTGTGATAGTTAATAGTGTAAGAATTTCAACCCTCTCCCCCTTGGCTGATTTCTACTTTAACTGGATATATTTTATCTGTATGTAGGTATATGTACATGTGTACTTATATACCTAAAACCAGTTCGCTAGCTTGGCGCACACTACATACCTCTCTTTATGCGTATGTATGTCGAGTTACTCGCATTTAAGATCGGAGCAGGGTTGCCTACTCAAGTTAACATTCCGTAGAACCGATCAGGTGCGAAGCTTATCTTGATAACAAAGGATCGGGAAACGTCATAACTCATCCGGAGTCTAGAGTGGTCGGGTGGCGTTTGAGCATGCCCTTCTTCGTGTCCAACTAAATTCCGCTATTGTCACTATGTATTGGGTCCTACTGTTATGTAAGTGTTCTACCAAAAGAAACCTTTATACCTGCTTTACAGTGTAGCTTGGGTTTTTGCCACGTCTTTGGTAGGTGGAACTTCATCTCTCGGCATTCCTAGCCAATCAGACTTGACTTGTGTGACTAAAATAGATGATTATCTCCCGAGACAGCACGTCGACCTATAATGCCAAAACTTGAGAAAGACTTGGTGAGATTCTTACCAAGGGCCAAGGTTAGTTATAAGGTATATAAGTTATCTGATTCGCTTAAATACAGGGACAGTAGTTCGACTCCGTCATAATTAGAAAAAGGTGTGTATTATTAGTATATATATATATGGTACCAGCTTTTTCCCACAGTGACAATGAATGCTCCATTCCTATAGATTTTCTGCAGGAACCGATGCTAGATAGTGAGTCAGACGGTGGTACTTTGCACTTTTTGTCAGATCCATTGGTGTAATGGCTTACAAAGCTACCGCTATGACACCAACAGCCAGGAAGACAACCAACCGTCTACATTAGTCCATATACAAGCCATACATATATACGTAATAGATCTTGACGAAAAAGAACCACTAAAGTATAGAGTAATAAATGAAGATAACAAACGGAATTGACGATAATATTTCAGGTGGGTAATAAACTGTGTAATAAGTATAGATAATATAGTAGGCCAGTGTATATAAGGGTGATAAAGCTACTCGGCGTTAGAAACAGGACTCGTATATAACCGATAGAAATATAAAGACGAAAGAGCCGAATCTTATTCCTCTTAATTTAGGGGACACTAAGACTACCTATATAGACGACTATTCCCCCATATATCCGTAGTCTTCGCATTATCACTACGCTAGTGATACAAGTTATCATGTAGCCTTGATAAATCTGAGGGTATCGCTACGTCAGCGCGACTAGCCCTGACAGTGTATAAGATAGCGTAAATAGTATACGTAACTGTGAATGGAAACTAAACAGAAAGACTCCCGTTATAAGTCTACGGCAGCCACATAATGACTTCGCTTCAAAATTATCCCAACCCGTATTCCATACGTACCTATGTAAATGGTATTGGCAAAGGTGGCAAACAGGAGCAAGAGCCCTAAATTTCACTAACCTCCCGGGCAACCGACCGACGCGTCTTTTTTTCCAAAAACTCACTGTGCAAAACAATTTGTCCTCAGTCTTTTCCCTTGAACTCTTGTTTGGGTCTCACCTTTCTCGTCCGAAAATCATCAACCCTTTCCGAGTATGGCCGACACAAAGCCCACCATTCTAGTTTTCTGCCAAGGAGAACTCGAAGGCGGCCTCAAGAAGATCAGAGAGAACGCGAATGTCTATCAGGCGTCATACTCAGAGCCCAACGCACCCTCGAAGCTTTTGAAAGCCCACCCCAAAGCTCGAGCAATATGGATCGTCGATCCTGACATCGCAACGCGGAAGCAGAAGCGCCTCTCGAAAGAAGTCGTTGAGTACGTGCGCAACGGCGGCACGGTCATCCTCGGTGGTTTTTTTTTCAGGTACCCTCATCCCTTCCGACTTCAACCAATGGATGAACAACGCGTGGGGTCTACCTTGGAGATACGGCCAGTACGAAACCACCACTGTGGTTTTCCAGAGCTCGGCCATCGGTCCCCGACAGTTCTGGAGAGATGGCCTCGCGGCTGCATACAGTCAGAAGGGTGTATTTCTGAAAAATGTTGACGCTAAAGACTCGTGGTATGCGTCTCCGCCGGGTTCAGTTAGCGAGTCGCGAGTATTCGGCCCCGTTTCGGTAGAAGCTCAAACGTCGGTCGCGTTTGGCAAGGTTGGGCAGGGTTGGTTGGGATGGACTGGCGATATTCACAACGGGGATGAGACTGCTGCTGCGGTTCTGGCAATGATGGGGCTGAATGTGAGAGCGAAGCTTCATTTTTAACTCTACGAGGGAAATCAAGGAAATGCAAGGAATAAATTTGGTTCTCACATACTACTTGTTAGCCAGGATCAGTTCATTACCAGGCACTTGTGCCGAGAACATTCAGGCCAGTGTTGATTTGAGGGTCAACGGGCTGGTTCAGTATTAGGAATCTATTGAGCATTGTGTACACATAGCAGGCCTCCCTCCTCGATAGATAGCTGAACCTCAAATCATTCAAGTCTCAGTATCCCTGCCTTTCAACAACCCGGAGTGTTGACTCTTAGTATGCCTAGGCAATGATTAATGCTTAAAGTCTAATTCGCTTTCCACAGCACTCGTTTTATTTATTGATTGCACGGGATATCTGGTGAGATCAAAAGGATTGGAGTTGGCAGAATTTCCACTAATTCAGTATTTCAACAATATCCATGCTTGGAAGCTTGTGAAGTAACATGAGTGTCTACGAAAAGAAACCATCGCGATAAGAGGTACTTAAGCAATATACGAGATTCACTTTGTACCAGTAGGGATAATTGTACGTAACTGAGAAATGTCTTCGCACTAGTGCTCATACTCTATGGATTCAACGTTACAACGTTTCTAGTTTCCAAGCTATATTCTCTACCTTGGGGGACGTTACTATGGCGCAGTAATTTGGCCCATAATAGGTGAAGAGCCCGATCTTAGTTTATTGAACTAGCCTCACTGTATATTACACTCTGGTATACAGATCGCACAGCTTTTTCGCCCCTACTCATCTAACCATCACCAGTATTTCATGGCAACCCCCAAAATATATTCTATCAACACTAATAAAACCTTGGACTTAGACTCAAACCTTGACTTTGAATGTCTTCGCTATATATTCCATGTAACCCAATATACTAAAGTCTAACGTGTTGCTAACTCCTATTAAGTGTACCTATAATATTAAGCGTTTACCTATTAACTGTATAGTTCAAGAATACGCATTCTGCAGGGCTACCTAATTATAAGAGAATATACTTGTAAGTATCTATGCCACCTGTATTGCCCATAACCTGCGACGTACCTGGGTATTTGCCGGTATGTTGGTAGGTGGGTTAGGGTGGTTGGAGTAAACGTCACGGTGTGTGAAATACCTAGAAGAAAAGCTGTGGTCTAGTATGAATTAACGGATAGTGAGTTACCGCGGCTACATATAACGCAAATGGTTTCTATGGCTTTGCCTAAAGGAGGACTGATGATGGGGAAAGGGTTGCATTGATGTCTGTGATTCCAAGGGCGCTTATAAACGGCGGTCGCGCCGGCCGGCCGGCCACACCCGAATGGTTACAAGCAAAAGCGACAGTCCGTCTAGAAGTAAGAAATTGCAATGTTTCTTGGCAATGATTTTCGCGCTTGCATATTGAGGGAGATGAATCTAACTCGTACTCCTAAAAGCAACAAGCCTAAATCAACTGCTCCTATGCTGATGTCGCAACCATGGCCGACTCCTGCCCATGGCGATTTTAGAATTACTGATTTCTGTTTCGGCTCCGGGGAGCAACTCTCGGAACTCAACCTCCACTATCAGACTATTGGGAGTGTTAAAACTTCCACAGACGGGAAGACGTCAAATGCCGTCTTAATCATGCATGGCACCGGCGGATCCAGCGACAATTTTCTCAATGACCACTTTGCCGGTCAGCTCTTCAACCCGGGCCAACTGCTAGACGCCCGAAAATACTTCCTAATCATCAGAGACGGGATCGGGCATGGCCAATCTAGCAAGCCGAGCAATAGCGGTCTCCCGGCTAAGTTTCCCCACTATCGGTACAACGACATGATCCACGCAGACTATCGTCTGCTGACCGAACACCTCGGTATAAATCATCTGAGACTGGTAATGGGCACGTCTATGGGTGGCATGCACACTTGGCTATGGGGAGAAGCGTATCCAGATTTCATGGATGCCCTGATGCCTCTCGCATCGTTGCCGGTTCAGATATCCGGCCGCAATCGGATGTGGCGAAAGATGGCTATGGATTCGATCCGATCGGATCCGGCATGGAAAGGAGGTGACTATCCCACAGATGCGCCGCCGGCGTTGGGTCTCATGTCGGCTATGAACATTATGATCATAATGCTGTCGGCACCGTTGCATTTCCAGCTGGAGTTTCCCACTCGGGACTCAGCCGACCAATGGCTCAAGGATCAAACTCGAGAAAGGGTCCGGACGACGGATGCAAACGACCTTCTGTATGCCCTAGATGCGTCGTACGAGTACGATCCTAAACCCGACCTTAGGAAGATCGAAGCTCCATTGGTTGCGGTTAACTCGGCCGACGACCAAGTCAACCCGCCTGAGCTAGAAATTTTGGAAACAGAGATCAGAAGCGGTATGAAGAAAGGGCTTGGGAAGGCGGTTGTTCTACCCATCACAAAGGATACTAGAGGCCACGGGTCGCATACTATTGCAAAGCTTTGGAAAATATATCTGGAAGAGCTTTTGATTAAGACTGAATAACAGTCAGCTTATTGTGATATACACAGCGTGTCCTCGAGGATTAACTAAATAATATTGGATATACCTGTAAACTCTCAATAACCCCATGTAAACGATAACAGACATCCCCAACAAACTTAAGCTCTATGGATCTGATGAAATGATGTGTTAAGTTTAACGGGTTTTTAGCAATCCGCAGCGCTGGATTATTCTAAACTAATTCCGCAACCTCGACACCAAGCTATCATAGAATGACTGAGGAGCTCTACCTCGACAACCCTAAGCAGGTATAAACATACTACTCTACTTACAAGAACCTCAAGGCTCAAAGAAACAGTGCTACCGGTAGTTTCTCATTCTGGGTGTGATCTGATGCGAACTCTAGGTATTATAGTGTCTGTTGAGGATAACTAGGTATTACAGAGATTCGCGTCTTCCTTGGAGATTCTTCAACTCTTGTTAAGACGGAATATCCTCGAGTATGTCGTCCTTTAGACTATTCCCCCCCCCAAAAAAAAAACAAAAAAAAAAAAAAAAAAAAACACAAGTTGGCTGTTGTAAGAAACTGCCAACGGCTCATCCAGGCCCTGCCAATCATGAACGAGAGCTCTAGTCACTGTCACTATATCTTGGTACACGACTTTGAGAGAAAACATTATGCTCTATTCGAGATCGAAGGAGCTGTGACCTTTGCCAAATCGAATCCCTTTACCTACAGTTGAGTGCCCCACTGCCCGTGGCCATGAAGCCGACATGCAAGCCGGAAGCCATGACCTCGGCAAGCGAGACGTATTATCCGACTTTCATACTGTCTAGTGTTGAAGCATACTTATACAGTGCTTCACCGATAGTCGCTGGATGGAGATGTCAAAATTTTCGCTTTATCCCGTTCGTGGTCACTAAAATCCGAATGCCGGCGCATAATGCCCTCTCCCTCAAATACTCCAAACAGTTGTCCGGCGTGATGAATACGGCGCTGCAGTTACGATAACCGTGAAGAGAGAGTAACTTATCAGCCGCTGCTTGGGAGCCCTCGAAGCCAGCAATGAAGCTGGATAGTCATAGTAACCTAGAACCGAGAATCTGGGTATGCAAACTTGCACAACTCGTTCCGGGCTTTGGCATAGATGCTACTGTTATATGAGATATTATTCCTGCTCACGAGTGCCATTGCTTTCAGATCGTCTTATTAATCGAAAACTTGTCGTTCGGGTTTCGGTAAGGCGTGGAGTCAACTTATCAGCCCAGCCAGCCATCATCTGAGGGGCTCTAACGCTAGCAATCGTGACTAAATCCGAACACTTATTACGTAGAATAATGATGATAAGCCCCTTATCCGTCGCCATGATCCTAGGTTGACTTTGAGACCAACTACGGAGATGTGTACACAACAAGTCGCTTGCCCACTTTATCACGGCAGAGGAACAACAACTACTGGGGACCTCAATGGCTCTAATCATATATCAGGTGTGATTCAAGCTATCCGTGAGGTCTGTATGTTGTAGTTGTTGTTGTTGATGATAGCAAGAGGTCTTTAGTCATCTACCACGACTAAGCTACGCTGCCCTGACACACTTACAACACCGCTATAGAGGTACTATCATCCCACGTCCTAGGCTGTTAGGGTGTCTTAAATTTATGCACTAGTGCGTAAAGGAGTCCCCGATGTTAATAAGCAATTTTCGTAATGCTTATCTCTAGGTAGTAGAGACGCCGAGCGCCACTCGGAGGGACGGGTGTCCCCGGAAATAAAGCTTATCTCGAAGTCAAGATCCGCAGTGTGGACGGATGGAGTAGCATTATTCGTGGCTTATCAAGCCTGCAAGCCATGTTCCTCGGTGGCGGTCCACTCCGGCGCTGACAAGTAAGTACCTAGGGTATGCTGTGCATACCTAGGTATATATATATATATATACCGCATGGCGCGCTCCTCAGAAAATGAGGCCCCGAGCCATTGAAGGCTGGTTTGCATGCAGCGTGACAAGACCCCGGTATTGCCAACCTCGAGAGGAAAATGGTAGAGAAGAAGGACGTGCAACCGACCGTCGGCGCGCCGAATACTAGCGTGGACCCCTTGTCTGCGCTGCAGAAGGTCGGCTTCCGGGAGGCATCCCACCCCATCCACTGGAGCCCGGTGAAGAAATGGGCCATCGTCATCGTGTACTGTCTCCTACAGGTATTTATCACGCTGTCTACGACAACCTACGTCAGCGCCGAGTTCGCCGTCCAGGAGAAGTATGGAGGCTCAGCCCAGGTCGTCGCGCTCGGCCAGAGCATGTTCATCGTGGGGACGGCGGTCGGGCCGGCATTTCTGGGACCACTGTCGTATGTCCCGCCCTAGGTACCCGGGGGTTCCGCTATGGCAAGGAGAGAACATCTGTGGAAACTAAGTCGTTGCTTTAGGGATATCGGCGGCCGAAAATGGGTCTATGTCGCGTCTATTGGATTATACGCGATCCTCAACATCGGTACCGCGCTGGCGCTTAACCTCCCGATGTTGATCATCTTCCAGTTCCTCTGCGGAGCCGCGGGAAGCACGGCCCTGTCCAACGTCGCGGGCACTATCGCGGATCTCTTCGGCGATATGGACGGAGCCGGACAGCCGATGGCTCTGTTCGTGGTGTCTGCTAACACTGGCCCGAGTATAGGTTCCCCGATTGGCGAGTTGATTGTCGAAAATGCGAATATGGGCTTGCCGTGGATTTTTTGGATCAAGTAAGCCAGTCTATGCCCTCAAGCGTCCTTCTCTAGTGCACCTGGAGCATCCCAGTTTTGACTTCTCATAGCGTTATAATTGGCGGTGCTTTTGCCATTTTCATGTGTTTTGTCCCTGAGACGCTACCTAGGATGGTCATCAGCAACGCGGTTAAGAAACGCGAATCTGCGAATCCCGACGAAATAGCCATCGTGGAGGAACGAGTAGATGTTCTCCGAGAAATACGCTTCATAACTTCCATTGCGTTCCGTATCATGACCACCGAGCCCATCGTCACGTTCCTGGGCATCTACAACGGTTTCGGGTATGGGTTGCTTTTCCTGTACTTGGACGGAGTGTTCGATGTGTTCGTGGTCAACAACGGGCTATCGTGAGTCCATCTTTGCCTCCCGGATTCTAAAGACACTCAGTCTGACAATACTAGGTACATTGACGCTGACTTGACGTACCTCAATTTTGTGGTAGCGATCGTAATAATGTTCGCCTTCGTGCCCGTTCAGACGTGGTTCTTCAAGCGCGATCGCGAGCGGCATGGCGTCGGCCGCCCAGAAGCGAGATTTCTGACCTCGCTGGTCTTCGTGTGGGGTTTCCCAATATCCCTTCTGTGGTTCGCCTTCACCTGCGATGGCAGCGTGTCGTTTTGGTCACCGGTCGTAGCCGGTGGCCTTTTGGGGTTCTGTGACACTCTACTGTGGCTATCTATGCTGAATTATATTGCTGATTCGTATACGAATGTTGCGGCGTCCGCAATCGCGGCGTTTTTGATCCCATCTTTTCTCATCGCCGCTGCTTGTTGTCACATTGGTAAGTCTAATATCCCAACGTCTTTGGAATGTAGCTTATCATGTGGATAGGTATCGTTATGTTTGATAACTTAGGCGCGAAATGGGCCATGGCGGTCTTGGGATTTATCTCCTTCAGTCTTGTAGCATTAGTGTACATTTTGTACTTTTTTGGCGCGAGACTTCGAGCTTGGTCACAGTTGGCTAGAAAGCATTGAAAAAGCCCATGTATCGGTATGGGATATTTATTTAATGAGTTATAGGACTCTACAATATAATCGTCATTTTTCCCGATGATAGCCAACTGAAATGATCCCCTGGTCTGCGTTGGCGTAGCGCCAAATACAGTTCTGTTGGTGTGATGCTTCGATAAATGAAATCGCACTGGATCAAATACCATTCTATTCCATCCAGCTCCTTTGTATCGGCAACGGATGGATGCCTTAGCAGCGTTCCACTGCAACATACAAATGAGTATCAACATCTCTAGCGGCGCCACTCCAAGAAACTTCTAAACCAACTTGGACCGCCTGTTTATAAGATGAGCTGGTTTCAATAAACAACTTTTGAATGCCGATATTTGTATAGGATAATACAAAAATTTTCCAGTACATACGCTGATTGATACACATTTAAAGACATTACCTATGTATACGTAATGGACCTATTATTAAACCCAATGCTCCACGCGACTAACCTAATAGCTATATAAGACTAGTAGATCCCCCAGCCCCAGCGGAATTTACCTACCGTGCGCTTCTTTCAAGTCCTGCCATCGGGGAGAGAATTTCGCTGAGTGAGAGAGCAGCCAAGCGTCTTGATCATAGATACCTAGTTGACAGGCTTAGGGACTTATGGGTGAGGTTTGAATACATACTTAAGTATGTATGAACAGGGTGGGTCACCTCACTCTGAGGCTCAAGCCTCGATCGTTTCAAGCTTATTATTTGGAAGGTGAGTAATGGGTAATGAGTGACGGAGCCATAGGATCCAACATCGGCCCCATAACAGAAGGGATTTACTAGCATCCCTTGTTCTATGCAGGATGCTAAATTTTATTTGTATTTATATCACGACAGATCTCCTTACCTGTACACCAAGCTTCCGAACCATTAACAATTAGTTTATGTGGTTTTGGCGGCCGCGGCTACCGGCATAACATTCTATTCAATATCATATATCAACGGACAGACGATCACCACACTATCTCATCGTCGTCAAGTTCTAGGAAAATGCGGCTCACTAGTCTGTTTGGGGGTATCATTTTAGCGAGTACCGCATATGCTACCTGCTTCCGCTCCGGTGAATTTTGGGGTGATGATAAGCAGCTCGCCCTCGACAAAGTGACTGTTGCTTGTAACAGATTCCTACACGGCTGGTATTATGACACAAGGCTCTCCTTGAGAGAAAAGTTTTATCACGTCAACACCCCCAGCAGCCGCTGTATCACTTATATTACCGGCTACGTCCTGAAAGGTTCAAGAGAACTTCCTCCAGATGAATGCGAAGATGGCCTGACCAAAGAGGTCCACGGATGTGATAAGCGCGGAGGAAATACTCAGTATGAGCATTGGTATTATCTGTATGTTTTCCCGGTGCATCTTTCGTCAGTGGTGGGCAATAAGCTGTTCCTAACTTCGTTTTTGAATGCTAGGTCTGATATCAATGCTGGCAAATGTCCAAAGTGTACTCAGCCAAATTGTATGAACGACGAGTACCAGGCCCCATCATCGTAACAAAAACGAACTGTCTAGAGCCATGGTGATTCATACATTCTGGGCCAAAAGTGGTAAGATAGATTGTCTACCTCTATACATATATATCTCACTAGTAACCCCAAGTAACTTTTCCAATAACAGGATGCCACACCTAGCCTCAAAATATCTTGCAAGCTTTAATCATTGTGAGTCTTCGACTGAGTGTCAACCGCCCCCACACCAGCTTTTAGCCGCAAAGGCTCAATAGAGCGCTAATTCTTTCAAATTTGAAGATGTTCAAACTACCTTGGTTGTGTGAAGACTATGTAATGCGTCTGGATGCTTATTTCGGGGAGATAATCATTGCTTCGAATCTACATATGTTTAATATAATACGGCGCATCACATTAGCACAGCCTCTATGAAATACAATTTGTCCGAGAGATCTGTATGCGCTAGAAATGCGTCAAACTGGACAACAACTAGCAATATGTAGCCATCAGGTTATCCCCCTGTTGCAGCACCTATCTTTGACCAGGAATCGCATCACCAGGCGCCGTCTTTAGCGAGTGATATGTCAACTTCGACCAGGCTACTTTTCAGCCGACTACTTTTTAAGTGCCTAAATGCTAACGGCAAACTTGAGCGGTTACTCACAGTTCTTTAGCTACCTCAAAACATACTCTCGTTATCGCAAATGATGATAGTTTATTAGCTGCGGTTAGTTCTAGTTGCTGAAACTATCCAACCTCTTCAACGCCGCTATTGTCAGGGGCATGCTGCATTTAGTCTCCGTACTTATCATAACCAAATCAATAGCATCATCTCCCTCATTCCGCATATCATTTCTTTCCCATGGCATGGAAATTTATTTGAACCCTTATCATTCCAAGGAGTTCTAGACGTCCCAACTGTGAACCTAGCCCTCCAATACTCCCCTATTTAATACTAGGATCTTGGTACCTATGCGAATTGCTCACAGCATAGGCTGTTACGTCACCTAATGTGCATGGGTTCAAGAGACAATTGATATACTGCCGAGTGCCTTAAACTTATCAAGAAAACGTTTAAAAAACCATATTTAACGACAGGACCAGGCGGTCAGATTATTATGAGTTGAAGGGAAGAGATTGGTCAGCATTGGCTACTGCCCTGCCAAAGTTTAATATCGGATGTACTCAATTGACAGCTTATCTTCCGGGTACGCTTGTCGTCTAAAGGGCGCCGTCAGAAGGGCGGAGGCGGGGACAACGGCTGGACCCGTATGCCGTCTTATACGCCGTATTGATGTACTGATCAGTGTGCTGGTACCTTACTAGCCGAAGTTTATTCTCGTATGGTGGGATGACAAGACTAGCTCACTCCCTACACTTAAGATATACATAGAGCATCAAGGATATGTGGAAGATTTTCAATCTACACCCATTAAAGGCTTGTGCCCGGACTTACCTTTCGACACATACTAACATTATCTTGACTCATGGTGTTTTCTCCTATATCACTACAGCCATAACCGTAATATACCTGTGCTCTGACTGAACGAGACATAAGCCGGCTAAAAACACTTGTGACTTCTTTGCAATGGCCGACAATTTATCAGATCTACCACCCAAGAGAAAGTGCCTAGGGGAAGATTGCGGCAACGATGCTGGAGATTTGCACTGCCCGACATGTCTGAAGATCGGTATAAAAGAGAGCTATTTCTGCTCCCAAGATTGCTTCAAGAGGAACTGGGTTCGTCCTCATATCCTCTTCCCGCTAGGACTTTACACTCATAGATCGCATGCGGCACCTAGAACCAGCATAAGACCCTACACAAAACGGCGCAAGGCAAGACACAGAATGGTAGGTGTCATCTATTATTATTAGAATCTTACCTGCATACCTCCCGGGCTTGTCTCTGACCCCGATCCAGCAAGCGGCGCATACAACCCATTCCCGGCATTCCCTTTCACCGGCACTGTCCGCCCCGTCTATCCCCTTTCCGCGATGCGCACCGTTCCCAAGTCGATAAAACACCCCGACTGGGCCAAGACCGGCATACCGAAAGGCGAGCTGCGCCTGAGCGGGACGAAAATCGACATTCTAGACACCCGGGGGCAGGAGGCAATGCGTAAGGTGTGCAAGTTAGCTCGCGAGGTGCTGGACATCACCGCTGCGGAGGTCAAGCCGGGCGTTACCGCAGATTACCTTGACGAGATCTGTCACAAAGCCTGCGTGGAGCGGAATGTAAGTGTGGCCCTCTTCAACTCGGCCTTGACGTTTTTTTTCCCGCGGGTCCCTAACCCCGATAGTCGTATCCTTCTCCCTTAAACTACAACCACTTTCCCAAGTCGCTGTGCACTTCCCCGAACGAGGTGGTCTGTCACGGGATACCCGACCAGCGAATCCTTCTGGACGGTGATATCCTCAATCTAGACGTCTCCCTATATCACGAGGGGTACCACGCCGACGTCAATGAGACGTATTACGTGAGCGAGCGAGCCAGGGCGGACCCGGACTCGGTCAGACTAGTCGAGACGACGCGGGAATGCCTAGACAAGGCGATCGAGCTCGTGAAGCCCGGAACGCCACTGCGGGACTTCGGCCGCGTGATCGAGAAGCACGCCAAGTCCAGGGGCTGCAGCGTCGTCGCGACCTGGGGCGGCCACGGCATCAACACCGAGTTCCACCCCCCGCCGTGGATCCCCCATTACGGCAAGAACAAGGCCGTGGGCGTGTGCAAGGCCGGGATGGCTTTCACGATCGAGCCTATACTTACGCTGGGAAGACCCCGCGAGGTGCATTGGCCGGATGACTGGACAAATGCGACGGCTGATGGCAAACGGACTGCTCAATTTGGTGCGTGCAGACAACATTTCGCGTTTGTGGTCTAACGCTGACGTGCTTACAGAACATACTTTGCTTGTCACGGAAACGGGTGTCGAGGTCTTGACTGCGGCAAACGCAAACTCGCCAGGAGGCCCGGTACCGATGCCGACTACGAACGGGGCAGCAGAAGCGAAGGGCGCATCTGACGCATAGCTGGGGTCGATAAGAGACACTGAAAATTACTTGGGGCAACATTCGGATGATGCATATACCTGTTGTACATGGCCCCTTCGCCGCTAGAGACACCTATACATCGCTACTAACTTCCACCCTTCCTCCGTTAACCGTTCACAATAGTACCACCATTACAGTGGATTGTCTGACCACTGATAGCCGAGCTGTCAGCAGAAGCAAGGAATACCACGCACGCCGCAATCTCGCTGGGTTGTGCAGGCCGGCCCATGGGGCTTGTGAACGACCTCTGCGCCTCGTCGTTCATGGTGGCGGGGATGAGGGGGGTCCAGACCGGACCGGGGGCAACGGCGTTCACACGGATGCCCTTGTCGACGAACTGGTTGCTAAGACCGCGGGTGAATGCGACGACCGCACCTTTGGTGGAGGTGTAGTCTAGAAGATCCGGACGTCCAATGTAGGCGTTGATGCTAGCGTTGTTGATGATGGTACAGCCGCGACTCATGTGAGGCAGTGCGTACTTGGACAGATAGAAAAGGGGGTGGATGTTAGTATCAAAAGTGTGGAGCCACTGGTCCCTGTGAACGGCGTCAGTTATATCTTTTCCTTCTCACTCGAAGGTCGCAGGCTGCCTGCTTACTCGCTGAGTTCGTGGATATCGTTCTTCATCATCTGATATGCGGCATTGTTGAAGAGAATGTTAATGCCGCCCATCTGCTTGATAGCCTCATCAACGACCTTCTTGCAGTTTTCTCTCTCTATCAGGTCGGTAGACATCAGATAGCATTTCTGGCCATGTGATTCCACCATCTGTTTCGTCTCTTGGGCGTCTTTCTCCTCGTCGGGAAGGTGGACGATAAAGGAGTCGGCGCCCTCCATGGCGAACAGAATGGCCGTTGCTCGGCCAATTCCCGAGTCACCTCCAGTGATAACCGCCTTCTTACCCTGGAGGTTGCCTGCGGCCTTGTACTTCTGATAACCCCCATCTTCAGTGGGTAAGGCATCGTACTGAGCCTGTATGGGCAACTTGTGTTCTTTGCCGGGAAAATTTTGATGAGTCACGGGGACTGCGTGACCTTCATATGGTGGAATGTTAGCATAATACTGAAATGGATCTTCAGTGATGTGTGATGCTCACCTGCTTCAAACTGAGATCCAGACATCTTGGGCGTAAGGTTGATTCACTGGCGTTGATGTAAGTACTTTAGATTGGTAGATTCATCCGTATAGACGGGGACGTTTAAGGAAAGAAAGAATCCGGCCGATGTAGAAGCATGAAAAAGGCATTTTGATATGACTGGAATTTGTGTTTGCATTTGCGATGGCGATACAATGTAAGTCATGACATCACCTCCAATCGATTACATCGTACTTTGTATGTACATATAGCAAGAGCCCCGTGCCGCTTTTCTGGTCTACGTATGACGGCGTTTTGGAGCAAATTCTCCGGTGCGCCCTTGCATCTCAGAGTTCTTCCACCGCATGCAATATGTGTGACCTTTTAAAGTACCATCTGGAGTGACTTTATTAGTTAGGTTACTAGTTGACACTCCAGGATAAGAAATCGAAAAACTGTTTACATCTCCGTCTATGCGTGTATGCCCTCATTCATACAAATATGGTCTGCATTTTGAAGACAAAGATTGTCAATCACCGAGGTACTAAACATCAAAACATGCATCGTTGATAACAGACATAACGTCACCCCAGCCCTATGAGCGGAGATGCCCAGCTAATAGCACTAATGCTTCCTAAGCGTACCTAGTGTAGAGGATCAAAAGTGAGAGAGTAAGTATGTATGTACATGTACATACATACATACATACATACATACATACATACATACATACATACAACTGGGCTTCCAATCTAATGTATACTTCGACTTGAGCCTTCTATTTAACCTTTGTAAGGGAAATGGCAAAATAAATAACGAATTAATAATGATAGAAATGCCAATTCAAACAACTAATCTTCAGTAAACCGATAGGAAGAGGCTCCTGAACTATGGAACTTGGGTGTAACGGGACTTTCAAGAACGCTCTAGAGCTCTAATATAACTATGAAGTTGCTATTCAGCCATTTGATTTCGCAGCTTTGGTTAGGATTTTCCCCCTCAGTGACATACAACTTCTTCATGATACCTAATCGACATTATAGATGGTTAAATTCGGGCCTTACTAGCCCTGTAATTCAAAGCTGTTAGTCAGTTGTAGTGGTAATCTGGGGTAGGGAGATGGGATTCTTCCAGGTTAATAGTGAAGTATTGTTGATTGTTGGCGGCTACCATGATCGACGTGTCTTGCCGTAGAGTATAGGTAGAGAATATAACTCTAAGGGATTATATCGATGTTCAACTTTTTGGAATAACCAGGTGCCTCGTCATCAAGAACACAGACAGATGGGGTCCGATAGGGCGGGAGAGACATGAGAACAACTCTAATATATGTAGTGAGCGGTAATCATTCAAGTTGATTATCAACAGTCGCGCGAAGATATTAGGTAGAGATTACCGTACTTCTAAGCGCAAGTCCAATATACGTCTCCTATTTCAAAGCTACTACTCGGGCTAAAATGATAGCCGGGCCATCCAAGCGAATGTAAGAGTGCCGAGCCCCTGATAACTGCGATCAAGTAGCTAGTTACATCGTTGCATAATAGCATGTCACCGAGCGCCAACGTAGACAGACTTCAGCTATCTGGACTCCTTGTAATTTGTTGATCTAGCGGGAGTGGTGCCCTGAGCACCAGAAACATTAGGGTGTCAGCCAACTGCTTATTATACAAATGGAGCTGCATTTTCTTATGCAGACACACTCACGCTCACCCTCCTATACATTAGTCTACAGTAATAGAAACGCTACAGCCGGATATAGCTCCAGAATTAAGGTTCCGTGACCGCCAGCCCGCAAGTGTCGCTGTAGTCGCGCGCCGAACGATCCCACTTCGTGACTCTTCTTCCACGCCGCTGCGCTGGTATAGCAAAATAAACAAACTCCCCCAACGCCGTACATGCAGATGACAGCGGTGTCCCTCCATAATACCGCGATCCCGTATCCACATGGTTTCTTTTTTTTCAATTCCAATTGGGTTCATCACCCGGGCGTATCGTATCCCACGGTCATTCCCTGTCTTTGACACTACCAATGAACCTTTCTTTCATGGAAATACGCTTCCCACCCATGGATTTGATCTTGTCGATTAAGGTCTTCCTCGAATCTAGTTCGGCGATCTCGTCGCTACCGCCGATACTCTTGCCGTTAATTAAGATATTGGGTACCGTCCTCCGGCCCGTTTTCTCAGCTAAGCTAGCTTGGAGCTCTTTGCCCAATGGGTGCTTGTCGAGTTCGACGACGTAAGGCGCGGGGTCGATAGAGTATTTTTCGAGGAGGGTACCTTTCGCCTTCTTTGAATAGGGGCAGTATGTCTTGGAGAAGATCACAACTAAGAGCAAGTTAGCTTTGCGCTCACTAATAGCACAAGCGAATTATCGCATACCTGGTGCCCTCTTGAGTATTTGATTGAGAGTTACTTCGACTTCGTGTTCTTGCTCTGACTCCTCTTCCTCGTCCTCTGACAGTTTTGAACCCGCCTTGGGTTTGGCTTTCTTCTGCCCGCCGGCAGCACTCCCAACTCCTACGACATCGCTAGGAGCATCCGGTTTCAAGGGTGCCTTAGCATTGGCCAAGTCCTTTGCTTTTTGTTCGGCGGCGCGCAGTCGTTCAGACATCTCTTGTGCTAGCTTCTTATCGTCTTCATCGATAGTTCCGTCTCCGTCTTTATCCTTGACGTCCGGTGCCTGACCCTTGCCACTCATAACGACTTGTCCCTGGCCCTTCTGGTTTAAACCATTCACAGTCTTCCCGAAGAAGTCTTGTACCGTTCGAGTGTCATGAGGACCGGTCGATCGCATATGGGATGTAAAGAACAAGGTGGTGATAACCGCACCGAGCGCTATCATCAAAAGAACTCGTAGTCTCCTGGGCGAAGGCATCCTGGACAATGGACGATTCGCACAGGGGCTGTAAGGGAATATACCTCGGTCAGGAAGTCGTCGGCCCGGATGAAGAGCGATATAAAATGATAGCTAGTAAGAATGAGGGAGGGGCAACGGGACGAGACAACAGGATGACCGTAGACGGTAGAGCAGGATGTCGAATGTTTGCTAGTTTTCTGCAGAGTTCTATGTAACAGCCGGCGCAAACATCTCTTATCGCGGTACGTGGGTCGTTCTCAACAGTAGAGGTGCCTGGTAGCCCTGGGTAATCAAGTCGAATGGGTAACAACGGGTATGGAATGGGTTGACTTCGGACAGAAGGGGGGTGGGAGGGGCAACGAAGAGAAAAGAGATGGAGAGTCGACTTGAAGCTCCGAGGCAAAGAGGAATGCTGGCTGACTCGGGGGCGCCCGTACTCGATAAGGCAGGGTTGGTACCTGTTGAAACGGAGATCTGGCAAAGAAAGACTGGATACAGTACGTTTCCAGTTCTCGAGTCGGCTAAAGCGTCAATGCATGGGACGTCCAAATTGGGTTGGCGTCTACGGCTGGCGGCGTAAAGAGGCAGAGAGGGATGGATAAGAGACAAATGAATTGCGAGATTGGAATGGGAATTGGGAATTGGGATTTGATGGATTGAATGGATTTGGATTGAATTGAATTTGTATTAGATTGAGATTGAGTTGGCAAGTTGGATCAAAAACCCAAACGGTTGGCGTTCGGGTATAACAGCAATGAGGGAGTTTAACTGGCGGTTGAACCAGGGAATAGTTAGGTAGGTAGTTGACAGGAATGACGAAGATAACGAGATAGATACCTACGGATAGTGGGCAGATGTAAGCTGCAGCCCGCAAGAACGGCATTTGTGAGGTCTGGAGGTCTTCTAAGGTTGCTTTTTGCCGCTTGGCCCGTGACCCACCTGCCCAACTGCCAGCCTGAGCACCAACCAGCTAGCCAGTGGAGATCATCCCCTGAAGCCGGGCTAGAAAACGCCCTATCAGTAGGTAATCTCGAACCCGATCCGGCCTAGCACCCTAAAAATATCTACACGTGTAGGTACAATGCGCAAGTACGAATTTATTATGGGCAACTCATTTCCATCCTGCCATCCGGTCTCCTGCCCGCTGCAGGGGAAACTGGATACCATCTCGCCATCTGGGTAGCCATCCTAGCCATCCAAGCCCTAGACCCTGTCGTCGCTGCCTATGTATGGTCGTCAACCTTGGTAAACGGTACCCTTCTGATCGTAGGGCTGTTCTGGGGTATGTGTTAGTTCCAGATATCTTGGCATCCATTTACAACATATGTATACGGTATGGAAATAATTATATTGTAATGTATGTACTATGATAGTTTGTAAGTTCTGACATCTTGACATCTATTATCAATCAATATATCGCCAACATCTAGGTTGAATCACACTTCGTTTATCCCTCCCATCACCTAACCCTTCTTGGCACAACACCAGAGTGCATGTTCTTCCGGCAGTCGGAACGGCCTGTGACATGCCACCATGCGCATGAAAGGGGGACAGTAAGGCTGGTTCGAACGATTCCCACAGCCCTTATTGTAACAATAGATTGTGCTACCTCTAAGCTGACTGATTTACTTTGGCTACAGTCTAATTTCATGTCATACGGAACCGAAGGATGTCCTTAAATAGGAGGAGTAAAAACTACCTGATTCTAGAATATAGATACCTATCGTAGTAAACTACGTACATTTTCTTAATTTGTGATTCGCAAATCATAGATACGGCCTCTTGATGACTTGCATATGCGTTGGGGCTAACAGTTAGTACCTAATGGTTACCTACCCGGGTACCTCCTATCGCCGAATGTATGCATTAAGGGGCAGCACAGAACTTCCACTTGAGGAACAAGTACCTACAGACTACAGTGTTGGAATGTATATCGATATTTGTACTTTGCCTTCTTGCTGGCCCACTTCCATATAGTACTAATATGCTAGTGATATACATACTCGGAGAGCGACTTGCCCCTTTTATTTGACCAATGGAAGGTCGATATTATCCGACATCATATTTGATTCTTCCTTGCTGTGTTACGACTTCGGCTGGCTAAGTTAGGAAGCACTTCCAGTAGACTGGCACCGTGACATCATAATAGATAGCTAATATTTCTTAATTAGATTGAGATGATTCCTATAGGCTCTACTTCGTGTGTAGTTCTATCCTAAACGATCAGACAAGAGATCAGTGTCGAGCCCATACTTCCCAGCTTCTATGTGTGTACAGTACCTATGGTTAGTCTGAGCAATACACCAACGCAAAGGTAACACAGATAGAAGGTTTGATATTCATAACTTAGGTACCCCAGAGACCTAGGTTCTTAGTCATCGCGCCAGATTCTTTAGCCGGGAATATCTTATAGGTACGCCAACATGTTACATGATTGCTTCCAGCATTTACACAAGAGAGGCAAACTGTACCAAACGGATAGGTAGCGCAATGATATCTGAAGAGTCATAACACGCATTAGGTCAGTCACATGCTTACATACAAACATTCCAAGGCGCGTTTGAACTGTGTGAGTGTATAAGTAGGGGGGTTTCTGCTGCGTACCTACAGCCTCATACGCTCTGACTTCGACTCTACCTCCTTCGATGCGGCTATGCTTACGAAACCGAGTGTAAGATGCTACTGGTCAGTTGGCAGGAACGGAATCTGAAATTAATCTGCCTATGATACCTTAAAAGAGCTATTAGTTCACAGTGTTCGGCTGACTTCAAACTTTCCAGATAGGGTCGACCAACCAGCTGACATGTTACTCCGGAATCGCTATTCCACTACCTCATTGTACCAGTTCCATCCAGTTAGTATAGCCATGGGTACTTTCTAGAGAGATACTCATCCCGTCTCGTGTTCCTTATGGACCCAGAATAGCGTTTCAGGGTCTGCTGGGCAGGAAGGTGACTCCCAACAGATAGTAAGAAGTAAGTTTATGTATCAACCTACCACCATTTCTATGACAACAGGGCCCGAGCTTTCTGGAGATTATACGGCAGCTAGGTAATGCGAATAAACTCCGATTAAGGCCATACTCTAGTTGTAGGTAGTTGCTTGTGAGTGAATAATGGCCGACCTTGATGGCCCCTTCGACAGTAGGATGAGAATTAGCCTGTTGCGATTGCGGCCTGCCACCAAGGTTCACGTGCCATTGTCACAAGCACGCTTTGACTATTTACAAAGTATTAATTCAAACTGTGACTCTACCCATTGACTGTGCCAACAATCATTCACTTCCGGAGACAACACAATAATAGCGTTACGACTAAGTTTCTTCCCCCGTCTATTTAAACACCTGTCCCTCACTGTGGCCATTACAACTCTGCTGCATCATCTTTGTCACCTCATGATCTAGCACCGCTGTATTGCTCTGGAACATTGTACTATCTAAAGTCTCTTGCAGTGATTTAGCTCCCAGATCTGCGACAATGGAAACTCTACCAGCTGAGGTTCTCCTAAAAATCGCTGAGCACATGGACATCGTCTCGATGAGAGCGTTCATGGGGACTAACAAGGTAAGACCTCATCCTCGATCTATCCCCAATATATTACATCACAAAGGCTCTACTCTGTGATGAACAAGCAGCAGTGGCTAATTCGTCTTCAACAACAGCAAATGCAATTGCTGATCAAGAGCCACGAGCGCTCCATCTCCAAGGCTCGCGCGGCGCAGTTCATGCTGCCCCCAACGGGCAACATCTTTTCATCTTGCTCGACTGAACGTTGGGCTTACGAGGCGAACACCTTCAAAATGGTCCAGGAGCTCGAGACCCGTGATGACCACATCAACCAGCTACTGCGGCGAACCGATTACATCAACATCGGATCGATCCCGTGCATCAAGCCGCTCACTGTCGAGCAACAGGAGCGGCTGTTCCCCCTCCTGAAACGCGCCATGGTGCACTGCGATCACATCGCCGACATCGCAGCCAACCCGCCGTGTAAGCCGATCCCGACGACGTACTGGGCGGCTCTCCAGAAGCGCGTGTACCTGCGGTCCAACATACCCCCCGAATACCGAGACAACGATCCATACTCCCACTTCGGCGCGCGGCCTTGGCAGATAGAGTACATCCGCAAGCTGTCGCTCCAGGACCTCGCGATGCTGTATTGCCTCACCAGCCTGTTCGCCTGGTCCTACGCCCGCGAGCCGATAACGCAGGCGGATCCGACGGCGGCCGAGAGCATCACCGTCTTCGAGGAGTGCATACTGCGGCACGGCTCATGGTTCCTGTGGGCGCGCCTCGGGAAGCCCGAGGTGGAGCCGATGCAGTACATGACGAACCTGATCGTCGCGGCCGGCCTGTCCGAGCTCATTAGTTGGGAGACCGGTATGGACGGCGCGCCGCCTGGACTGCGGATGACGATGATGAACCGCTTCAGGGAGTTGGTCGGGCTCGACGGACACCTCCACGCCAAGATGCGCAAGATCGTCAAGGGACTCATCGGTGCCGACGAGGAGGATGAGAACGAGACGCAAGGAAGCGAGGAGGCGGGAGAGAACGAGAACGTCAATTAGAACGAGGAGAATGACGGTGAGAATGAAGAGAGCGACGACGAGAACGGGGACGACGACCAGGTCTGGTATGTGGATGAGGCTTGAGCACACAATTGTTGCTTATTGGGGTTGGTTGGGTACTGGTCATTGTCTGTGTTCTTTGCATCACAAGCGCCAATTTCCCATCTCATCATGAACTACCCAGATATGAGTTTCCTGATGAAGCCAGTGTTTCACTTGCACTATTGTCTAGCGCAGCGTTGAATTCGACAGGCAACCCTACGCTGACACTGGTTACGTGTGTGGATGAAAACGAGGCGTTAGTTAGGATTATTAGGTAGCTCGATCATTCAAACCTCGCCAGCGACGGCGATGTGTTTGATAGGTACCTAGACGTGAATAATAATCATCTACGCCTGCCCCTTGGTGTTCTCTCATTATACCTACCTAGCCTAAACTGAACTGGCAGTTAATTTGCATTACTTATGCGTTCGTCTTGGAATTAAGCCGACGTGGACGTGATCTGGATCCGACTTTACGTGGTATAGGTAGTACGCGATGCCCGACGAGAGCTTTTGCTAAACATCGATTGGGAATCAATACGCGAACTACAGGAGGCGGTTGGTGCCCATTTGGCCGGTCAACGGTCTGCTATGCGACGCAACGTCAATTGAAGGAATACAGCCTGGCGGGGTTAGAACCATGGACGTGACAAAAGATATGACTACATAGAGATGGACGATTAGGAGAAGGTGGTGAAGCTTATCGAGCTGGGATCCGTGGAGATTTCTATTTTATGTGTGACGCTTTGACCACTCCTTTCTACAATAATGGTTAGCCCTGTAACACAGCGTCCCCTATCCCCGCTAGCCATACCTAGAGGTCCCGAAAATGTCAAGTAATCTTGTAGAATGTATTCTCAGCTATACCAAAGAGACACTTCGTTTATATGTGACAGTGATTGATAAAGGAGAAAACGTCTAGACTCGGCAGAACTTCGTGACAGCTATTCAATTGACGTGATCTACCGACAAGATTGAGTTATGTCACGGAAATGTGGTCCGATGACCTTGCAGTAAAGGGTTACATTTGCGGTCACTTTCAAAGACTGGCACATATCTCTACAGCATAATATGAGTATTAACTAATCGTTGACCTCATGTATTTGAACAGAACGAGATACTCATGGCTCCCTCCCCACACTCTACACCATACATTACGTTACGATTCCCATACCTCACGCCCTTATGCTTTTAATTTCTTGGCGAAATCCAACGCCTGTGGGCATTCCGCCCACGAATACCACGTGTGTCTGAACGCGAGGATGACCTCTTCGGGCGACCCCATGGTGTACATAGTGGGCGTCGCATGCGAGTACTGCTCCGGGTGGTCCAGCGCCGGCCAGTAGTACTGGTTGAGCTCATTGACGCGATCGTAGAGGTTAGCGACCTGCTCCTGTAAGCTGGCGAGTAAGTCCTTGTAGTCCTCCCTGTCGACGATATCCCTGCGGTCGTACAGGACATCGCTAATGGCCTCCTCGCGTACCCACTCTATCTTCTTCTCGTAGCTGATGCCCGGGTGCTTCCGGACCTCGTCCTGCAACCCGCGCACGTCGATCAGCAGGCGGATCTTGAGGTTCGTCATGCAGGCGATGAACGATGTGGAGATCACCTCTTCGCTGAGCGCGAGGTAATCCTCGAACGCGTCTTCGCCACGCAGGTTCAAGAACGGCAGGTCCATGTCGTGCCAATCGTACGTGCTCGTGGCCCCAACGGCATACCACTTGAGGAAGTCGTAGGCCTCCTGGTCCCGGCCGAGACGGAGGTACAGAGCCGGGATCTGCTCGCGCACGCCTTGGTTATCGCCGCGGTTCAGGCGAAGCATGTCGAGACCGTACTTCAGTGCCGTCTCCACCGCCTCGCCGGTACGGATGTTTAGCGTAGCCGACATAAGCTCAAAGTACTGCCGCACTATAGTATCTAGAGTTAGCGACTACGTTATATAGACACCCTTGTGAGGTGTAGGAATTGTCGAGGGTGCGTGTAGCCCAAACACATCCCCTGGAACGGATCGAAGAATTGACGGTATGCGCAGCAGGAACTAAATGACCACTGCGAATAATACTTACTATAAGGCCGAGTCCCATGAAGACCCCAGAAGTGGCCCTTCCCCTCCTCGAACGGGTTGGCCGGGGTCATTATGTCGCCGGGGTGCGCCTCGAGCGCGGCCTTCTCGCGCTCATACGCTTCCCGCGCCTTCTTGATCAGGTTACACGACGTCTTGTGCGCAGACCGGTGCGCCTTCTGGTGCTCCGCGCCGCAGTACGGCGCCACCTGGCAGGCCCCGCAGCGTAGGAGGTTCTGCCGCTGCATGCAATGCGGCCCCGAGCACTGCCGGAAGGGGAGCCCCAGGTTCATTCGGTTAGGTTGCTCGCCTTTGGCGAGTGTCAGGTAGGTCTCCATCTTTTTATATATTGGTATTTTTTTTTCCTTCCCTTTTCCGTTCTTGCTTCGGTTAGTTTGGTTCGGGATGAGTAAAGTAAGTAGTCGCACCAAAATCGTGTGGAGTGGTTGTCGTGATTGTCGTGATTGATGCTGCTTCTTTCTTTTTCCCCTTCCTCGAAACATGTCAAGCGGTAACGAAATTGACGAGGAAGATGGCCCGTGCTAGTAGGCGACCAGTTGTAACCAAGAAAATGTGAGGCGGCGTGAAAGGTGCGATGGATGATCCTTGCGTTGCTTCATCATCGTGACAGTTAGCCTCGCAGAATAGCATCAAAATTCGTGCATAGCTACAGCAACAGCCACAACGCCACACAACTTCGCTTGCGAGGGTATTATTTCGATCAACAACAACGCCCTAAATAATTAAGAAAATAAGTTGATTTTTGGAAGGGTATTCATTGATGGGTTTTCTTCTAGTCTGTGGATTCTTCAGACTCAATTCCTCTTAGTTTTGCTGCAATGAGCCAATGACTCAACATGACCACAACTCGAGCTGGTATTACGGCTGTAAGTGTGTGTACTGTATGTGGTTGTTGTGGCTATGCACGAATTTTGACCCCATTCTGGCAACTTGAATTCATTCAATATAGCGAGGTCGTTAAATAATATTAATCAATTCAATATAAGCTGATGTTGAATTGAATTAAATTGATTCCAACTTTGTATGTGATGAACAAGTTGAAAGATAGGTACTGATTTCGTACATCAACAGTTTTTCCAAGTTGCACTACTCCGTAATTAGAAATTTACGGTGCATTATCTGCACAGTCATCAAATCGAGCTAACTCCATCCATCCTGTACTGTCAATTCAACTTCAGTCTAAAAAATTAAAGATCGCACATATAGAACTTTTTAGTAGTCCAATTCGGGTCAATGCTAAGCTACTGCCTTGTCACCTAACTAGTTGTGAGTCATATGTAAAGTATATGTATATATGCTACGGATCCTCTTCTCAATGTAACGGTGCGTTGGCGTAGGCTGCATAGTGAGGCGTTACAGACTGTCATCTTTAAGGATTCAAGTTGTGATACTCGCAGTAGTTCTTGACATGTTAGTCATTCTTATGACACACGCAACCTTGCGCAATTACATGCATGTATGTAACATGTACGATCAAACTAGAGATGGAAGGCTTAACTAGAAGCTTATTTACTAAATACTTGTGACTCTCACCTAATAAATCCACCTGGAGCCTTATCTATTACCTCCCCTCAAGTTATCATCAGTAAGATAATAATATGAGTCACACGGTATTAAAGACACCGCCCTCCCCCGCCTCCATACGTTAATATTGCGAGCGCTCCATTAGCTCTCCATGTCTTAGTGCCAAGGAGCTGATGTCTCTACTTCTGTGGTAGAAGCGCCTTTCATTTGGCTGATGGCATGTCAATTCATCACAACGGTCAACTTTGAACCCAGAGGGCGTATTGAATAGGAGAAATTGATTATAAATCACCGAGCTGGAGATTTTGCTCGCGTCTGCTCACCGCGTCAATCCTCAGTATAACTATTCACTATTAGACGTAAGATAAGGAAACCGATTGCGTGGAAGTACTATTAGGCAGCCACCAAAGGCTGCCGTACGTGAGCTATTCACGCCTTTCGAAAAAAGTGTTTCATGGGAGCATTTTACACATAGATGTCTACATAAGTGATTGTAAGCCCTCTGTTAAAGTGTTGGTTACCATCGAGTCTATCTATAGCCCTGACCACACGGCCTACACACCCGGATGCTCAGCCACCCCTTGCTTGACATCCTAGTCTACCCTTGGCCTTATTGCATACACCCAACACCATACAGCTATTAGTCACAGGTTATTTTATAAGTAAGTGCCTTTCTTCTCAGGTCTCAAGAAACTTGCCTCTCAGGATCATTATCACCATTCAAAGTATACTTCGGGAGCGCCCTTGTCATATCTATCAAGTGCCAATCCTCAACCTCCCCTGTTTCAGTATTCTATACTCCGTCAGCCCTTTCTGTACACTCTGTACACACGCACATACATACACACACATAGACATACATATATATATATATACACCATGTGTCAAAACTGCGCCAAAACCACAGCCGCCTCCTTCTCCCCCTCCATGGCAATCACGAATCCCGCGCTCATCTGGTCGTTCCAACAGGAGCAGAAACAGCGAGCGGCTCTGCAAAGATCAAACACAACACAACCCGAAGTCATGCCTTCGTCCGCCTCGACCTACTCCGAGTCCACCACATACTCCTATGACAAGGAGAAGCAAGGCCAGTCGCAGCCGAAGAGGTCGATGCGACAGAGGATGAAAGACGTTGTGAAAGACATGGGCAAGCCACCCACGGCCCGATACGACAGCGAACATGGCATCAAGACAAAAGACGTCGGGGGCTCACATGGCCCCATGAACTCTAGTCCCTTGAATCAACAAGGGAGGCGATGAATCGGAGCGTAGTATTTTCGATGATTATTCCCGCTGTTTTTGAACTATTCTGAACAACTCTGTGACCAAGGATTTTCGCCGTTACATAATGGGGGTTTCACGACGTATGACGCTACGGGACTTTACGGAGACACATGTCCGGTTGGCGGTTCCTGTTAGAGCACGCATGGTTCCTATCCAAATTGTTATTCATTTAATGTCTAGGGAAAGGAGGTTTTTGATATCACCTGGCAGGTGTCACGTAGACCGTATTCCTGGGTTTGAGCTGAGTTGGACCAAGTTGAGCAACAAAGGACAGCACAGAAAGTCATAATACTACTTAATCAAGTCGAAGAAGTGTGACGTTTATTTTACTCATCGTGTTCCTTCCTTTAGATACCTGTCTCCTACTATTATTACTAAGATGTGCAAATCCACGTTATGTGATTTGTATGAAATTATTAAACCACTACTATTAAACCACTACAGTTAAACCACTACAGTTAAATCTATAATAGGCTAGTCTAAATTAGGTTTAGCGTAATTATATAACTACGTTATGTAACTTATAGGACCTTAATAGTAATAATTAAATCCCTACTATTATAGCCTATAACTTTTACCTTTTAATTTAATAATAATAAATTATTACTATAAATTGCGATTTTATTATAATTTATACATATATATAATAGAGGCTATTTAATATTAATTAATAGTTATAAAAATAATTATAAATAAATAAAGGTAATAAAACAAAATAAGGTATGGTGTGCCTATATAATAATAGGTCTTTAAATAATGGGAGAGCTAACTACCTAGCGGTAATAAAGAGGTAATATTAGCCTATAGGGCTGGTAATAATGGAATTATTTAAATAATACGTATATTAAAAGATTAATGGCAAAACGAATGGCTTTAATTTATATCGAGTATCTATATGGTATTAATAATAAATAATTAGCTAGATATAAAAAATAAAAACTCCCGTATACTAATAGTTAATCTGGCTTACGTAAACCACTCGCATTATATAAAACCACTTTAATTTTCCCTAATTTAAGTATAGGTATTCCCAATATACCTAAATTCTAATAATTAACGCGAAATAAATATAGGTAATAGGGAAATCTATCGTAAAACTATATATAACTTAAATCGAATCCCTTTAAGTCGTTTTTTTTTTACTTTTGGGTTTTTTTCCTTTAGCTTTATTTTTCAGTTATATTTCTTTTATTTTAAACGTTAGCTTTCGTTATTTAACTCGTTCAGTACGTTTTTATATTTATATATTGGGTTTTATAGCAAATTCTTTATTTATTTTATTAATCTTTTTATTTAATATATTCTAACCTCGCTAACTTTTAAAGAAATAAGGTTAAGGTCGATTTTTTATTTATTTTTATATATTATTAGGCTATTTATATAGGATTATAGACTTATTACCTTTATATATAGCGACTCTGTTTTTTTTAGGTATAAATTTACGTATTTTCGAAAGATTAACGAGGTCCGCATATAGGGAAAAAATTAATTTACTTTTACCCTTTAGTTTAATATTATTAAGGGTATTATTAAAATCCGGAAATAGTATAGATAAAGGTAATAATTTTCGTATAATTTTTACGCCTATAAAATCGCTAACTAACTTTATATAGTTATTTAATATATCTTTAAAATTAATTTATACCTATATTAAAGAATTAAATTAATATAAAAACTTCTAGGGATTTTTAATAAATCTATATAAAAATATTATAGCTTAATAACTATAAATTTACCCGTTTTTTTATTATAATATAGGAATAAATGCTATTTATATTAATTTAATAAATCCATTAAACTATATCTTTTCCTACGCTTATTTTAATTAAATAAATACTTTCCGGGTTTATTTTTAAGCTTTTTTACTCCTTTTTATATCGAAAAATAAAACTTATCCTTCTTTTATTAAAATAATTACTAAAATAAAATGCTAATATTAAAACGTAATAAATATTATATACTTTAACTTTAATTATTAAATCTACTATCGAATAATATAAATAAAGCTCCTTTTTAAATATTATCCCGCTATAAAGCTAATAATAAAATTAATAACGAAATTAAATCGGGTAAAGTATAAATATAAATCGAAAAAAAATAATAATAATAAGCTATTATTAGTAATTTATATTTTCTTATTATAAATTAATATCGCATTTATTAGGTTAAACGTAATCTTTATTTAATACTTTTTTTCGTTAACTTTAGGTAGGATTTTAAAATTATAACTTATTATAACGGATTTATTTAAGTTATCGTAAAGGTATAATTATAAGGTAATTTCGACTTTTTTTATTAAAAACTTGGTTTACTAATTATATAGAATAATTCTAAAATTATTATTATAAAATCTACTATAAAATACTATAAACTAGTCGAATTTAATGTTTAGAACATTTATTTATTTAGCGAAATAACCTAAAATAAAAGCAGAAACATTTTTTTATTAACGTATAATTTCGAAATTATTAAATATATTTCGTTTTTTTAATACATTTAAAAAAGGAGGTTTCGATATATTTAAAAAAGTAAATAGTAGCTTATTAAAGCTTAATTATTAAAAAAATATAAAACCGGAATTAATTCAAAGCATTTTAATAAATTATATTAAGGTATAAATATACATTAATTAATATAATTATAATTAATTAAATAAAATAGAAAAAGTAGGCGATTAAAACGAAAAATTATATATATAGCGTTATAATAATATATATAAAAAATAATAAAAATTATAAAAAAAAAAAATTAATATAAATAGTTAGCCGAAATAAGGGTCGGGATTAAACCTAAAGCACTTTATAATAATAACTATTTTTCCTTTTTCTTATATTAATTCGATTAATAGATAAATAGCTTTAAATAATTAGTCGAATTATTTAATATATATTTAAAAAGGAGGAAAAATAAAGGGATATTTATTAATATAAATCGAATTTCCTCTATATACTAAAATCTTTTCCCTCTATTTTTTATACCTTATATAATTTCTATTTATTTTTAATAATAATATTTATCTTCTATTCTTTTATAATTTTATTAATCTTTTATATCTATTACTAATTTTTAATATATTTAATAAATAGGGTAAAAATAAAGTTATAAATAAAATAATAAAAGAAATTCCCTTTTTAATATATAACATTTTACAATTATCTTTTATACCTTAAGTTTTTTAGGTTTTTTAAATATTTTAAATGGTTTAAATATTATAAATACCTAATAGTAATAATCGTTTAGGCAATTAAAGTCCTATTAAGGGTATAATTAATCGTTATGCCTATAATTATATATAATATCCTTCCGGATTTTATTAATATAATAATTATAGGGAACTAATAAAAGTAATAAATAAACGTAAAAAAAATTTAATAAAACGAAATATAGGTAACTTAAAATATCCGATTCCTCGTCTTTAATTTATACCGATTAAAAAAAAGCATAGTTCCGAACCTCTATTTTTTAATCCGGGAGATCTTCGTTTTTTAAATAGCGCTATATATTAAAACTAGCCTATTTTTATTCTATTTCCTTTTTACGGTATTCGTTTCGGTAATTAATTCTTAATTTTTAAAAATTAAAAAGTCTAAATATTTAATAAACCGATACCAGCATTTCGCATATTGCTTTTTAATATACCGTTTCCTTCTATTAAGGAAAAACTTACGGGTTTTTTTTTAAAAAATTTAATTACTAATATTATTTTTATTAAACTTCCTAATCGCCAATTAATAGTTAATTTTTTAAAAACTAAATTCGTATCTAATCCCTTTATATCGAAAATCCCTTTTTCCGTTATTAATTAAAAAAGTAATTTTAAAAATATCTATACTATATAAGAACAATATAGCTATTTTAATAGTAAAAATAAAATTATTATTTAATATTTTTAAATATATATTAAATGTTTTCTTTAATTCCTAATAATTAATATTAAAATAAAGTTTTATATAAATTTTAAAATATATAGATATTATTTTTTTCGGCGATATTATAAAAAATTAATACGTATAATAAATAATTAAAAATAAGGATTTTTAACTAATTATAAA